>JANJGK010000038.1:26554416-26736916 GCA_039081455.1 Macrobrachium rosenbergii
TGATAGAAATTCATTTCTCGCTATAATGTGGTTCGGATTCCACAATAAGCTGTAGGTCCCGATGCTAAGTAACCAATTGGTTCTTAGCCACGTAAAATAAAGTCTAATCCTTCGGGCCAGCCCTAGGAGAGCTGTTAATCAGCTCAGTGGTCTGGTAAAACTAAGATATACTTAGCACTAAGAAGAGGTTTTGCAGCAGACATAAAGGACTCACGAAGTATTTTGTCATTTTTGGCTCAAGTCTAACATTATATATTGGCTCAAGTCTAATATCAAATATAAAAACCTGTGCTGCCAGTGTGAGTGTACCTCTGTATTTTTGAAATCATAATGCTCTACAGCGAGCGTTTGCAAACCTGTGTGTGTATTTGTGTTTCTGTGTGCGCGGACCTCTCTATATTGTCGGACCAAGGCAGGGTGACTGAACACTTGAGCCCTTGTGGCTAAACATATGAATGGCCTCCTGCAGTTTCTTTCACTGTGTAGGAATACGCGCCTTTTCATTCGGGTCTTTCCCCCAGTTGAATTCCTGACGGCATATTGACGCACTGTTCACTCTTTCGTGGAGTGACTGAAGGTATGTAACGTCATTTCACTCCCCTTCAGATTTATTCGATATGTGGTTTCTCGAGTTTTTTTCGCTTGCCTCCACAAAATCGCTAGAATTTAAATTTTTTCTCTGTTAAGTTTTTCAGCAGAGAAATTTAGCTGAATCTTAACTGAAGGTCTGTTGTCTTTTTTTATATTTGTAATAGAATATTGGTTTGGTAGCAGTGACTTTTGATTCAACTTTAGCCTATTGTTTGTTTTGTGTTCCTTTTAGTTATTAACTTGTTACTGATATTCCTCTTGTTAGTTTACCGTCTTATACAGATCTTTTTTGTTCCAAATCTTCAGTAAAGCATCGACTAGCATTCGTTGGTTACTCGCACCGTTGGTGTTTGTTCCTAAACACATTTAAGTTCAAACTTTAATGATATCTTCAATACAAAATTCTCAGTATTGTAATGACTATTTCGCTCTTCATTTCTTTTAATAAAATTCACTTCCAGCTTTCGATTCATACCAGGTCTGTAAATCCTTTTAGACATGTACTAACCCTCCTACTTTTTAAATAAACAATCTCAAATTTATGCACCGTCCCTTCCAGTTCCATGGAGAATTTGAAAAGCAAGGAAAACGTATGACAACTCCTTCACCTATTATACGAGTATATGACTATTCAAACCCAGTCATTCCTCTCCCTTCTGACCCAAGCTTCATTTTACCTGTGAAAAAACCTTAATCACCCGATGATATTTTAACCATACTGTACATCCTTATTTTTTTTTTTTTTTTTACACTGCATCTGTGTCAAAACTGGAGCATTTATCTCAAGTTTTAAGAAAGTGGCAGGCAGAATTTCCACGCTCGGATCTTTTGAACAACTGTCTCGTTTTATAAACTGAATTCATTTCCTATACCGTTTGTCTTAAATTGGACTGTTCCTTCTCTGTCATACCTACGGCATTTTATTTTATTATAATTTCAGATTCATTGTTATAATGATATCCCAGTTCTTTTAGTGTCTCCTTTAATAATCGAGAGAAAAGTGCACTGTCAGTCCCTCCTACGAGTCCTTGCTTACCAAGTTGGAAAGCTTACCAAAGACAACTATTCCTTTACGGTAACATTGGAGTGATGCAACATTTCCATAGTTATCCGGAAACTCACTGTAACTATAAATTTTTTTACAACTTTCCTTACATCTTCCATAGTCAGTCACACACACACACACACACACACACACACACACACACACACACACACACACACACACACACACACACACACACACACACATCAGTTCACTGCCGCACTCATCCTGTAATTGTTGAATTATGGGTCAAACTCCCAGGGAAGAAAACTTATGCTGAGAGTCCATCAGCAGTATATTGTGAGCCCTCTACCCTTACTACACCATTCACACTGTCTCTAGCTTCTCCTCAAACTTTCTTTTCCCCTTATGACCAGACCATCTTAAAACTGTGTGACCCATCTTTTCACTTACGCCATTTTTTTTTTACAGCTTCGCATCGTCATCACATTTCTCACCCTTCCAGTTCTCCTTGATCCTTAAATGGCGGGCAAAAAATTCATCTGAATGGACACAACATTTTTCTTTTCTTTCATAGACAAACAGCATCCACTTGCCGCTTCCAATTAAGAGATTTGGTTTGAAAGTCCCTTCATATATTCCAGTTATTTCTTCCAAAAACACGTCTCATCTCTTTCACATATCTGCACAACTGTTGATGCCTCAGTCTGAGTAAAAAAAGTAAAACATCATAGTACGCTGTTTTTAGGAAGCTTCAGAAAATCCATAGTAAAGAAATCATCGTTTCTTACTTCCACGTAGTCATTGACAATAATAAGTATCATTACCAGTATAAGAAGAGTAGAAGTAGCAGGAGTAGTAGTAGTATGATGGTCAATAATACAGGTAGTTTGGTTATAGTTAAATTCATATTTCGGCAAATCTCTTTAAGGTGTAAGATAAAAGCAAGTGTTAGTCATAAAATTGTCCAAGTATTAAGCTTAAAAAATTAGCTTTTCGGTAGTTATCAAATTAGATATACATCCGCTTAATGTTAGATGCTCTCTCTCTCTCTCTCTCTCTCTCTCTCTCTCTCTCTCTCTCTCTCTCTCTCTCTCTCTCTCTCTCTCTCTCTCTCAAAACAGTGTATTTTTCTGTATCTCCTTTACCGATCTCTTTTTCTTTTCACACTTCGTCTATACCTCCTTATCGTGACCAATCTTTCAGGATTTTCTGCGTAAAAGCTTCTATCGAAGACAACCTTCGATCTCTTATAGACATCCATGGTAACGTATGTTCGGCTCCCGTTTTCTTTATCTCACTCAGACTTCAGGTAGTCATTTAAGGGGGGACAACCGTAGCATCGTAAATTGCTTCCCTGTGTAGGGAACCTCGCGTTATCAAATAGTTCGTTAGATACCAAAGGTTTTTAGTTTCAACAGAGTCAAGCTTTTATACTTTTCCTTTGTGCTACCCTAGAGAAGGGATAGAGGACTCTTTTTCACTCTTGAATTTTGTTTTAGGATGACTGTAGGCCTAGGCTCCAAAAGAATAGACGCATATTTTAGATATGGTTCTAAGTCAGGCAAACGTTCATTTATATATTTCATTTTATTTTGATAAAATTACAGCGATCACTAAGAACTGTGGTTATATACAATATAATTATAACATTTTCAGCTAAATTTAGCTCTAGCCTGGAATATGACCGTAATAGAAATTAGTTTACTCACTGGAAACACAATAATTCTAAATCTCATGGCATACAGTTTGCGTTTAACAAAATGAAGCTAAATTACAATTCACGGCAATTCCATTTTAGTATGAGTTTATGATCAGTCACGAGTGAGATCATCAGATTCGTCAGAGATTTTAAGCTACAGAGAAATGAGGAAAAAATGAGGGTTATTTATATATATATATATATATATATATATATATATATATATATATATAATATATATATATATATATATATATATATATATATATATGTATAAAATATCTAATCAAAGGAGCCCATAAAAACGCCCCCAAAAAAGTAGAATGTTAATGCTATATATTTTGGAAAACAACTGTCTCCCTCTACAGGCTGGTAATGAATGAAATAAGAGTTACAGAAAAGCGGTATTTATACCAAGAGTTCCAGAGGTCAGCCGTTACATCACTCCAGTAGACAGCTTCTTAATCTTGTTAATCAGCATAGTTGGAGGAAGGTTTTATATATTACCTGAGTCCCAAGCTCCTTTTGAGAGGTTCATCTTATTTCTTTGTTTAACCAGTGCTGATTCTACCATCTGGCTTTTGAACCGACAATTGCTGCTATAAATTATACATGACCAATTCCAGTTTATTCTGTGATTATGGTTATTTATGTGGTTAAAAATAGCTGAGCTCTGTTGGCCATACCTTACTGAACGTATTTGTTGTACTCATCTCCGGGGGAGTGATTTACCTGTAAAACCGATGTGGGATTGGTCACATTCGAGGCAAGGGATTTCGTATACTCCTGTGTCTTTGGGGACTGGCTTTTGTTGGACGTTAATTAGGGATTTGGCGAAGGTGTTTGGGTAGGTAAAAGCAAAAGGGTTAGAGTTTCCAAGTGTCTGTGTCAACGTCTTAATCCTGTCCAGGTGTGGGATTTTGATTTTATTGTTGGGCGTCTCTCAAGTCTTCTTTTGAGATATATATATATATATATATATATATATATATATATAAATAAATGTGTGTGTGTGTGTGTGTGTGTGTGTAAGAGAGAGAGAGAGAGTTCAAAGCTACCGTAAATGTAATGTATATTTAGCCTGTTAATGATTCATCTACCCCACATGCAATAAAGAAATAATTGCGAAACGTAAACGTTATATATATATATATATATATATATATATATATATATATATATATATATATATATATATATATATATATTAAGCAAGTATACCCAAGGGAAAATGAAACACTTGGTATGAATCCAGACCGGTTTTGCCATTAGTATCTCTAAGACATGTGGTACATAGATTCTGTATAATTATATAAATCACGTATATATATATATATATATATATATATATATATATATGTATATGTATATATATACACTATATATAAACTATATATATATATATATATATATATATATATATATATATATATATATATTTTAAATGTTTGTATGTTTGTTCAAGATTGCGTGTGTGTGATGTGTATGCGTGTCCGCAAATTCATCCTTACAGTGTTCCTATTCTTTGAATAACAGTGAAAAAATCATCTCAACAAAGCATTGTAATGAAGTTTTTGTTTTAATAAAGACATTTATCATCCTATTCATCGATACGTGAGGGTTCCAATGAGATGAATGAGATCATTCTGTGACGATGGTACCGAAGGACGAACGCTTTACGATGTACATATGTTTTATTGCATAGTCTAGTACAATTTAAGATAGCATGCATTGGTGACACTTCAGATCAATGTGCAATAGTCCACCTTAATGCCGCGTTTCTGTAATTATGACAAATTATTTCCATCGTGGCAAAACATTTCAAAAACATCATAATAATTACTGTCCTGTTGATAAATGGCTCACTTAAGTGTTCGGGGCTGCTGTGAAATTCCCTTCTGTCATAATTTTTCTTCATTTTGTAAACGTAGTTGAGTTATATTATTATTCTTCACAAGAGCAAAGGCATTTAAATGAGCTTTGTCAGGAGTAAAATGATAGAATTTTCCTTCTTTACTCTTCCCACGAATTACTCTCTTTCCTTCAAATAAAGCAGTAATAAAACAAAAGCAAAAAAAAAGAGAAAGAGAGAAGACGTGAAAAACCGAAGAAGCATCCATAAGCCCGAGACTTTATCACAGAGAGAAAGAAGTCTGATCCCAAATGACTTGGACGATGACAGCCGTCTCTTCCTTTCACCTTCCCTCTCCTCCACTTCTTGTCAAGCCGAGAGGAATGGACGAGAAAAACTAGGAAAACGTAACGAGAAAGCCGAGACATTGTAAATCGCCAAGCTATGGGGTCAGTCGACAACTGTAATCATGGTAAAAATCACCCACCATATCGCTTCTTCCGCTGGAGGCCCCTCGCCCCCCCCACCCCGGTACTTGAGTCTCCATTTGTGTCTTCAAGCGAGCGTTGTGCGCCCCCCGCCACACCTCTTCCTCCTACTCTTCCTCTCTCTCTCTCTCTCTCTCTCTCTCTCTCTCTCTCTCTCTCTCTCTCTCTCTCTCTCTCTCTCTCTCTTGCCGGTGACAAGTGACGATCGCGCGTCCGGGCGATTGAAGCCCAAAGGAACCAATGGCGGGTGAAAACCATCTTCTTCATCCGCGTCTTGTTGTCTGTAGAGGCATCTTCACCGCGCCCTTCTCAGGCACAGCGACACGCACAGACGCATGCACGCCAGCATCCATGCCCTCTGCAGAAGTGTCAGGGGATGTGCAGTTAAGGAAAATAACGCCAGCCTGTAAATTATGGGGAAACTTCTCACGTCTATAATTGAGTGCCGATGAGTAGGAAATCATTCTGTGGAATCTTGTTGCTTCTTGACATCCCGGCATTTTGCAAAGGAAACTGACAACGGACTGATAACCGGTAAGAAAACATTTAATTTCTTGAACCTTTCCTCCTTTTTGAAGACATTTTATTCATAGGTGAATGTAGGAAAGAGGGGATGGGTGTTCCACGAGGTGATAACCCTGTCCTAAATTGTAACAGTTTGAAATGAATTGCTGATGCAGTCATTTACAGTGGGACGCCTTTGAAGGAACATCATTGGTAACTGGATGGGAGATCTTATCTCAAAAGAACAAAAGAACCAAAAAAAAAAGAGAGAGGAAAAAAACATATATACCTCTAAAACTATCCAAAATAAAGGCATTGTTTATGCGATAACATAATAGAATTGACTGAAGGAATATGAAAAAAATAAAGCAGTTTTTTTTATTAACTGCTGATGAGTTTAAAGATAAGTTTGAAAATAAACAAGGGAGATTCTGTACAAATAATACTAACATACTAGTATAACAGGAGATAACCAAACAACCATTTATAAACCATACACACCCAAATATTATGGGGAGAGGATTGTAAGAACAAAGAAATATGTGTCTATGATTACGAGATGTTGTGATTGTTAAAGTAGAGTCCGGGATTAGATATAATGTATCCAGAAAACCGATGAATGCTCATGCTTCTGTCAAAGATTCAAATAGTATTCAATTTAAGAGGTCGATTTTCTCTTTCATTGTACCTTAAGACATTAAGAATGGTCATCCCAGAATATTTAAATGAAGAATTAACCAAATCTGGAGGTAGTGAATCTCTGCTACCCAAAGAGATGTGTAGAAGTGAGGGGAAAAAAAGGTCGTTACAATTTTTCAATCGAGAAAACAAAAAGTCAAATTCAGTCCCATCCTACGAATGGCTTTGGTAACATTAATATTATTATTATTATTATTATTATTATTATTATTATTATTATTATTATTATTATATATTATTATTATTATTATTATTATTATTATTATTATTATTATTATTATTATTATTATTATTATTATTATTATTATTATTATTATTATTATTATTATTATTATTATTGGCTTGGGCTACGGAAATCGGCACCTGGTTTTGAAAATATTCTTCCATTTTAACTGGTTTTTAAGGTGGGTATGTATTTATATATAAAAAATAACAAAGAAAGGCTTCTAGTTAAAAATAGACTACTAGGTACCATTAACAAGTTGTGAGAAAATCCATTTTAGTGCATTTAATTCGTACCACATGGGCCAGACATTTAACGATACAGTATTACAACAAGATAAGACCAAAGACATTCTGTAAAATATCCAATGAATTCTTTACACGTGCTCAGTATTATTCACAAAGAGTAGATAGGTCAAATCATCTCTTGTAGCTGTATGCAACAAAAATAATGAATGAAAACCTTTCAGTCAACAGTAATCCAATTCACATAAAATCTTCAAGATCATTGAGACAAACTTTCCTTCATGGACATAGTGACTTAGCCTTATATATATATATATATGTATTATATATATATATATATATATATATATATATATATATATATATATATATATTTATATTTATATACGTATATAGGAGAGTATGTGGAGTTATGTAGATATCTGCAAGTCCACATATAATATTTTGAAGTGTGCTTTGTCTTTCTTAGTTGATGATCGTATTTATTTTCGCGCCTTATAGCTTCGAAAATTTTCGTTATTTGTAAATATCACGCATTTATGCAATGTTGTCGGCAGAGAAATATATACATAAAGAAGGAGAGACGAAAACACAGGCAGTGGGAAAGAGAGAGGAGGTGGGGGTTGGGGGCCACCGAATACGTAAAATGTATGATTTATGACGCAATACAAGAAAATTACCATTAAAGTTGATTGCATTGCATTTCACTTAGGCTTTCTACAAATGCTTCTTTTGACTGACGTTTTCGCGTCGACACATTCGTTCCGGAAATAGAACATATATCTTTAGTAGCAGGAGGACGCGACAAAAGTTGTTTTGTGTTCTAAATTTTCTTCTTTCGCGTCATTACCTGCCACTTTAAGGGAAATGGTGCAATACTTTATATCGTTCTTTTTACTGAGGAACTGAGACTTTCCTGATAATTGTATATGCACTTATACATACCCTCATACAGTATATGGATTAATACTTTTAAATAGATATATGTATAAACATTGCCACATATGCGCACCTATTAAGTATATCCGTTATCTGCATCAAATTCTTCGTGGATAATGTTTTCATATATAGATTATATCATTATACCATATAGAGAGTCTTTGGACCCGTTTCTAAAAAAATCCGGTGTTCCCCTGCGGACCCAAATGCTGAATTAGGTACTTTGTGGTTAGCCGACTGCAGTGAACACGACAAGGTGTGGGATTAGCAGCTATATCCCGAAAAAGATTCACTGAGAGCCTAAAGTTGAACTGACGCCTAATGTGGCCAACATCTATAGCGAACACACATGTGAAGTGTATAGGCTCCGACTGTTTCCTTGATTGAATATTTTTGGTTTGATTATTACTTATTTATTTATTAATTAAAGTTTATTGACATAGAACTTTACATGAAATGGGGAGTAAAATAGCATGCTAATATACCCACCATCAAAGAACAGTATATTCTGTTCAATATACATTGTATATTTTTTCGGTCATTAAAGCAGATTATTTGCGCCGGTGAAATTTAGGAAACATGAAAAATTCGATGACACACACCATTATTAAAAAAAATAACATACTTGATAGGTTACATTGTTGATCTGAGTATCTAAATTCTGGCAATTCATTACATTCTAAAATATAATGTTGCATGTCATGCTTACGTGAATTACCACGTAGTTGAGAGGATATTCCTTCACCAGCAACATACTGCCAACAATATTTATAACCCAAACGTACTCTCATTAGACAAAGCCTTCCCGTACGCGGTATTTGTATTTCCTGATACAAACAAATAGTGCCTCATACTTGCACTACCGTCCTTTATGATTCTTTGAGTGTCCTGTGTTTCCCCTCACACCTCTCTTATGCTTCATCCCTTTCTTAATTTTGTTCATACTGATATTACATTCTATGCCAATAACATCACTTTACAACATAGCCCTGCTCTTCTATCGGTATACCAATGTCCTACATTCATTAATCAAGTCAGTGTCAACTTTATTTACACCAGTTCTATAAGACAGAATATCATCAACACATATCAATCTCACAAAACTCTCGTACAGTGACTCCACACCCAACCTTCACATCTTTGACAGAACCATCTCCGCACATGTGGATGGTGTTATATTTTGGCAAAGTACTAATTTTAGATGAAAACAACTGTTTTAAATCACAGGTTTGCCATTCCTTATTTTTTTTTATTTCTTAAGTACAAATATCTAAGATATAAACATGTTTTAATAGACATTTTTTCCAAAGCTTACACTTTAGAATATCATGCTTCATCATTACTTTGTACAGTTTCTTGGAGTCATTATTGCATTTAACACTGAAACTTCTGTTACCTGAACAGTTAACCAACAGCCATCTTCGATGCCTTTTCACCTCTTCTGAACATACGGAGAGCAGCCATACTCACAAACTCGAGCAGTCTGTCTACAATGCTTGGGAGACTTAATTCTAATCTCATGAGTTCTATCCTTGTACTCATGGAGCAAACCAGTAAAATCCTCATAGCTTTATTTTGCAGAATGTCCAAGGGCCTCAGTAATTTACTAGCACAGACGCTGCACTGTCAATAACCGAACGCCCTGTGCTTATATAAACCCTTCTCAAAACAGGTATCCCTGCACCATTACCTTTATTATTTAACACTTGCAGTGGCCTTATCCTAGTCAGGAAAACATTCTTCAAGTAGTTAACTTTATTCAAGATCTTATTAAAGCCTACATGTATATGTAGGTACTTTTAAGAGTTAACCTTTTCCAAAACTTTACTGTTCATTGCAAAACTATTACCATTAACCACCAGTGACTTAATTTTACTTTTTTCTTCATTTACCAACAATCCCTTATGCAAGCATAAATTTTGCAACTCTTCCAAAGCCCTTGTCAAAGCTGTCTCATTAACACACTATATTAAAATGTCAGCAGCATAGATAATAACCTCAGTTCCCATAGGAAAACTAAGCCTCGCAATTTTATTCTGAATATTAGATAGAGTGAGACTGAGTGCACCACCTTGTGGAGTGCCTAATTCCATCTGCATTTCTTTAGACTCCCATCCCTTACACCAAATCTTGGCACCCCAGTTATGTAGCTGTCATTCCATTTCAACAGAGCACCCTTAACGCCTTGACTAACAAGTTCCTCCAAAACAGCATCACTGTTTTGCCTTGTCAGAGGCTCCTTTTAAATCCGCAAATGTCCTGTATTTGACAGCATTACTTGAAGCTTTTATAACACAGTCAGAGGTACTTTCCCCTTTTATAAAGCTCAGCATATTTGATGATAATTAGTCTCTAATCACACTAAGTTACCTATTAAGTATAAGTCTCCATTACAGTAGTTTAAATACGCAAGATGTGAGTGAAATTGGCCTACATTGCCCATTAGCTTTTGGTATAGGGAAAATTAGAGCAACTTTCCATTTGACAGGTAATCTACCATTCTTGTAATGGATGACAATCAGATCTAACAAAGGGCTATCCTTCATCAAAATTAAACAGTTAATCACATCACATGTAAGCCCATACTTACCAGGAGCAGGGGATTTACCTTTTTTTTTATTACCACTTAAAAGTTCATCATTTGTAAATGGTAAGTAAATCTCATCATTCACAGCTGCTTGTACTGCCACAAGTTGTCGTCCTTTTTACCGCCTATTTCGAAAGCAAGCCGGAACATTGTTTGGCAGACCACTGAAACTTGCAGCCCCAGTCCATTTTCTGATTAACTCCTCGGCCTTACCCTTCGGATCAGGGTGAGCAAAAATCTGTTCTTATTTTTTCTCATTTTATTGACTTCATTCAACACACGCCCAACATGCCTAGTAAAAGAAATAGAATCTACGATATTATCTTCCCTCTTACCTTATTCTTTACCTGTGATGTACAATCTGCAATTTGCATCGTTGTTTTCCGGACCCGATTATCACCTGGATTCATACTCCAACTTGTTCCAGCCTCGAACTACACTGTTATTTGCATACGTTAATTTCTTAAAAGGCTTGCTACAAGTTTGCACGGGGACATTTGAAATACCGTCGACTACAATAAGCAAATCATCATAAAATTTGTTTCCAAAGACCTCTAACATATTTGTAATTTTTATACCACTCACTAACATGCATCATGAATTTAGTTTTTTTTTTCTCAAATGATACCTTTTTCGAAATTTATTAAAAGATGTCCTTTCTATTACTATATTAACTTCTACCACAAATTGGTCACTCACAAACTCACCAACAATAGATGAATCAGTTAAAGAGTTCTTATTCACTTCCACTACCTCTCGTATGTGTGGGTTATCCGTTCCGTAACACTCATACATTCTCACTGGACATTCTCCAGTGAGTTAAGGATATGATTCTATGTAAAACCATTCCTATTTTGATCACCCAATAACAAACATCACTCAACAAAAATAGATAAGGGAAAATTCTCGAGGTCCAACTTATCTGCATGTACGTACACACTGATTACATAAAGCACACTATCCCTGAGTTACAACTTGTCACACAAACACTCAGCGCCATCAACTGTAGTAGCTGTAGATAAATCAGCGGGAATACTATCCCTAATAAATGTGGTCAGACCTCTCGTATTATTTTTATTTGCACCCAGTTCAAAACTTCGATGTCCTGTGAATTGAAAACCAGTACCGTTAATACGAGCTTCTTGTAAAGATATAAAGTTTTTAGACAAAATCCCCCCATTTTCTTTTGAATCATGATTTTTGCTGCAGTGCCTACTAAAGCTGTTGTCGCATTTAAAGACCATATGACCCAATCTGATGTATTTGAAACATAATATAGGACTTTTATTATATACTGCCTAATAAAAATTTATTCGCGACTTTGTGGAACTTGTATAATGTTAGTATACAACGTACCCTTAAAAGTCTGTAGTAAAATCACCCCTTCATATCCAGGCAGAACTTTGGGTAGTCCAGGACTAAGGTGGGTAAACTGATATACCTTCAGCTAATTCTAATTCCCCAGTCCATTTGCCACTGACCATCGAAGGATACAGCCAAGGTCATGCTGTCAAGGATATTCTGATATCCTCACTTTCGCAAGAGGAATTCTAAACGTTCATTTCTGAAGACTTTGTTGTTCCAGACCTTTTGGCCTAAGCCTAATTTTCTGGACAACTCAAGTAACTGCATACTGAAAATTAACAGTTACTCGAAGATTTCTCTCTCTGCCTTTGCCTGAATTCTTCACATTTTCGTTTAGGCCGATCAGAGTTTGTTTCCTTACATGAAAAATTATAAGCAAAGAGATTGAATAGTATGCCCGTATAAGACATATCGAAGAATCTCACAATCATATACCCATCGTAACAGTAAGGTAATTATTTTTGTGTAATGGGTTCTTTCTAGAGTGATTCCAAGTAGTTCAGCAATGCAATTTGCCAGTTTAAACAAAAGAGCCCTCAAATTGAGGGCATCTAGGAAAGAAAGGAAATTCCTCAAAAATATCCAAGATAGTTAAAAAATTCTATTTACCCTCATAAAACAAATTCATTTCCTCTGGTAATAAATTGTGGATTGTTTCTCATGAAGCAATAGGCAGGTTATGATTTCAAGTGATTGTCATGTGCTATAATACAGTAGATAAAGAATATTCTGCCACCTCCAATCCTACACGCATTTATGTACGTTGAGAAGTGCTATGGGAAGGGCTATTGGCTTAGCACAGGTTCTTTGTGATATGCCGAGATACTTGACATCAAGCTTTCAAAATGCTCGTCGGAAAAATTTTCGGAGGCTAATAATTTAACTGGCTTTCTAATCGTACACCAAAGATTCCCCATATTTCATTCATTTAATCAGACGATTAACTTCAGTGCCATACTATCTAACATACTTTTCCAACGGTAAATAACATGTACGACCAATTTTTCGTTTAATTTTAGGCTTTTGCTAGTTGCTCACAAAGAGCAAGAAATTGTGTGTATTTTGGTTCGGGAAGAAAGGAAAAGGCGTAAGCCTGAATTTGTCTTTTCATCAACAATGATAGTTACTTAAAGAGTCTGTCACTTAAGTTTTCTGTGGGGTCATCTGCGATTTGGTAGGAAAGGTTTTCTTCAAGTTCGAGAAGAAAAACTCTTTTATTCTTACGTTTTCCGTGGCTCCTGAAAATCATTTGGGGTTTTATACTATTCCCCTTTAATATTCATCTTGATTATGGACCCATCTGAATTGTGTTAAGTTAAATTTATCGGTGTTACTTTTGATGGGGCGAGGCCAGTGGCAAATTTACAAGATATTATTTGACTGTTTCTCGATGGGTTGCAAATGTGATCTTACATTTTGCTTAATGCTGCAAGACGGGCTTACCAGATGAAAGTGCTCGCGTTTTTGTGCAGCATTCTTCATTGCATAACAACGTTATGTATATCTAGACCAACGGTTCGCAATCCGAAGTTACTGTTTAGGTTTTGGCTGATTTCCTCAGGTATTTATGCAATTTATTCTTAACTGTGACCGATATTACATGCAGTCAGCCGTGTTTCCATTTTTAACATGATTCCCGAGTGTTAATTGTTGACGTGAGGTGTTTCTGATCTTAAGTATGAAATTGGTAAAATTATATCTTTCTGGTGATTTCTTGAACTTTTTACGTTTATACGTGGCCAGTGTCGTTCAGGTCCTTTGAAAAATCTTGCTTTTTAAATCCTCAAACATTATCAAGCACAAGTACCTACCGTTGCATACGCAGGTTCTCAAAATCAAGTCGAGGATATCAATTTCATCTTCTTTCGTTGGTGATGACAGTGAGCCTGCTAATTTCAACGCATGTTCACCTTATCGATTTTTCATCATTTTATCAGTGATAATATCTGAGACACTTTTTTACTCTCTTATCCACGCAATGAAGATCCAAAGGTAAACTTTTCTTATTACTTTTCATCACAACTTTTCTGTGTGGCCTGTTACCGAGAACGGAAGTTTGAAAACGAGCTCTGTGACTTAAGGAACTAAAGAAAAAACTTGCCGTTCTTACGGTTGGTGATCGAAACAAAATATGATGAAACACTTGGCTTTCAAGGATAAGACTAGAAAAACCATTCAGATTACTAAATAAAAGCAAAACCAGAATTTGCTCCGGCAGTTCTATAACAACTGATGGAAATTGAATTCAGTGTTTGATTATGACCCGGGATTATCATACGCACTGTGACCAGAGTGCAAATAAGGCATATGCTCTGATGAATGCGAACAAAGGATCATATAAATTCATCTTTTGGGTTTCTCGCCTGCGTGGTAACTAAAGACAATAGGTCAGCACCACCCGCTGAAAAATCCCATTGAAGTCGCGCCTTATCTCGAAAATAATGACTCAAATAAACATAACGAATATCTCATTTCACTGAGATGGGAGAAACTACAGAAAGTATTAAACAGCAATTTTGGAAAATGTATATCCATAAGCTGGATTATTATTATTATTATTATTATTATTATTATTATTATTATTATTATTATTATTATTATTATTATTATTATTATTATTCAGAGGATGAACCCTATTCACATGGCACAGACCTACGGGAGTCATTGGCTTGAAATTCAATTTTCTGTAGAACATGGTGTTCATTTGCAGTAAGTAACAGGAGGTAACAGGAAATACAGAAAGAAGAGATCTGTTATTAGAAAAGAAAAAATAAATTAACAAATTAATAAATAA
Source organism: Macrobrachium rosenbergii (assembly GCA_039081455.1). NCBI lineage: Eukaryota > Metazoa > Arthropoda > Malacostraca > Decapoda > Palaemonidae > Macrobrachium > Macrobrachium rosenbergii. Next base: position 26,569,412 of record JANJGK010000038.1, read on the forward strand.
ATAGATAAAATTAAGTAAATTATTAAAATACGAGGAGAATTATATTAAGGTGGTAATGCATTGCATTTTTACTTGAACTTTTGAGGTTCCAATTGCACAACACCCTTAAGGGAACTGTTCCACTGTCCAATGGTGTGTAGAATAAAGGATCACTGGAACTGAGAAGTTCGACAGCGAGACACATTTACTGCATAATGGTGTTGCTGTTCAGCTAATCTGGACGGTCTCTGCAGGAAAAGAGGATCAGGAATCAGTTGTGAATGTGAAAGATCTCTGTTAAAATACAACTTATGAAAAAGTGACAAACGAGACACCATCCGTCGATGGTCCAAGTCATAACTGCTGATGTTAGGAATCAGAAACCTACCACCACGAACCACCCAGTCTAAAAGATAAAAATCTCTGGCAGAAACAGACATCCACACCGGAGAACAGTATTCTAGTAAAGGAAGGACAAATGACCTAATATAGGTTACATTGATTTTATCACTGTTATGAATGTATGAGGCGTTATGTTACAGTAACTAACTTTCGCGAGTTATTTGCTGACACTTTCATGAGATGTTTCTCAAAAGTAAGATGTAAGTCAGAAGTTACACGATGTATAGTTAAAACTTCAGATTCATTTAGCGGAGTCACATCCACCTGAAGGGGAGGATGGGGTGGAAAATCAGAACGAGATCTGCTAATCAGTATTGTTCTTGTTTTACCAGAGTACAGCCTCATACCCCACCGACTACACCCTTCACTAATCCTTCCCATCTTCGATTGAGACTAAAGTCAGTTTCATTTCTCATAAGTGGGGACTTACGTACAACCATAAGTATTGCATTATCGACGTACTAAACAATCTTCTTTCCAGGCCAACAACCATATCACTTATATACACTAAAAATAACAGTGAACCAAGAACACTACCCTGTGGAATTCCAAGCACAATAGGTCTTGGTTCCCTAAGAGCCCATCAACAGCAACTCGCTGCTGCCTACCTGTAAGGAAATCTTGAAGTAATCCTAAAACATATCCACCCATTCCAAGATTCTGAAGTTTATATATAAGTTCCTTATGATTTACTAAATCGAAAACAGCACTGAAATCTATTTGAATTACTGAACACTTAAAACCCCTACCAAGGTTCTCTTGCAAATGACATGTCAAATCTGAAAGAGCCTCGCAGGTACTTAACTGCTTTCTATATCCGTTTTAACTATTAGCCAACAATCTTGGATTCCACATACTTGTAAAGTGCCTTAAAAGTAAGTTTTTATGCAACTCTGGAGAGCACAGGGAGAACAGAAATTGGCCTGAGGTTACTGCAGTCTGCAGATAAGCCTTTCTTTGGAACAGGCACTGTATTACTAAACATGCGCTTATCCGCAAAGGTATGACGTCGACATAAAAATATATAGGAATTTAATAATCATGGAAAAGGTTCAGGATGACAAGTATCAGGGAGAGTGACATCCTCAGCTGATTGCTTAGCTTCAAAAGCTCGATGAAGCAATTCAGCCTTTTCCTTAGGGCCAGTAACCAATCAGTCTGTAAGCAGTAGCGGAATGAAAGACGAACCTAGCCCAAAGATAGATGCCAATTTGGTCCACCAAATATAAGTCTGAGTTATTCCTTCAAGTTTCCTCTTTAAGGAATTGTTGCAATTTCTCTCAGCTGCATGGCGAGTGGTATTCGTAGCACAGCGAGGGACAGCTCGTTTTGCAGAACGAAGACTTAACACGAAGAACAACTTAGTTATCAACTCTTCTGACCCCACAACAAACATCACTAAAAAAAAATAAACATTCTCTAAACACTTTAAGAACTTAAAGTGCGATATTGGAGCACAACAAATAAGAGTTGCATATTCTCGTTGGCGACTAATGATGGCAATTGAAACGCAAAAGAATATTAGATATAAACTTAAGAACAAATGCCATTGTATTGCCATAAACTGCGAATATATAACTGAAACTTGATTGAATTGTTGCTTGAAATTTTGACAAGTCTTTTTCTGTGGAAAATGTCCACTGCAAAAGTTATTGTGATTTATGTACTTGGGATAGGGATTTAGAGTAGAGAAAAGCTCTGATGTAACAATTTGCTACAATGCCTGGGGCTGATTTAGCTTTGAATCCATTATCTTGAATTGAAACGTTCCAATTCTCGCAAGAGCAGTTGCGAAAAGTCTAGTGAATTGGTGATCTTTTTTCGTAAAAAACAATCATACAAGAAGCGATTACGGTACTGCAATTTCACGTATCAATCTTATTTAGCTAAATGATTCGGTAACTGATAATGGTCTTTCTAAAAGCGAACACGCTGGATATTCAAGTTCCGTGGTCAACAATATTATGCTGTCGGTTTTCCCGTTTCTTCAAGGTTATTGCGTACGCAGTAAGTGATGCCTCTGGGAAATGCTGACCACTCGTTGATAAAGTTAGCTTCATTTTAATTCAAGTAATCAATGGACATCAACTAAAACGTTTAATCATTTTTCATGACTGTTAGTCTGCCGTCCATTTATACTCGGTAATCATGAAATTGGAAAGAATTATGACGGCAAATTTCCTCAAATTGACAGGCCACGGTTTAGCCACTGTAGAACAGTGAAAGTGACTAATTGGGAAAGCTAATTTTGCTTTGATTGTTGGATTTTGTAAAAATCTAAATACGTGGAAATAATAATTAAACCTTAGGTACAATCGCCAAAATGAAAGTCTACAAAAGAAAAAATTATTATGCTAGCTACATTAAATACAGTACGCATTATATCTCTTTTGCGCAGAATCCGATGTTAGAGCCCAGCTTTCCAAGATTCATCTCATTATCGTCCGTAGAGGACCTATTTTCGGTCCTCCCTTGCTCCATTATGCAGCGTCTTCTTGTTTATTAGATATTGTTAATAATTTTCTAGAACAGCTTTTTTCTCTAGGCCATATGTGCTCGTAAAAAAAATTGTCTTAAACTCCCTACCAGTTAGGTACCACTCTTTCACAACATTAGAATGAAAACATGACGTAGATCAGTAAAATATTGTTCTGGCTTGCATCAATTTATTTCGAACTTCCGGCAGTTAATCACAGTGACGTTTGGTACCGTTCGCAACAAGACAACGAGATTCGTCTGTCCATTCGGAGATGAACGCAAGATCCGTCCTCCCCCCCCCCCCCCCCCCCCCCCCACAACCCCCGTGGACATCTAGGCTAAGCTTAGCGCATTGCCCTGCATTTAAAAAAGCCTCAGAGACGGGTTAGAGAAAGTGAAACCTTCATGCAGGCCGGACCTTAAGTGTCCAGTTGCAAACTTTTTGTTGTGGGACGTACTCCAAAGTTGTCTGTCTTCTGAATAGAGGTTTGCGAGTTTGATCAACCAGCGCAGTTTTAGTAGTATTCTTGTTAATAGCAGGCATCTACAGTATGTGGAAAAACTTGCTACAATTTATGAGTCCACTAAGAGGTCAGTTATAAAGCCATATTGTTTACCTGCAGAACGGTTCTTAGCATTTCTCTCTCTCTCTCTCTCTCTCTCTCTCTCTCTCTCTCTCTCTCTCTCTCTCTCTCTCTCTCTCTATATATATATATATATATATATATATATATATATATATATATATATATATATCTATAAATATTGTATATTTATAGATATATGTATGTAAGTTAAAGAGATCAACACTATTTTAAACAGGGATAATATCCCGGTTATCATTATCCTTAGTATAAACATTATTTTAATATCAATCAGATATATATATATATATATATATATATATATATATATATATATATATATATATATATATATATATTGTATGCATATAGATATAAGTATGTATGTTAAAGAAATCAGCAATATTTTAAACAGCAATAACATTCTGGTTATCATTATCCTTTTTATAAACATGATTTTAATATCAGTCAGAAATATTGACTGCACATGACATTTTCCACAAAACTATTCAGGCAGGACTGATCTCAACACTTATATTGTCTATGGCACTGGGCGTCAGGCCAGAAATTGGATCGAGAGAAAGTGCAGATTGAGTTAACAAGTTCAGCTCGTGTCTTTTGTGTCCGAATAAAGTGAAGTATGATGACAGTTCCCCGAGGGAGAGAAATCTAGGTGGCGACCGTAACATGAAACGTCTTTTAACGTGACTTGCGCCAACTCACGGCTAGCATTTCTTGTGAAAGTCAGCGTGCATGCCAGGAGTATGACATTTATTTGTTTGTATGCGTTTTTTTTTCTTTTTGACATATCTGAAAGTATGCTGGTTTGCTGAGGCTGCATTGTAGTGTTTTTGTTTTTTTTTTTAAATCTGAAAGTATTATGGTGCAATGGTATAGCGAGTTGCATTATAATGACTTCGTTGGTTGTTATTGGGATTTTAACATTTAATGGGCATCTCTTGTTAACACCTATGTATATGCTTATTTATATTCATATGTGTATATACATCGCTAGAAGTCAAAGAGTTGTTTAGTAGTTTGTCTACTATATTCCAGTTACCCATAAGGGCTAAGTACTTATCTCCATGAAGGAATGTATTTTGCCTTATGAAATTCTCTATTCGATTTTTATTTTGAGAAACGTCCGATGGTAAGAATTCAACAATATCGCTGTTGTCATCATCACCATCATCATCGGGATCACCATTATCATTTTTTTCTTTTAGTATATCACTGATAATGTTTATTTTTTTATATTTCCTATTTTTTGTTAATAGTTCTTCCTTCGTGAGAAGCGCAGAATGAGTTAATCCGTGACTTGTGTGCCGAAATTATTTGAAGTAAGATGACAATCTCCAGAGCGAGAGCTCTACTTAGTAACTGAGTCATGAAACGCCTATTAACATGAATTACGAAGCGAACTCACAGCTACCATTATTGGTAACAGACAGAATGCATAACAAGACTGTGACAGTCAGCATCTGTTTCTGTATGCGTGTGTGTGTGTGTGTGTGTGTGTGTGTATGTGTACGCTTGTGTGTGCACGCACTTGCAATCAAACCGAATACCCTAAAGCATGACGCTACACTAGGTTGCATTACAGTGACTTCGCTTGTTCTTATTAGCACGTGCATAGATATGCGAGACATTTTATTTTTGTTTATTTTATGCTTGGTCTGAGTTGGTCATTAGCATAGAATAAGAATAAGAATCTTATTTATTAACACCTGTGTATATGTACGTGCGTAATCATAATGTATGTATATCACTAGAGGTTGTAAATGGGAATTTTTTACAAAAGGGAGTTCTTTATAAATGGGAATTTTTTATAATGGGAATTTTTCATAAATGGGAATTTTTCAGTTGTTTATCTTCCATGCCAAATATCCATAACCGGTTATTACTTATGCCCCTAAAGATATACATTTTACCTTAAATCTAGTTAAGTTTTCCTTTAGGAAATATCTTAAAAAAACTCCTGTCCATCAAAGTTCTTCAAAGCATTGTAATATCTAAATCACTGGATAAAGCGTGGCTCAGATATTATGCAATAACAAGGAGTAAACCCTGATTAACGTTTATAATAATTTATTATTTTGTACTATCATTCTGTACCATGCCCCAACCATTCAGGCTTTTTTTTTATCAACTTTACCTGCTTTCTGTCGCAATTTAGTGACACCTGCTTTCTGTCGCAATTTAGTGACACCTGCTTTCTGTCGCAATTTAGTGACACCTGCTTTCTGTCGCAATTTAGTGGTTAACTTAGATGGATAAGAAACACAATTATTCAGGATAGATCTAAAATGTTTCTTGATTGTTATCGTTATCAGATACAATTACTGATTCCTTAGATTGGAACATCTAACAACTGGCTGATCCGCTTGGTCTTAAATTACCATATCTGTAGGTTCCACAAGCCGTTCATAAAACGAGAGAGAGAGAGAGAGAGAGAGAGAGAGAGAGAGAGAGAGAGAGAGAGAGAGAGAGAGAGAGTGAGAGAGAGAGCTCATAAAGCGAATAATGTGAAAATAATAAACTGACGATCTGAATGCGCACGCAGCGTGCTGGTCCTGTTGGTTAGGCAAAGTCCAGAGATCAACATAGGCCTCTCTTTTTTTCCTTTCAGCACCGTATCACACTTCCGGGCCGTCATGACACAGAGCCATGTTAATCTCAACGAACCAACTAACAGACGTAATCCCTGAGTACTCTTAATGATGAAAACTGGCAAATATCCAGTATTCACAATACAAGTCCACACGTCTGAAAGCATTGTTTTATGAGACAACCCACGTAACCGTTCCTTTTGTAAAACATAATAATTAGCTTTCATTTTCTTTATTGCTGGTAAATTATTAGGTTAATTCTTAAGTCTTTGCCTTTGTAAATGACCCAATGCTTACATTGCACGGAGTTTTCAAGTATAAGTATATATGAGGTTAAAATATCAGTTATAGATTTCCCACTCTCATCAGTGCCACATTTACCCATGACAATTTAGTGAATAGGGTATCGCATATTTTTGAGTTTGTATATTTTCTCCAAATTAAGAGAAGTAATAACAAAATACTTGACATCATTGATAAATGAGCTTTCATGTACCATTTCTCCTTTTGGTTAGTATGCTTGCTCATAACTCCTCCTGCTCTTTGTCAGTGATTACAAAAGTAAAGGTAGTGTTAAATGCACGATGTTTTTGTTGCATCTCGTGATGTACCACCAATAGGGTCATCAAAAGATACAACCGTTGCCACACGAGCTAAATAGCCTGATGCCACTTAGGCATGCTTATTGTTCCAGACAGCATTCAATACTAAACCTAATAACTGTTGTTTTACAACAAAGGAGTTAAAGGAAAATTACATTCTTTCCTAAAATGTTATATAACTTGATAAAGGTGTTAGTGATGTTAGGGGGATTTGTTGGTTCAAAGCTGAATTAGATCCCAAAGACTTCTGAAGTCATCCACAAATGAATTATCCACTATAACCTTTTGAACATTTTTTAATTCACTGGAAGAAATCTTGTAATGATGCAGTTTCATATAGGTATTTAGCTATTGCTTCTTGAATATACTCGGACTTGTCGTTTTGAATCCGTTAGGGAAGATTTAATAGACGAGGCAGTTCAAGCTGGAATTTCATAAGAAAACCTTTATTTTCTGACGTTTCCTGCTCACAGTGTAATCATAGTGAAATTGCAATTCTAAGTACAATCTAATAATGAGAATTTTAAAGTGGAAAATTACTAATGCATAGAATTCAGAAATTAAGTTTTTTTAGTTCCATGCCTTAGTATGTGTCTGATAATGAAATGGCTTTCATTTTATCGAAAACTTCAATTTTAAAGTGGCAAAAAACCAATGTGTTTGTCACATATAGGCTTAGTAGAAATTATGAGAGAATCTGGCTGGCATTGGCAAGAAAATAACTTTCATCGGCTCTTGTCATTTGCCACGACTGCTTGATCATCTGGACCGTGAGGCATCCGCTTTTTTAATGCGGACGACTTTCGGTCTGAAGAATAGGTTTTCTCTCAGAGTGCCTGGATGAAGATGGTAACTAACATCTTCACTAGTCATTTGGAGAGGATTTTCAGTAAAGTTCGCTGATTACCTGTTTTTTTTTTTTTAGGTTTATCAATACTTTTTAGTTCTTATTAGTATCTTTTATTTTACCGTGTATGATAAATAGTTTAAGGTTTTATTGTATGAATGTAATTTTGTGAGAAAATTTTAATTTTTAGAATATGTGCATTGATTATTTTAGAAAATTAAACGTTTTCAGGTCTGTGACCATTGATATTGTGACACCAGTTTCTAATACTGCATTAGTCAATCGGTCACTTAGCAGACTGTATAACAAATTTATGTTGGTCTAAAATCTATAAATAAATTTTTTTCCCCATTTTTCCCCTCGCTCTCTTAGGCCTGTCTGAACGAGAAAGTGATGTGCTCTTTTTGCCAGAATTTAAACTTTCCTTCCTTAAAGTGAAAAGAAATTCTTTCTGGTGCCTTTCCTTGCTCACTCACTATCTAATCTTTTTTATTAACGCTTTCGCCCTATGATATCTTAAGTTGTTCTCTCTCTCTCTCTCTCTCTCTCTCTCTCTCTCTCTCTCTCTCTCTCTCTCTCTCTCTCTCTCTCTCTCTCTCTCTTCCAATTTTATGTTTCCCAACTGCCATTGGTAACAGGTCTTCAGCCCCCTACTTCGCACTTCTATCTTTCACGAGGCACCATCTCGCGCGTCCTTAAGAAAGCTATTAAGGGCTCCAGGAAGGAAGATTTTAGCCACTGAAGAAGAAAGAGAGGAAAACCAAGTGGAAGAAGGAAGTAGAAAAAGTCCACCCTTAGAAAATAAAAAAATAAAAGAGGGAAAATCTTCCTCCTCCCCTCTCTTCCCCCTCCTCTTACTTTTCCTATTCCTCCATACTGGTTCCTCCTCCTCCTCCTCCCCATCCTTGCCAGAAGCCCCCTCTCCTCCCCTGCAGGAGACGTCCCCTCGCCTCCCCTGTAGTAGGAGTGAGGGGGGGGGGGGCGGGGTGAGGGGCGCCGATGAAAGGGGGGGATATAGATTGATGTCCTCACACCACATTGGCTACGAGTCATATTTCGGGAGGCCCCTTCCGTCCGAGGGCGTCCAAGTACGAAAGGGATTTCACGCAAGCTTGACACCAATTTTCCGAAGGTCCGAACGATCCACAAAAAATAAAAAAAAATAAAAAAAAAACGGAAAACACACACGCACACACACACCGGCGGTTGAGACTTCACCCATACCCCTCCTCCTCCTCCCCTAGCCCCTTTCACCCCTTGGAACAGGAAGGGGGACAAGGGGGAGAAGTTTCCTTGAGGTAAGGGGACTGTTAGGATTTGGGGAACTCAGATATGATAGAGGGTTATGACTTTGTCTTTTGTTTTTGCGTTGGATCTCCGTTCGCCGTCGTCTGTTTATCTTTGTTTACTTTTGTTCCCATTCTTATCGTAATTAGAGTTTTTTTTTCATTTTTACTAGTTTCTTCTTTCTTCTTTACAGTAAGATTTCAGAATTGTTTTCACGTGTTACAATCTTTCCTTAATGGCCAACAATGAAACATATTTCTTGAGGATTTTACATCTTTTTTTCTTCGCCAGATTACAGTGAGCCTCCGCCACTTCTTTTTATTTGACTAAGGAGCGACTGGGTGTCATTTGCAGAATATAATTTGACATTAAATACCTTGATTAACATCGATCGCTTTACACTTCAACTCTAAATAACGCAACAATTATTCGGCATTTATATATATATCAATTTATCTGACAGTGAATAAATTAAACATTAATAAAATTAATGATTTTGGTGTAAATACTGCTTTACATTTAATTATCTTGAAGCAGTTATTTTGAACTTAGGGCATACAGTTGGCATCTTTGCTTACGGGCAAAGGTTGTTGCAGAATTTCATAATTTCATTTTGTATTTTAAAGAGCATTTAATGTGTTTTACTACTATATGTCATAAAACATCGCTTCAATTACCTTCTGCTTATGTTCGACTTAATATCATCAGGAAATTACAACGAAAACAAAATTGTGAAATATTCCTTTTGACCAAAGTATTTTGGCTGTAACTTTAAGGAAGCCTATTTCAGACATGACTGGAAACTTGGAAAAATAATTTCGGTAATAAGCAGATGTTTATATAAGCACTTTTGACGTTAAACACGTGTTCGCACCGAAGCATCATTTGTGTTGGTGGGAGGGCGGGGTGGGGGGGGGGCCGTTACTGTAGCGAAGAGCTGTTCCCATCAAGGTCCAGAGGCTATGTCAAGCAATGTGGAGTCAAGAGCTAATGGAACGTTTTCTACAGTTCGGATATGATTGTGTTCTCCTTCCTGAAATAACTTAAAAACTTTCAAGATTTTTACAGCCAGCTGCTTCTTTAGAATGTCCTAATTATGAGTATTTTAGGATGAATTCAAACCAGAACAAAGATACTTTACGTGAGTCAAGGTTAACATGCACGTATTTGGATTCTGTAGTAATTAGGATTGGAGAGGAAAACCGTGCTTGGTGTAATTCAGATTCAAGTAAGCCATTTTATGTCTGTAATACTCCGATTTCTTATCTGTGACTGTGGGGCAATGGGAGTATTATTATTATTATTATTATTATTATTATTATTATTATTATTATTATTATTATTATTATTATTATTATTATTGGATAATTCATCATACTATCAGTATTATTATCATTCATCTCCTGTGCCACGTAATACAAAGCGCCTCTTTGAATTTCCGCCATGCGTCGTTCCTGTGCCTTATCTTCCACAGATCTCCTCTCATTTGTAGCCTCCGTTCTCATAATTCTCATCCAAGCAGGTCAGAGCATTCCGTCTCCTCTGGTGCCCGCAGAAGCCCAGGTGACACTATCACTTACTATTCGTCTTACTTAACAACTAACATCATCATTGTTATTGTGTTACTCATATCGGCAGTCAAATAACACAACGATATAATCAGAAGTCGAAAAAATGTTTATATGAATTCCAGTGGTCAGGTTTCTCAGGTCAGTGGCCTTAGCTGTTATTGCATTTTCCAGTCTTTTGTGCAGTCAGTTATTTACTCATTTCCTAAAAAGGTAAACTTTTGATACAGTTAAATTCGTATTGTTAAAGTATTCAGGAATGACAAATTTAGTTATTCATTAAACTGTATTTCTTTCTTGTTACCAAAAGTTGTTTTTTCGTCCGTGATCAAAAAGTATTTTTTAGGTTCTTTTATCGTATATTTTCTTTCATTTAGGAGAATAAGCACGCTAATCTTAAAAGAATGACAGTGGTATTACAGTCAGTTAACTGTGAATAGGTTGAATATGTCAGTCTTTAGAAGAAATGAAACCTTGTACAGTTAAATATAGCAAAAAATACATATGATTTCCACTCTATCTCTGATGCCCCTTTAACTCTGTTGAAACTTCTTGTACCACTTTAACTAACCAGTCTTGTAACCATATTATGTCGTTAAAAACGCTAAAGAAAATCTTAGTTTGTTTCAAATGTTTTTCTTTTGCCTCTTTAGAACCAGAGAGGATTCTCAAGAGATCTTAAGACTCTGCACCAATGACAATCGACAGGTCATTCGTACGTGATAAAATCTTAAAATGGAAATGTCATGACCCTTCACATATCTTTGCTGTATTGGATTGAAAATCGGGATCCGAGACTCAAATTGCCTTAGCCACGAACAGCTAAAAAGAAATTAACGCGTATTAGGTAACTGAGTTAAATCATTTTAAAGCTGATTTTCAAAGTTGTACAAAATTACAGGTGGAAGAAAGCGAAACAAAGTTCACTTTGAATAATATTATGCCTTCATTTTGCTGAACTTAAGCACAAGTTCATTTTAAATGTTACTTAAACTTTTTTTTCTGATGGATCGCCAACTGGTCGTTTTAGATCTTGAAAGATGTGAACAGGTAATGTGGTGAGCCTTCTATTGTAAAATCATGTACAGCTATGTACAGTATAGCCGTTATTGTTATTATTATTTATTTTGTTACCCATATCGGCTGATTATCTTATCAACTGAGCTATAGCTTTTGCGATAGTGATCTGATAACTAATCGTTACCCATATAAAGAAAGCGAGTCCCCTTGTATAAGAGGGATTAAAGTTTCCACGTAAATAATTCTAGTTGGTTCTTAAAGAGAAGGCAAAGCAGAGACAGGAAAATCATATATCTTTATTGACCAATTAAACCTCGATTGAATTTTTTTATTATTTGTCAGAGCGGCAGAGTCTGAAATTTACAACCTGGAAATATATGAAAGAGAACATGCCTTCGACTCACACACATGTACAGTCACGCACACACACACACGCAAACATATATGTACTGTATGTGTATATATATTATATATATATATGGTATATATATGTATGTATGTATGTATGTATATATATATATATATATATATATATATATATATATATATATATATATATATATATATATATATATATATATATATATATAGACGAAAACACTATTGATTAGCAGATCTCGTCAAATTTCCCACCCCATCCTCCCCTTCAGGTGGATGGAACTTTGCCGAATGAGTCTGAAGCGTTAACTATTCTAGGTGTAACTTTTGACTCACATCTAACTTTTGAGAAACATCTAATGAAAGTTTCAGCAAATACCGCACGAAAATTAGGCATTGTTCGTAAGACCTCACACATTTATAACCGTGATAAAATCAGCGCAACCTGTTTTAGGTCATTTGTACTTCCTTTACTGGAATACTGTTCTCTGGTGTCGATGTCTGCTTCTGCCAGAGATTTACCTCTTTTGGATAGTGGTTCGTGGCGGTAGGTTTCTGTTTGCTAATACTATCAGTTATGACTTGGACCCTTGACGGATGGTCTCTTGTTTGTCAGTTTTTCATGAGTTGTATTTCGACAGAGATAATCCACATTCACAATTGATCTCTGATCCCCTTTATCTGCCGAGAACAACCAGATTCTCTGAACAGCTGCGCCAGTATGCAGTAAATGTGCTTCGAAGTCGAACTTCTCGGTCCCAGGGGTCCTTTATTCCTCACACCGTTGGACTGTGGAACAGCCTCCCTTCAGAGGATGTCGTGCATTTGGAACTTCAGAAGTTCAAGCGAAAATACAATGCATTACTACTCTAATACTATTCTTCTTGCATTTTAACACATTTTTATCTGTTTATTATTGTTTTTTTTAATAAGGGGGATCTCTTCTTTCTGTATTTCACTGTATTTCCTCTTACTTTTTCCTAATGAACACTATATTCCTTGGAAGCCTGAATTTCAAGTCAATGGCCCCTGTGAGCTTGTTTCATATGAATAGGTTTCATCTACTGAATAACAATATATATATATATATATATATATATATATATATATATATATATATATATATATATATGTAAATTGTTTGTATTAATATATCACACACACTCATATATATATATATGTGTGTGTGTGTGTGTTCAGTTAATATGTTCTGTTGATATTTTCACAAGGATTAAATTTCAGACATCCCATATCTTTTCTTTAACGTCTTCTTTAGAATTTGATTAAAAGTTTTTATACGAAAATTTGAATCCCTTTCATAAAAAAATATGCTCTATCTTTGTATTGCTATGATAATAGTAATCTGTTATCACATCACAAACGCAAACGTTATCTATCTATCTATCTATCTATCTATCTATCTATCTATCTATCTATCTATCTATCCGTCTATCTATCTATCTGTCTATCTTTCTATCTATATATATATATATATATATATATACATATATATATATATATATATATATATATATATATATATATATATATATATATATTTGTGTGTGTGTGTATATAAAGACAGTTACCCACTTACACAGACCAAAATCACAAGCACTAACTTTCTTTGCTCGGGTTACTAGTGGAGTTTAACCATACCAATATTTTCTAAATTTCCCATTTCCATTTCGCATTTCTTCCTGTGTATTTTTTTTTCTGCGAATATCCATAGAGAACTGTATTCTCTTGATCTTGGTTTCTGCAGTGAGTGTCTGTACTTGAATTCAGTATGGCGATCACAAGAGCAAGGAGACTGCGACTCATTTCTGTTTTGTTTTGTAAAATTGTCTAACGTTTCCAGATCACCATTCTGAGTCAGGAAATGCAAGGTTTCAGTTACATATGTACAAAGATGTGATTAATGGAGTATCTCTTAAAGCTATATGTCTGTCGAGGGTTAATTGTTCAGTTAACTTGTGAACTAAATATGGGACTTAAAGTGGATTATCTTACAGTGGTATCAATTTCACACACCGACTTAACATGACTTAGGTCATGTAAAATGTTCACTTGGTTAACTTCACAGACCCATTATTTAATAATTTAAGCAACAAAAAATTCAATGATGTATCTTAGTCTTGTTGCTGGAGCCTACGTAGCATGAACGATTGTAAAACTGGTCGACAGTCATCCTTTTTTTTTATTTTATTTTATTTTATATATTTATTTTTTTTTTTTTTTTGTGACACTAGAATTTATCACGCCTTACCTGAAAGCACGAGTTATTAGTGTCACGGTAGTGAAACACACCATTTTAATCTTCCCTTTTCTTTGTCTGGTCAAATGTATCTGGTTAGTACCGAAAAGACTTTCATTGCATTCTAGTTGTTTAGTCTTATTTTTTTAACACTATTAATCCGGGCCGTTGTGCCCTTGAGAATGTCCCTCGCAAAAACCGTTGTAATTATTAATCCAGTCAGGTTCTTCTTCCTTCAACAGAATTACGAGAAAAAATAAGCATCTTGAAGAACCAGAAATTGTAGGAAAACATTTCTGCGCACGAGGTTACTCCGGAATTCGTGCCCTACTTTCGGCAAAAAACTTACCCAGTCTGTCCGGTTTGCTTTAATCCAGTTCTCAAGCAGCCTCCAGGACACAAAGTGATGAAAGTAGTAAAGAAAAAGAAAAAAAAAAATTGCAAATTCCTTGTAACCGGTTCCAAAAGATAAAGATTAATCAGCAGAAATTTACGGGAATGGAACACGGAGCGGTAGTCCTGCTTAACTAGGAATTATGTAGTTGAAGATCGGTTAATATAATAGATACACGTTAAATAATTTGTGTGTGTGTGTGTGTTTTAGCTACCGTGCAGGCTCCTATGATGAGGCGATTTGACATCATCTCTTGCTGAGGGATAAATGGAGCGTGGTATTTGTGACTAGAGGTTTTGCTTTTTTTCTATCCATGAGTCATGCCATGAGGTGTGTGTGGTAAAGTGGTCATTTGAGTTGGTTAATATTAGAACAAGAATTCTTTGGTATAATATATATATATATGTATATGTATATATATATATATATATATATATATATATATACTATATATATATGTGTGTGTATATATACATATGTATATAATGTACATATATATATATATATATATATATATATATATATATATATATATATATATATATATATATATATATATATATATAACATATACAGTGTTTACCTGCGAGTTGAAATGTATGAATAGAGTTTATGTATAAACAAACACGTGACAGTGTAAAAATGATAGATTTTTCAGAGAACCTCTACGAAGTCACATTTGGGACATTTAATAAAATATAACCTTTAATTCTCTATTGCCTGCCACTCTATCCCGTTGCGACGTTTTCAAGGCCGCCACAGAAAAAAATTCTTATAAAATATTGCAAATGTCACTTTGAACTTGAAGAGAATTCAGGTGTACATTGTCTCAAATGCAACATAAGACGGTGGTCTGCCGAGTACCACTCGTGTTACGGTTTTATATTTAACTTTTCCTTTTGTCTTTGGGGTTTTTTGTCTTTTCCCTCGTTGCCTGGTACAGGATTATCTTCTGTGTTTAGCTTGTTTTGTTTCTTTATTCACTGTTACATTGTCTTCTTTCATAATTGCATAATTACTTAGGCTACCTACATAAATATAGGTTGTAGATATTTTTCTAACCAACTATATGTTCGTTTCTAATGTCACCTTAGTATTATATATATATAATATATATATATATATATATATATATATATATATATATATATATATATATAAATATATATATACACTGTATATACATACATATATATATTATATACGTATATACATATATATGTGTTAAATATTTCTGTCAACTGGTATCTGTCTTCTTGAAGATGCCTTGATTAAAAATACTAGTAGGAAAACAGGTTAGGATTCAGGATTTATAGTTTCTTTTTTCCCCGTCGCACATCTGCGTATGTACATCACGTGTTATGGTGATTTCAACTGAATATTTATATACATATATATATATATATATATATATATATATATATATATATATATATATATATATATATATATCCATGAGTAATGTTTCTAATAAATAAATATAGTTTCTAAGTTTGACAGAACATCAATTGTTTGTCTCCGCCGGAAGATTAGTTTATAATATAAAAGAAATCGTCACAAATATGCGGATCAAGGACGCTCCTCTGGCAAAATAAAAATTCAAAAAAAAGCAAGCAGAAAAAAGCCACATAGCGATGCCACCTGAACACAGCAAACCGGATCATTTCCTTAAAAAGGTATGAATTCATTGCTTTCATGAGTCTCCTAATGTGGGAGTTCATTTTGACAGTCAAATTCCTGGTCCTGTTTTTGGTCTCTTCAGGTAAAGATCTGAAAGAGCACCCGGTTACATTATGCGCATAATACTCGTAAACCGTAAATTCTTTGTTTTGTTTTAGCAGTTTATTAATCTGCGTTATGTGTTTTCACGTGATTTTTTCTTCGTCATCTTGATATCATTGTCAGAACCTTGTGCAAATTCTGGCTCTATCTTAAATTTGCAGCCGAATTGATCCATGTAAGCTTAAATGATAAGTGAAGGTGAGCCATGTGATTCTTTGTTCGTCGCATGAGGAGGGCGTTTCCATGGAAGTTGTCCAAGAACCCTTTTGCATATTCACTTGTAAATATCTTGTTTATACCTTAAACATCTTACCCAAATATAGCGACTGATTACGAGTATGGGAAAGCCGTTAGTGAAGAGGCGTGACTCAGGATTTATGTAAATGCCTTATGGCTGTCAAAGAATTGTCTGAAGTGTAAATAGGGACTTATAAAACAAGATTAACACCATACTGTTCAGTTCCTATGCACATTGTTCAGTGTGGAAGAAAGTGTAAGAACAAGACGTTTCGGGAGATAATAAACGTCAACTATCTTGATGATACTGTTGTATTAGGAAGTCTGGGCCCTTCTGTTTGTGCATGAGGCTGTATATTTTGACTGATAAAGGTAAATTTGAGAAACTCTCAATTGTACCATAATTAGATTCTTCAAGGAAAACTTGGGAAAAAATGCCTTGAAGAATCCGTATAATTTTGTGATAGTAATATCAGTAATTATAGAGGCTGTGCTAGTTTCATTCATTGTTACTTTTATCATCCTAACGAGATTGGTCATTGGTTTATTGCTGTTGATGTTCTTATGGGTTTAATGACGATAATATTAAATGTATTATTGTTAATGCACTGATATAATAATCACGTTTACCAATACCACTACTTTTGTAATACAGATAACCTCGATGAAGTTATGAAGTTTATGACCGCACCAAGCAAAAAAAAAAAAAGTAACACCATCAAAAACTATCAAAAACAAAACTCTCACTGACTGGGAGAATTAAATTTACTTTAGAATTGACTCCCTAAATGTCGATAGACTCGGAAAATATGCGTGGATTTATGACACGAAGAACGAAATGATAATGAATGTGGGAAGCTGAATGAACTAAAAAAAAATAAGGAACGTGCAAGCATATCATGTTTACCCATAGAGCTCCAGTGGCGCAATCGGTTAGCGCACGGTACTTATACGACAGTCACTGAGCCATGCCGGGGTTGTGAGTTCGAGCCTCACCTGGAGCAGTGGAATTTTATTCATCTTGAATAACGTGTTTGATGTGTTACGTAATGGCCTCGTGAGTGAATGACTGATTAACATTTCCTTGGCGTGACTGCCGGGTGAGAGAATTTTATGGAACTAAAGCCATGATCGATTGGCTGGCTTGACGGTAACAAAATGTAGCTGACATGGCGGGGTTGTGTTTCCACTGTAATGAATAAGGAATAACATCATTAAACATTACTCATAGTAGCATGAGTCTTGAAATGGAGAAACAAATCCACAGTTATGTATGGGTACCAATATATTTCAAAATAAATCTCTACAGAGAGCTTTCGGGAATCTGTTCGATTCCCCTTTTCAATCGAACAGATTCCTGAAAGCCCTCTGTACAGATTTTTAAAAATGTATTTCTACCCAGACATAACTGTAGATTTGTTTCTCCAATAACATCATTGATTATAATACATCTCGGTTACGCACGAAACTTAACGTCTTCGTTTTCAAATTGCCGGTATTTCGATTTCTTCCTCCTTTCATTTTGGTTTTTCGTCTTACAAGTAGTTCAGACAGGTCTGCGTTTCGTACGGCTGCAACTCACTACCGTAAATTATGAAGTACCCATTATTTTAAATGACCGTCATGTATGAACTCTCATCAGTACATTTGGATGGTATGTTTAATTCAGACGATTGCAATTAAGACTTAATCACTGGTAGATAAATCAGATTCTGAATAACATCTCTAAGATTATAAAAAAGAATTCATATGAAAAGTTCATTTGCTAGCCACAACAAGGATAAACTGGTTGGTAAAAGTTGATGAAATTCTTCTTGATTCACTGACTCCGTAAGTGAATTAAGAGATCAAATCTTGCCACTCAATAGTACTCGATAACATGGCATGTGACAGATAGACTTCCCTGGTGAACCATTAGTCCATTGCGTGAGTTAGTGAAGGCCAGTTGTCGATCAAAGATCACAAGACAAGGACGAGTTGGCATTGGGGTACGATGTGGTTTAAGACGAAAGAAAGTCATTCGAAATTCTGTGGTCTCATGATGCTGTGTAATAGGTCGAGTTTCTTAATGGCTATAGAATTTTAAACCAACTTCTGATTATGTTAATAAGATAGTAACGTACATAGAGAGAACTTGAAAGCTACGTTTCATACAACACGGATATTCAATTGTCGGTTATGCAAATCCAAAGTTTTTATTTCTCGAACACTCAATTATTTGTTTTCACTTTGGATTCTATATGGTGGTCTCAGGGCTCCGAGGATTTATATTAAAGCCATAAATCCCATGAGTGAGTGTTATAAGACTTAGACAGTAATATCCAACATTTATTGACGTACGCAGTGTATTAAAGGATAAATCAGATCACATGATACCGGGTATAAGCGCAAGGAACCCTCCTTTCATTTTTATCCCGTGTCTTTACCGGGATGTCTATTCTGCCCAGTCTACATGGGGATTCCTACCCCCTACGCCAACTATACCCTGTAACCCCCGCCCCGAACAGCATCCTTCCTTCTGTTGTGGACTTGTTTTGAATATCCTAGAATGGCATATTTTCTCGTCAGAAACTGGAAGCACTAGGAAAATGTTGCGTCTCTCTCTCTCTCTCTCTCTCTCTGTCAACCAGTTTTTATCTGTATGAAGGTTCCACTGAGCACTGAAACTTCAGGCGCTTTCGAGTTCCTTTAATTACACCATTTCAGTATATTACTTAATGTTAGGGCAACAACAGTGAAGAAAAAAGCGAATGAATTGGGCGTCCTATCACCGAAGGGAAGGTCGGTGTCGCGGAAAGAAAATGTTAGGTTTAAACCATGCAGGCCAAGAGATAGTAATGATAAATGTGTCACATTAATTCCAGATTCATCTAAAGCCCTGGTAATTACGTCGTTCACGTTTAAACTAAGAGAATGCCTACGTCAACGACGGTTTCTTAACCTGAACGAAGACTCGCACCCTGCAGACATTGTATAGAAGGTTAATTCTCAATCTGCCTAGATCAGTACCTCTGGTTCTGGATGCTGATAAACAAATACAAGCTCGGACCAACGCTAAAAGTGTTTATTTCTTTATTTCTTATTTATCGTTCCGGTTATCACTTCCTTGCTATGTCGTCCTCTTATTTGGTACCCAACGCTGAGAATAACCCCGCCACGAGCAAACCTTCACTTAATCCATCCTGGTACCTTGAAAAATATTATTTGTCCGCCTTGTTTTCTACTTAATTCAACTACTTCAGATGGTCTTAGCTACAGGATGGGTCAGTGAAAAAGAAAAGTATTCATAAATACATTTGTTCAAGAGTTTGCAAAGTAGTCAGTTACAGAAAGATTATAAAACCCTCCTTCTTTGAAATCAGATTCGGTCTAGACGTAAGCTACAACATTCAGATATTTATTTGGCAATTTGTTAAGCAATAACTAATTTTGAATAGACCTCTAAATAGGGTCCAGTGAATAACAGTACTTCATTCAGAAGCGCCATCAAAAACCAAGAGTTTCTCTTTGCATTTTTATTTGTAAAGAATTAGTACGTGTCAAGTGGACATCTGAAAAAAGCACCGCTATTGAACAGTAATTGATGACGCCATTCCCTTTGTCACGTAATCCTCTTTTGAAAACAAAGGCTCTTCGAGCGACCGCTGAGCCTAAAGACAAATAGATCTCCATTGGGAAATGCACTTCCAGGTAATAATGACTGCATTTCTCTTGTTCAATAGAATATTTTCCTTCCACTTGCGTCACAACGAGGAAGGTATATTGAGATTAACTGGACTGAATGGCAACGCTTGATATGGCTGCCCGACAGTTTCTAATATGATATTGCCGTTATCTTTTCTGTCCTTTATCAGAGGTTAAATTGAAAGTGCACTGAAAACGAAAGTTAAAAGTTTACTGTGCGCTTCCGTAATTGAAGTATAAACTCCCAAATTACTTCATGTAATAAGTAAAGTTTCACTTACGTCATTAAATAGATAAAAGTCACTAAGAATATCATATATTCTTTCTCTCCTTTGAGTGTAAGGATTAGACTTGGTGTGTGCGTGTATGTCTTTTTTGACAGTCTACAAATAAACACTTGGTTTTTGGTGTTTTTGTTTTTAATAATTAAATGAACTAAGTTGGGAATTAAAAACAAAAACACCAAAACCAAACGTTTACTTGTAGACTGTCAACAAGACATACACACACACACCAAGTTTAATACTTAAACCCAAAGGAGAGAAAGAATGTATGATATTCTTAGCGACTTGACTTTGGGGATCACAATCTCCATATTGTACCTACAGTGAAGTAAACTACATATGAGTACGGGCCTATTTTCACAGTCTCATCCTGCAATTGTCAAAAATCTTTATGTTATAAAATATAAAGCGATACTGTACGCAGTTTATAAGCAGTACTTTAAAATTACCTGAAGGAAAATGTCTTTAGGTAAAGTCAGATTTACAGCAATAAAAATATTCACGTCTTCTCGTATTACCAGATCGTTCAACTTTTTTGGGGGTGGTGGGAGTTTCTTCTAACAGGCTCGTTCTGTTTATTTGCTAAGTTCCTGTAGCATATAGAAAGAAAAGCAATGTGGCTTATGCACGCATATTTTATGAGAAAACAAAACACAACGATAACTTATTCACATCCGTTTGCTCCATCGTAATCGAATGCATGACGAGACTTAGTGTTTGTTTATCACCTGGGTGATCTTTGTCACTGAGTAGGCTACACGTGTTCATCACATTCCGAAGCTTATCGTCATGATAAAGCATCAGCAATGAAATTTGTAAAAGCGTGTGTTAATTCCATCATAATTATTCAACAGTTAAAGATTTATTTTAAGTTTCCGTATGCTTTGTGACTGCAGTTTATTTTACGTTGTTTCCGTTGTTTTGAAGGGGTTGGAATATAGTTACAAAGTCCTTTTCTTGTTTTGAAGGGGTTGGAATACAGTTGAAAAATCTTTTTCTCCTCGTCAGGTACTGAAAACGCTCTTCAGTCTTATTTAATTTACACTTGGTACTAATTTTACATGTATATAATATCTTATATAAAATAATACTCTACAAATATGCCTAACTATGATAAACACGTACAACTGGAAGCGATTTTCTCTCCATTTATTTGATCAATTGGTTAACGTAAAAAATCACCTCCTGTGGCACTGAAATTCATGTAATCCCGGAAACCATATAATGTAGTTGATTCAGTTCGCCCCAGGCAGAGGAAAAAATGATGTTGCTGTATATATCTTAATATTTACATGAAAAAAAAGTGTTTTTACAGCCTACAGGCTTCCGCAGCTTCTAATCCGGAGAAGATGAAATAGTTTTTCTTGATTCTTCCTTGTTACCAACCATGATGACAATTTCCCTTGGCGAAATGAATCTCCAGGAGTTATTTCAGAAAGAGCATGGTTTTGTTCTCCCTCCTTAAAGGGTATCCCTTTCATCATTAAGGACTTTTAGGATTCGATATGATTTCATTCTTTTTCGTCCTTTAACCTTCGTCAACCTTCACGAAGGCATGAAGGCCTTCTTTGCCACCAAACTTAACGATAGTGGTTCCCTTCATGCATAACAAGGGCTTATTTTTCTGCTGACCTCCCACAAGTTATCTCCCGTCTAAATTTGCTACAGTGAGGGCTGAAAGACCTTTTCATGACGTTAATAATACCCTCATTGTATGATGTAAGATTACTAAAAAAAAGTAATTCAGTTGTGGTCTGACATAGCCATTTTCAAAATCAGTTTTGTGCAGCCATACACGCTTCACTGTTCAGTGCTCAAATATCTACCTCATCCCTCTAACCTATTTTCTGGGGTAGTTGTAACCTTAATATCGTTGACGATTCGATTTTCCGCCCGAATTTATAAACCAATCATGATTTTTTTCTCACTGATCGAACCCGATATTACCATGCTAATGTATGGTTCCACCCTCTGGCCTTATTTATAAGCGATTGGCATAATTTTCCGCGTTTCTGAAGTTGCCCGTCGTATTGGGTAGATTTTAGATTGCTTCGAGGGGCGCGAAAAATCAGGAGCTGAGAGTCATATTGTAGGGGAACTCCTTCTCCCAAGTGTTAGGAATGATGTTGGATGAAGGGAGGGAGGCCTCAGGCCTGTAAGCGATCGCAATAAGGTTTTCGTCAATCTTATAAGCAAGGAATTGCGCCTGTGATGTCGTGAGTTTATCCCAAGGCTTCTTCTTCTTCCTCTTCTTCTTCGCGCTAGAAAGATTCGGTTTTCGACTCGGCATTTGATACTCTAGCACCCTAAAGGTTATTTCTCTTATAATCGATGTCACTGAATCGTTATGTGTAAATAGCTGTGTGATTATTAAATACGGTTTCATATTTACATTTTCGGTCTGTTCAAGTAGACATCAGCTTTGTGCTCTTCTTGATCAATTTGTGTGAAGAAAATTGGAACAGTTGTCCATGAAATTAGACTTCAAAGTGAACTTTATTGCACTGATGAGCTTTTAGAAATAAGAACTCGAGCTACCATTATCAATCTGTAGATTTCATACGCACTGTAGCCACCCGTGAGTTCACTGTGATTAGGGAACCTCGAGCTCTACAAGAAGCAAGAACAAGTGGAAAGTTTTTCAAAAGTACTGTAAATATTTTGCAAGGCTTTCTGCACTGCCATATTTTTTCATGCTTTCTGTTATCATTAATATCTGTATTTAAATAGGGAAGAGACATACAAGAGAGAGAGAGAGAGAGAGAGAGAGAGAGAGAGAGAGAGAGAGAGAGAGAGAGAGAGAGAGAGAGAGAGAGAGAGTAGAATGAAAGCCCTAATGGAGTAATAAGAGATGATCGCGTTGTGGCACAATAGATGAGAGATAAACGAGGCCATAAATAATGAGAGGGGGAGGGGGAGTAGACCACATACGGATGAAGATAACGCCCAGATAAGAAGAGAGAGAGAAAGAGGAAAGAGAGGGACAGAAGGAAAGAGAGAGTGGGGGTGGAAGAGAGAGAGAAAAAAAAAGAGGGGTGAAAAGATAACCGAGGCGATGATAAATGGCTTCCTCTGCCGAAGTATGAAATTTTTCATCTTCAAAGAGAATGACACAGAGAAGGAATTTGTTTGAGATAAAACTTTAGGAACATTCTGTCCAACCTCACATTGCCTTTCTTTCGCCCTTTGTGTAACGTCTAGTACACCATCTGGTTGTACTGGAGGACTTAGCGAGCAATGTCCGTCAGAAGTAATGGGGTCTGGTAACATCTGAAAGTTGGTTTTTCTTTAAGACCCTCCGAGTTTGAAGTCTATGACAGACATTTAAAAACAAACTGGACTCAATAAGAAATTTATATTCAGTGAACTAAGCTGGAAATTGAAACTTAGTTGGCCATTACCTATTTATTGAAGCAAGTGAGAATTTACTTATTAAACGAAATAGTGTATACTTCATTTACGGAAGCATACAGTTAACTTTTAACTTTCGTTTTCAGTGCACTTTCAATTTAATCATTACTTTTACGAGATGCTGCGTGTACTCAAAATAAATCAGTATTTGTCTTGAAATCACAACTTTCAAAATAATACCCAGGTACATTAGCGTCGGTTGCAGCTCTCAAAGAGAGATGGTTTCTGTAATCATGTATTTGTGGGGTAAAATTTTCGTGAATAAATTTTGAATTTACGGTAAATTACATTTTCCTATTTTCAGCCTGGTGTGTTTCTCCAGTATCTTTGCTCAGTAATGTGACAAATGCATTGGTATAACGCCATATCGTGACGACGGAGCTGCACATTGAAACCAGCTAATGTAGACAGGTTTTCGACCAGCACTAACTGACGTGTTATCATTCCTTTTTAAAAACTTTTTATTGTTGATGATGTAAGAGTGGGATTTGTTTTGTCATATAATTTCGACTTGGAATTATCCTGATATTTAACTTCAAAAGGTGTCAAGAAGTTTATTTAATTATTTATCGAGTTATTTATTTATCTATTTTATTTAGTTGTTCTTTGAAGCCGAGCGACGATGCCCATTCGAAACGTCAAATCAAACAGCTGCGATGCAATGAATGTTGACATCTACTCTTCTTCACACCACATTGACTCAAGAACTCACGCGACGCTCCGCCATCCCCAAGTCAGCATATTAATGACTCTTAATTAGTGCTGCTTTGCGCTGAATAGTTGAGGTACGACTCTCCCCGACGCAAACTAGGAAATGTTACGAGATCCTTCCTGAGTATCTTCTCCCCATCCAGTCTGTGGCGAATACTGCCCATTATGAACCCCCTTCTGAGGACGAGTTTTTGTGGCGGATTAAGAAAAAATAAAATCTTAGTCAGAGCATCACTGGTTTCATGGAGAGTTGTTGGTGATTAAATCTTTGTGTATAAAGGACGTTGTGTGTGTGTGTGTGTGTGTGTGTATATATATATATATATATATATATATATATATATATATATATATATATATATATATATATATATGTATGTATGTATGTATATATATATATATATATATATATATATATATATATACATATATATATATGTATGTATGTATAATCCATTACCAGTCTTCGAACGAAAATTAAATTGGTCAATACCAAGCCTTTCAACAACACTCAATACTGAACGCTAAATCGTTACTCGCAAAGCATGAACACCCACGCACCTGCTTTCGTTTGCATAAGGTTAATCGTGTTCCGGGAATGAAAAGAAAAAAGATTTTTTTTTATTTCACTGACACGCGAATGCCGTGTGCATGATCTCGGTCCAAGGCGAACAAGTATGTAAAAATTGAAGAGATGCACACACACACACACGCGCGCACGCACACACACCACAGCAAATATCGTTCCCTTTTTGTTCAGTCTGACTCCAGTGAACCTGGACAGATGAAAAAAAAAAATAGAAAGTTATGTTTTCCTACTTGCCTCGAGAACTGTTAACATCACCTTCTAGAACATATATATATATATATATATATATATATATATATATATATATATATATATATATATATATATATATATATATATATATATATATATATATATATATATATATACATACATACTTTACATACATACATACATACATTTATATGTGTGTGTATATATATATATATATTTCATATATATACAGTATATATATACATATATATATATGTATATGTATATGTATATATATGCACTTTCTTATACACATAACACTATTCACCAAACGGAGAACTAACAGAGTGAACAAAATGAAAACCAAGTAATATTATCGCAAGACCACAACGTTTGCCCAAAAGACTCGATCTCTTTGAAACAGTTGCAGATATATTTAAAACCAGATGACGGCCGTATAAATCAGAAGAAATTAACATTTACAGTTTACTGTCATGTGTTCGATACTCAATTTTAAATTATTCAAATGGTTTTTTGCAACGATATTTACAAAGTTAACGATCGTAACTTGGTGTCGTTAAATTTTGATCTTGTAAATTAAAGAGAAATGTTGTATCTGTCCTATAATCATTCAAGCTAGGTAAGCTCTTCTCTGTCAATGAAAAAGTTGTTAAGATATTTTAGAGATTTATTAGAATAATTCTGAAACGCTAAAGTTGAAACGCTAAAGTCCCCCCCCCCCTCTCTCTCTCTCTCTCTCTCTCTCTCTCTCTCTCTCTCTCTGGTGATTTCCGTTGGGTTGCGTTCGACTTACTGGGAATCCAGTTGATATTTTGCCGTTTTTTAACTCGCAATAATACTTTATTCATACTGGTTCATTCATAGGACGCCATTTCTGGTGGATTCAGTCACAGAGAATTGTTTTTGCTTCATTTATTTATTCATTCATCTATTTATTTACTTATTTATTTAATATTTTTATATTTTCATGGGGCGTGTCAATTACCATTGCCTTCGAAACTTTTAGTTAAAAAACATCATTGTCTACAGATGCATATGCTGCATATGTAGCATAAACATTCTATATCACTATTCGTACTTATATGACAATTCCTTCATTTTAGAATTTCGTTCAAAATCTTACTGGAATTTATTTTATTTTTTTTTTTTTTTTTGTATTCTATTGTAATCAAGTTGTGTCTGAATAGGACCCCTAAAAGTTTTGACAAATGACAACCAATCGCGGACCTTCCCAGAAACCGCCATAATAGACTTATTCTAAATGAGAATATTGTATAATAGTGACGGACAAGCCACGGACATTTCGGGAATAAAGAATTAATTGCGTTTGAAAAGAGGAATTTCACACCTGATTACATGCTCACTGATCTTTTCTGGCTCCGCATTGGAGACCTGAGAGAGACATCTGTCGGCTGGATGGAGAATTACACGCCCTTCCTTTCTTTCCCTCTTCCCCCTTTTCAGCTCGACTCTTTTTGTCAAATGAATGGCGAATGTGCCCCGTGTAGCATCTTGGATTCGACTGCAGCCAGCCTACTGCACTTCTCATCATATCTGCTCTCGTAAAGTTGTCTCGTCTGTAAAAACGAAACTGAGTTATGGCCTAAATCGAGGATGAAGCATAGCGAAAAGGATTTAAATGAGATCCCCCAAAACCTCGAATTCTTGTTCTAATGGCGGAATCAGTTCATTCATGGGCTTCCCTAATGCACAATTCATACCGCCTAATGCCTCTTTTGTGGGCGTGCTGGCTGCGCACTTCACACTTCATGTGTTTGATGGCGGTCCACTCAAGCTTAAAGGATTCGAATCTACAGGACTCGCTTTCATGGGCGTCTGTGTTTGCCAACATCATCACATCACCGAAACCACCAATCTGGAAAACTTTCCTTGCCAAGAAGTACGAACGATGATGCGATTCCACATCATGCTACGCTCGTTCACTCTCTGTTTCTCTCTGTGTCCTCTCCTCTCCACAAGTGGTTACGTTTCCACTCGTCTGCGTCATGTTTGTCCTGTGTTGTTTATCGAAGACACTTCGAGGGCTGCTCGATCCCTGTTCAGTTAGCCTTGACTTTTGATCCTCTCTTTCGTGTGGAGAGTTTACGGGTTATTTCTCGTTCTTGTTTCTATTATTGTTGTTAATGCCTGTTGTTATTCCTTTTGCTGTTAGTAATGCGGCTTTGCTACTGTTTTTCTTATTGTATAGATATTAACATATTTTATCATCATCTCTTATGAGTATGACAAATGCAGCAACCTCCTTTATATTCATTACTTAATTTTTGCAATTGTCCGATCAGATATGAATTTTACATCTTTATCCTGCAACAGTCGAGCATAAATGATAGATTAACTCTCTCTCTCTCTCTCTCTCTCTCTCTCTCTCTCTCTCTCTCTCTCTCTCTCTCTCTCTCACACACACACACACACACACACACACACACACACACACACACACACACACACACACTCAATTATGCAAACAGATGTGTGGGGATTGCATATCTGTATTTGCTTATGCACTTTTATAAATGCTTACTGCACGCCATGTGTGCGTGCTATCTAACACTAATTTTGATAATGTATAATAGTGAGAAAAAGAGATTCTTAAAAATATAGGGCATTGTATTACATGATAAAATAAAAACTATATTTCCAGTCATTAATCTAGCTTAATAAGTGGTTGTGTTTAAATGCTTGAGTAGTCTTCGTTAATGATGTTTTATGAGTGGGACGTTTTTTAAAGTTTCGTACGTATGTGCTATTTCTTAGAAAATAACTGTTTTTTCGACGTTGGTAATCATATTGCAGTGTCGTCTGTGTTCTATTCAGATCAGTCAGTCAAACAAAGCTGAATAATTGATTATAAGAAAAGTATTTAAAAAAGGAGTAACGATTAACCTTTCCGAATTGCATCAAAAGCCTTAGCTGGTACGGCTAAGTATAGTTTGAGCGTTTCAATTCAATAGTAGAGCTGTCTTTGCAAGAAACACATGAGGATTCTAGGCTTGGTTGGCACAGTCCCTTTAGTCAAATGCATTGTAAATTGGGTTAAATCCTTCAAGTGGGTTGTTAGATAATATAGTGAGACATCTTGACTGTCTGTGATATATGTCTTTGTGTGTGTGCGTTTGTGTGTGTATACGTGCGAGCCAGCGAGACAGAGCAAACTTCACTCAAACTTTGCTGAGTCAGTGTTATTATGATTATCATTGTTATTGTAGTAGTTGGTGTTATGTTCCTAAAAATTGTAAAAATAACCTATAACACAGCCCTTCGACTTATTTTCAAAATGGCTACACTCCTGAGAAGCGAATGGGCACAGGAGCGAGTAGGGGGTCCTTTTTTAACCACCCGCCGGGCACGTCTTAATGTGCCCTTTTAGACCGCATTTAGATCAGCTTGCCAATACCCTTTCATAGCTATTGAGGACGAATCAGATTGTCGGCTAATGGCTTCCCCCCTTTTTGCCAAAATCTCCCTCTTACCCTTGGCCCTCTCTCACCCTCCTCCTTCTCTTCCTCTTTCAAATATTCGACTTAATCCCTCCAGATTCAGGAAGAACAGGAATGCTTGCTATCCCGTCAGGAGTCCTGAAGCGCTTCAGGAAGCTGTAAATTGATTGCATCCCTTAGAACAATGACTTTTCCCCGTTAAGGATGTTCGTGGTAGTATGTACATATATATATACATATATATGTATGTATATATATATATGTATATATATATATACATATATATATGTATATATATATGTGTGTGTATATATTTGTATATATAATGTATATATATATATATATATATATATATATATATATATATATATATTTATAAACATTATGTGCACTTATACATATGTATAAATACATTACATATATATATATATGTATATAAATATACACACGTCAATAACCTAGATATTGTGACGCCAGTTTTATTAGCCATAATCACTCAGTTAGTCATGTTTCTGCGTGTGCGTGTGTCTATCATGTATGTATGTACATAATCATGTATGTATGTATTAAGGACCAATCAAAGAGTCTATCTTGCACATACCCACTATTGAGGGACGTGGCCACCGTTGCGCCGGTGTGAGGGCAGTGGCGGGCATCTGCCCCTTTGGAATTTTGATGCAAATATGCCGGAGACATTTCATTGGTTTCGAATGAGATCACCGAAGCGTTCCATGAGCACTTTATTTGCTTTTTTTTCTGTTGCGTCGATTCGAATGTGTTGGGAGCAGAAACAGAGGAAAAACTGAAATAAATAAATAGCTTTGGTTTACACATGAGAATTTTATATATATATATATATATATATATATATATATATATATATATATATATATATATATATATATATATATATATATATCTGCAGTTTTATACCGGTATATGTATATACATACATCCTTACATATATATGTATATATATATATATATATATATATATATATATATATATATATATATATATAAAATATATATACATACATACATACAGTCTACCTTACCTTGATAATCCATTGTGATATTTTCACTTTTTCCATGTTTTAGTCTTCTAATATTTTCCAGAACTGGAATTATATCACTATTAGATAATTCTTCTTTTATTCTTAATGAATAAATAGATACATATATATATATATATAAATTATATATATATATATATATATATATATATGTGTGTGTATATATATGCATACATTAGCATATATACACACACACACACACACACACACACATATATATATATATATATATATATATATATATATATATATATATATATATATATATATATATATATATATATATGTATGTATATATATAGTTATATATATGTATGTATGTGTAATCTTGATTCATCTTACAGTTTTGTTATTTCGTCTGGCAGCTCTTCTTCTTAGGTTTAAATTCTTTGTCTTATTTTTCGTTTTGAGGTTAGTGCATTTGAACTGCATTTCAGCATTCTCTCTCTCTCTCTCTCTCTCTCTCTCTCTCTCTCTCTCTCTCTCTCTCTCTCTCTCTCTCTCATCAGAGTTTGTATTCTATCCTTTGTAGCTTCCAACAGAGAGGTTAAATTTTTAGTTTGGGTTCGTTGTATGTCTGTTTGCGTGATTACTTCATGTGTTATGTGTGGAATTTTTATCAAAAGTTTATCAAACGGTGTACCTCGTCACTGGTAGCAAGTGATTAAATATTGGGAGAGCAAGGAATGCAACTTCTGGGGGAAAGGGACCGTAATCTAGACTTATAACACCTAAACGTTACTCTTAATTACTGTAAATATGGCAAATAAATTTTTTGAAAATATCTGTCTTGGGTTTATGTCGCTTCTTATCCTAGAAAATGACGTTTGGATCTCAATAACTAACCATTTCTGGTTAATGAATACATGTGCTGATGAGGGTTTGACGTAGGCGGAGGTATTGCTCTCTGGGGGCTTTTTCTAGTGTTTGTTTTATTTAATCGTATTCATGTTACAATTTTTATTATATTACTTATTTTATTCTTGTCCTTATGCTGTCTGCCATACGTTTCATTACCTTTTGTAAGGTTTTCACTTGAACAAGCATTCTTTCCCCATCTATGAGGTGGAATTTCATAAGTGTTATCATCATTGCATGTTTGTTCAGTCCTGATATGCTATTCACCTGCGGTTCCTTTGTAAAAGGGCAACGCCAGTGATTCGTAAATCATTAGATTTTTTGCTTCATTTAAAGCCGTTTTTCCAGAACATCACTGCATCAGCACAACACTCTCTTGTTGGCAGCACTTGTTTTGAGAGATTTATATATCCTGCATATAATGTGTGCAATGAACTCGACAGTGAACTGCAGAAAATAACCTGTAGGGGTGTACGTCAGTCACATCTGTGTGTACAGGAAAGCTGTCAACGTTTGACTCTGTCTTAATGCCAGGTGAGCGTACCCTGCCTGACTCATATAAAAGGTCTGTCATCGGCGCCTACATCAGAAGGTCCTTATCCCAATAAAGTACATCTGGCGTGGTCTATGCAGAAATAGAACGTATGAGACAGATACTAAAGAACAGCTGATACTCTCTGGCATCATGGAAGATGACATAACAAATTTCCACAATATGACCTTCGGGGCGCTTTACAGACACGAAGCAGGCGCTTTTCGTAGGATCATCGCCTACGGAGTGAAACCGAAGATATCCTATAAGAGAGGCTTACTGAAAGCCTTCAGCCGCTCTGGTGTATCGAGAACCAGCGTAGTTTATCGAACCAAATCTTCGCAAGAAGCGCGCATGCCCTCGAAAAGTGCTAAGTTGGTTGCACCATGACGACCTTCAGGAGGTGACTATAACCCCGTCGAAACAATGAAGCCATACACTAGCATTTTGTAGACGTCCACGACGAGAAGCCACCCCTAGATGACCTCCTGGAGGTTCATAATTGCTGAGACGGTAAACGTCGCCCCGTAAAAACCAACATTAAATACTCAAGTGTGTCGGACTACATTCTCCCCACCAGCAGAAGGAACTGTCTAATGTAACGAAAAAATAGCTCTGAGGGAGACGTCTCTGCCAGAGTCAGGCCCTTCTAACCACACACCATGAGCCCTAACGTTATAGCAGGAACAAGAGGCCTTCGGAGGAGCCAACCGAAACTGGAATATTAAGGGGCCAATCGTCATCCGGCTTTTTGCAATACGTAATACTACGTGGCTGGTATTTCAGTCATGATTGCTGTCAATCTTCAGGTCTGCTTCGATCAATCATAATTTTTCTTACTTCACCTGTATTACTGCGCCGGAAGTTGCAGGTTACTGTCAGCTCTACTGTAAAATTCGAATGACCCTGATAAAAGCCAACGAAGTCATGCAGGAAAGAAAATTTATAGAAAATTTGAGAGATGTAAAATAATAGATGCCACTAACGCATCAACATTCGATACACACACACGCACACACACACACACACACACACACACACACATATATATATATATATATATATATATATATATATATATATATATATATATATATATATATATATATATATACTCACATACATACTTCCCATGCCATGGTCATTCACTTCCACATTCATACTTAACCTCCTAAATCACTGAAAAACCCATGTGCAGAAAACTTCCACAACATTAGCCGCTCCACACACCTGCACAAAAGGTTTATCAGCAACGAAATCCATCCTGAGACTTCAATTGTAGAAACAAGGGCATCACGAACTGTAGAGGCACGGGACTGGCGCAGTTGCCGTTCAGAGGAGCATGATGAACAGGACAACACAGTATAGCACGAAAAGCACGTTAAGAAATTTCGCAGGTCCAGTACCATGCCCGTACCTAGCGAAATGTCCAGACAGAGAATGTTTATCTAATTTATTCATCTAGATTCTGAAACTGAAAAGTTGCTGCTCATCCAAAGTCATGTTTACATGTTGAAAGGACTTTAGGCAAATGTTTATTTTGCACAATTTTCTGTAGTTTCGTATTTTATTATTATTATTATTATTATTATTATTATTATTATTATTATTATTGGTTGGGGGACCGGTTTTACCTCCTTAGGATTTCAAAATCTTAGCCACTTGTCCAGACTAAGAGTAATCGATCTTTTATGGGTTTGAAGAAAGCTTCAACATTTTTAAAGGAATTTACTTTCCCATATAAAACAAATGCCTTCACTTTACACATGTGTCTTCACTTTATTTTCTAAAATTTTGAAGTTAGTTTTTATACTTGTTTCAAAGTATGGCGTCATTCTAACGTTATAGTTGCATCAGGAAATGCGCTGGTTCTATTTGCTCTGCGGAGCAAACCTTATCTTTTCAGTCTGGGTTTAACGGCTCTCAAAGGCATACACTACGGTTCTTTTGAATCTGAGGCTATAAAGAATGCAAATTTTGCTCGCTTTCTCCTTCTGTTTGACCTCAATTTACGGTGCCATAATCATGTCGCAATGAGGTCTTATTGAAATATTTAATCTGATCTACTACACACACGCACACATACAAACATCATCTTCAAGTAGTTGGGCGAAATATAACCCTCTACCACTTATGGTTTTTTTTCACATCAGTGAAGTTGGTGACTTTAGACTTTCATGACATCATTTTGTGACCTCATAATCCCATGATTCTGAGGTAGTATTGTTTTCTAACTCTTTGTCCAATTGGAATAAATTATCACCTTATGGTTTGAGATTATGGAAATTCCTGCACTATTTGAATATTTCTCATGAAGGATTACAAAGTACATCGTTCTTGGTCATTTAAGTTTTGTCAAAAATTTTCGATAACGATGTCATAAAAGTTTTTGATCAGTTCTATGAGGCTTGAAAGACACCAACTTCCTAATCTGGATCGTTACACTTCTTATGGTTCTTTCATTATAGGGATTGAATTTTAGGCAATTTTGACTTTTCTTCCTCGCATAACGTAATTTTTATATTCCGAAATTAGGTAGCCAAGTCTTTTAATCTTGCTAACCTAGTCTGCTCCACATTATTTATTCACATGTTAAGGTTTTACATAATAGCCTTTAGAACGTGTTTTTCTTTCTTCTATCTCTTTAGTAATTTGCTAATGTATTTTTCTGTTTTAATAAGTGAGATCTCTTCTTTCTATATTTCCCTATACCTCCTCGTACTTCTTTCTAATGAACACCATATTCTTTGGAAGCTTCAATTTCAAGTCAGTGGCCTCTGTAGACTCGTTCCAGATGAATAGGGTTCATCTTCTGAATAATGATAATAATAACAAGTAACATTACCTTCTACTTAAGCCAGCGTAACTGGAAATAACGAAGCTGAAGAAAACCTAAGTATTAAATCACCAATATTAAATTCCTCAAATCATTATTTTCGCGGTAAAAAGGAATTTTGCTCCGACTGTCAGTTGAGTAAGATGGGTCGCTGCCCTCAAAGCTATACCCAAAGTCAAGATATTTAACGAAAGCATAAGCTGTGTCAAGAAAGCACTCGACTGCTTAACAACACCCTGTTATTACATTTCTCTTTTATCTGCGCCTGACAGCGTGGGCCTTTTATCTGTTTAACTGAGAGAGAGAGAGAGAGAGAGAGAGAGAGAGAGAGAGAGAGAGAGAGAGAGAGAGAGAGAGAGATAGTTGTGCGGCTGCTTTCTTTGTCTTGTATGTTTCTCTCACTAAGCTTCTCGTTTTATTTCGTTAAAACATTAAACTATTCCTTTCATTCTTCAATCACACACGAATAGGTGTGTATATATATATATATATATATATATATATATATATATATATATATATATATATATATATATATATACATATATTTATATTGATATAAAATATATATATACAGTATATACTGTATATATATATATATATATATATATATATATATATATATGTGTGAGTATATATAAATAAATATATATATATATACATATATATATGTATATATATATAGACTATATAGCCTATATATGCATTCACGCATATACTTCTTTGTGAAGTCATGTGTGTATATGTATCTGCATGAACATATGCCCCATATCCATGGTGTACAGCATGTGTCGAAATCAGCTATAATGTATGTCACCGTAAGAGTGAGTAGCCTAGTCGATTCAGTGACCGTTCCCTTCCCTCGACACTTTCCCTTATTTAAAAAGAACCACTCCCCTACGTTAAGAACATTGCCATTATTACTACTATCATGTATGTGTATTGCTATTTTTACTGTTATTAAAGTTCTGACATCTGTAGCATTTGGAAGGGTCATCTTTTTTTTTTATATGTGAATGAATATGTGAATTATACATGTTGATTATAGCTCAATCTGTACTTACTCTGGTGTTAAAGTCCAGAGCTAATGACAGGGGTTATTCCACTTTGTGACTCAACCCTTTCGAGCGTCCTGTAAGCCAAGCAACGCCTCTTGCGGGATGAGAGGGGAAATCCAATGAACTATCCTGTTAAGAGACAATTCAATTCAATTCCCTCATGGTAGAACCCAGCCCTCCTCTCTTCCTCCCTTCTTTAGCTGTCTTGAAATCTGAGTTCCGTGAAGGCACTGAGGTTAATGACTCTTGCTCCGTTAAAGTATTTTGCGCCCCTCTTAATCGTTGGTTGTTCAGTTCTTGTCGTCAACTCCCCAGGAAATAATTGTATTCGTCCTCCCATGCTTCTCCTGAAGGTCCTCACACTTTGTTTAAATTTGGTGAAACTCAGTGCATCTGTTCTCATTGTTTTATTTCGAAGAATTCTAATATTGCTGCGTCCGCTGAGGATATAGTCTTCGATACGATTAACGTAAGTAAAATTGTAGTTCAAAACTGCTAAAATTAAATATATATCTTACTGAATAAGAAAAACGTACATTCACAAAGGTAAATGATAGACAGAGATTGGGAACCACATCTGCATGCATACGAATTAGTGTCAATTACTTGAGACTTAGCCGAGGTGAGGCAGAGATAAACACTTATAGGACCAAATAACCTCAGAATAACCGCTAGTTATCAAAGTCCTTAGTTTGAAACGGAAGATAATCTCCAAATGAAGTGTTGAAAATAAATCGTGTGAATTATACGCTGTATATTAAGTGGATGGCATCAGAATATTCAAACTATCAAGCTGGTAAGGTATGCATGCAAAGTATAGTATTGTTTCTCTCTTTCATAGGTTATATCCGGGAGGTGTTTCTTACTGCGTTGTAAGCACAAGCAGTATCAGACTTACTGATGGCAACTTGAGATTTGTTATACATGAGCTGCTAAACATGTTCCCCAAAGTTTTCTAGATAAACAAAACAGGGAAGTTTCAAAGTGATCAGATTTCCCGTTTCTTTTCATAACTTTAGGGTTAAAATAATTAGCGTTCATAGAAAGCTTTCAGTGAATTCAGTGACGTAGAATCAAAGAACTGTATGTTCCATACTTCATTTAGGTTTTGGAAATTTTCACTTGAACAAAAGGATACTACTCTGCACAGTCACAAAGGAACTTGCAAGAGACAACAAACTTCAAAATATATAAGAGACTGCAATAACAGAGGACGAGAGACATAACATCGGTCTGGGTGTCTCGATTAAGCACCGAAATGCAGACCTAGCCAAGATCGTGCCTGCAATTGAAAACAGCTGGACATGAGTTTACGCTTTTTATTTTATTGACAATTCAACAACTACTCTCGGAAAGGATGTCATTTCTTCTGGTTTGAGGTCTGGGATTTTTTTCTGCCAGAACCCCGTGGTTCGGTCTCACCTCTTGAATGCATATATGCTTGTTTTATGCACTGGTTGAGGAAATTTTTTTTTTGTGTGGTCCTTCAAAGGTCCTTCATTAGTTGGTATGTTATACAGCAACTGTAGAGAAATTATAAATTATGAAATATACCATGAAGGATCTCTGACAGTTTTTAATGTGGATTAGTTTTTTATTTTGTATGCTGCAATACTCAGAGCTGTTATATATATATATATATATATATATATATATATATATATATATATATATATATATATATATATATATATATATATATATATATATTTTATATATATATATTATATATATATATATATATATATATATATATATATATATATATATATATATATATATATATATATATATATATATATATATATATATATATATATATATATATATATAAAGACAAAATATGTGTGTAAGTGTTAACAACTTTGCACAATGTACATAGCATAGCCATAAAGGAAAAATAAACATCCTAAAATAATGCGGAATGAAAATGGCAAATTACCAGAGACCCTTCATAACAGATCATTTCATATTTCACTGTTAGCGCGTTTCATTAAATTTTATCATGGCTTCGTTGACCTAAGCAGAGAATAAGTTCATTACCCGATCATCACCGACCTATTTGCGCTGTTGTCTGGGAGAGAGAGAGAGAGAGAGCGAGCTTTGATTGTTGCCAATAAAGCGCTTTTAGGAAACCGGTGTTTAGATAGTATAGGTCGGATGCATGACTTTCCTTGATCTCATCCAAAACTAATAATACAGTAGGAGCTATCGTCAACAAGTAAAAGATGCACCGAAGTTTCTTCGGCGCAGTCGAGTTTTCTGTACAGCCTATAATGCTGTATGAAACTTTCAGCCACGGCCCATGAAACTATTAGCCGCGGCCCATGAAACTCAGCCACGGTCCGGGGGTGGCCTGTGTTATTAGTACCTATACCGGTGCTAGAAGTACGATT
The DNA here is from genome assembly GCA_039081455.1 of Macrobrachium rosenbergii. Lineage (NCBI taxonomy): Eukaryota > Metazoa > Arthropoda > Malacostraca > Decapoda > Palaemonidae > Macrobrachium > Macrobrachium rosenbergii. The sequence goes on from JANJGK010000038.1 coordinate 26,606,942, forward strand.
ATGGCTAACTTTAACCTTAAATAAAATAAGAACTACTGAGGCTAGAGGGCTGCAATTTGGTATGTCTGATGAATGGAGGGTGGATGATCAACACACCAATTTGCAGCCCTCTAGCCTCAGTAGTTTTCAAGATGTGAGGGCGGAACAGAAAAAGTGCGGACGGACAGACAAAGCCATCTCAATAGTTTTCTTTTACAGAAAACTAAAAACAGTTATATTTGTCCTGGGTCATGGTGTTTCACGAGAGCATTTATTTGTTTACTAATAAAAGGGCCAAGGATAGAAAGGCAATTTGGATATTTTCATCCACATGTGTGCTCTGCAGATCCAGACCAGATAAACTGAATGACAAAATCTATTGGAACAGGCACATCCCACATCCCACGACCTTGGGAAATAATGGGTGTTCCAGCTGATCTAAGATACCCGGAAGAGCACGAGGAAGGCACGAGTTCGTCAGGAGCCTCCCACTTGTTGCCGAGTGTTCTTTTTTACCTTCCGCTCTGAGAGCTCTTGAAGGTAAGATGCGCAGGCTTCCATTCTTCCGTTCTTGGGAGTTGGGCCTCGAAATGGAGTTCCAGTAATTCAAATATTGCACCCTGCTGATGACCAAGGACTCTCGAAGGACTTCCATAAAGAGTGCAGGATCAAGTAGGGTACCCTGCTGATGACCAAGGACTCTCGAAGGACCTCCCATAAAGGCGGCAGGAGAGAGGGACCCTGCATTCACAATCCATGAGTACAGTAGATCACGTGTTGCTAGTGTCGTGTTGTCGTCTCTCTCAAGAACCGTACCAAGTGAACGTGCTCGGCCGGGGGCCACGTCGAATATGTCGAAATGGCTTGACCTGGAGCACCCGTTCAGAGGGGAGAGAATCACAGACAGACGGACAGAGACTCAGACGGTGACGGATGGTTGTCTGAGTCGGAAAACGTCTCTCATTTAGCCGTCATCCGTCTTGGGTCGTTGTTACAACGTCGAGAAGGGCCAGATAGGCCGCTGCGTCATAGTTACCAACGCGTCAGTTACTGTGAGTAAAGTTCAGTTTCAGTGAATTCATCGTGAACATTAAATTGTGTCATCAGGTCTGAATAATTAAACTGCTCATATGTGAATTTTCGAATAACGTGAAATCCAATGAAGTACTTGGTGAAGATGGTGAAAGATTTGTGCATACCTACAAACACAAGTGCATAATTATCATGCGTGCATATAATGTATGTATGTATATATATATACATATATATATATGTATATATGTTATATATATATATATTATATATGTATGTGTATATATATGCATATATATTTAAATACAGGAAATGTCACGAAGGAAAAAGAAACAATGGCGTACTGCAAGGACTAATGAGCTGAAAGGCCTTGCAGTACTCCATTGTTTCTCTTTCCTTCGTGGCATTGCCTTTATTATATATTCATCACGTTCCACATTTTCGTGATTCAGTTACACATGCATATATAGTATATGTATGTATACATATATATACATACTGTACATATACATACTATATATATATATATATATATATATATATATATATATATATATATATATATATAAAACTGCGCAAAACAAATGGAAAAGCAACATTTAGTTATCAATATTTTCTCTTATTAAGGAACCATATTACAAATTTTAACGCTGAAAGTATTGTGTATTAATATAAAAGTGACCGAGATGTGCATGCCCTCTGTAGTAATTCCATACTTTTAAAGCAAATACATCCCTATCGCGTGTGTTTGTGTTGTGCATGTCAGAGATTGGTTTAAACTCACTCTCATAATGACTTGCTGTTTTAGCGTCGGGGAAAAAATTAAAATCCCAGTTCACGAACACGGACTTTTCCAGCGCGTTATATATAGCGTGCAAATAGCAAGGACAGTCTTTGCTGGTGATTTTCTTCCTGCACGTAATATCTATTGTTTATTCATCTCTTCCTTAAAAAGACTGGAGCAAGAGAAAAGAAATGCGATTCCTAGTTACTTATTATATTTGTTTAATCGGTAGCACTCATTTTAGAATGATTCTGAGGCACTTATTCTTAATTATATCGAAAAGCAGAACAACATCAGTTACCTTGTTTGGGTAAAAATACAAAATCGTGAGGTAAATTCCGCTTGTTTTAACTAACCTATAGGGGTATATCTTTAGTATGTAGTAAAAAATTATGTCATCGTCGCCCAAAACCGCACGTACACATTAAATGTCTGTTTTCCGCATGAGTCTTATACTTACTTCAGAGTCTCAACTAATGAACAATGAGCAGGGCTTCTCTGAGGATAATATTGAGTAATTCAAGGAAAAGCGTATGATTTTATGTCTGAATAATTACTGTTGGCTGATCTCTAAAGGAATTTAAATGGTCCGCTGGATTTTCTGTCTCTTCCTTTTGTGTTTGTTTATAAGCGCTTTCGTTTAATAAGGGATCAAAAAGAGAGCTACATAATATTCAATGTCACATTCATACTTTAATTGCTGAGAGAAGGAAAACTTCCGCAACAATTGCCGTGTGCAATGCAGTGTGTTGAGTGCGCGCATATCTTGCGAGCACTCTCTCTCTCCTCTAGGATATAAAGGCCCTTCCGTACAACACTTCCGCTACATCTGTCTAGCACCTGTTGGACCTTCCTCTACTTCCCCCTTAGTTCCTCGCTGGGTGAGCGGGTTCCGTTCTCAGCTACCACTCTGTTGGTCGCGAGTTCGAATCTCCGACCGGCCAGTGAAGAGCAAGAGGAATTTGTTTCTGGTGATAGAAATTCATTTCTCGCTATAGTGTGGTTCGGATTCCACAATAAGCTGTAGGTCCCGTTGCTAGGTAACCAATTGGTTCTTAGCCACGTAAAAATAAATCTAATCCTTCGGGCCAGCCCTAGGAGAGCTGTTAATCAGCTTAGTGGTCTGGTTAAACTAAGATATACTTAACTTAACTCTACTTCCTCCTCCAAACACTTCCAAATCATTCACTCTCTTCATCAACCTGTCGTCTTCCATTCTCTCCACATGACTAAACCATCTCAAAACACTTTGATCCATATTTTCAGCCGGATGTAACTGTTTTATCATTTCAGCTACATAATTTAAACTTCCTCACATTTAACATTTTTTCCTCAACATTCACATGTTACTTCATACATTCTAGCATCACATTCCTTAGACGCTCTTTATCTCTTCCAAATCTTTTATGTCTGTCCTGCTACCTTCCTTGCTTCGCCTATTCTGACCCACCTTTTCTCTTTTCACACCATCACCTACTTTACATACTCCCAAATACCTATACGAATCAACTACTCCCACTCCGCCAGCTATTTTAAAATTCATTACTCCATCTTCCTCGCTTTCACTAACCCTCCCTTAAATTTAATAATTTATACGATAAAATATAAGATTCATAGAATAATTTATAATATATTCCTAATTAACTTAATTAGTTCTTAGATTAACATATATCGCTAGTTTTAATTAAATTCTTAGAGAGTTTAAATAGCTTGTCTAATCCTTCGGGCCAGCCCTAGGAGAGTTAATATGAACTCAGTGGTCTGGTTAAACTAACGTTAAAAAAAAAAATAACTCCGCCAGCTATTTTAAAATTCATTACTCCATCTTCCTCGCTTTCACTAACCCTCATAATGTAACTCGATTCACCTGCAACTTTTTGCTCTTATAAACATTCAATGATTGCCCAGATTCTGCAGTTTCTTGCCACTATCCTCAAAACAATGGTGTTTTCTCTTTTTAAAAACACTTTCGAACTTGTACTCGTTTACACATAGCCTCTTGACTGCCCCCAAACAATGCTACATCGTCAGCAGACCAAGCCATTTCACACTTGATACTTTCACGTTAAAAGCCTATGTCACATCAACTGCCTTTTTATATTTAACATCACTTCATCTATAAAGAAATTAGGTAGCCAAAGAAACATAGATTACCCTAGTCTTTCACACTAAACCGGTCACTTTCCCATCTAAAGATTTTAGCAGGCCTCAACTCTTCCATCAACACTTTCATTGCTCTCAACAAACAACCTTCTACTTTGCTCTGAAAGAAATGCATCACACTTCTCTTATCGTGATAACAGACGCAAGAAGCACATACCTCAGCAACACTTGCTCGCTTGTTATCCTGATAATGCTTGCAGTTGTATCTTAACAACGAAGGGTGCATGTCGGCATAAGGAGTGATATATTATGACATAATCTATGTGTATGATCATGACTCCAGCATAAGCCATGATAATAAAACATCACTTGATTTTAGTCAAGAGCAGAGCAGAACGTAAACGAAATGATAGCTGTGCTTATGCATATTACTCTTGGAAGAGAACCAAAAAGATGTAATATATTTTTCCTCGTTTTTTCGGGCTTGGGTCAATAATAATAATAATAATAATAATAATAATAATAATAATAAATGATTAACTGATTAATCAAGTAATTATTCAACTGAATTTTTCAAAAATTTATAACTGAGATTTTTTCACAACTGACCAAAGCGTTCTAGGGGCGACATCATGACAGACAAACAAAGCAGACTACGCTATCAGCCACGTTCTATAACAAAGAAACAAATGAACAACCATTGTGTCTATTATTCTCCAGCTTCTTCTTCTTCTTCTTCCTTTACGCTCGGGAATTAATGAGTTAATGGCTGACTTAACATAAATCTGCGGTTTCGGATGACCAACCAACTCTCATTCATTAATGTTCATCAGTGGATACTCGGTCTGTTTTGAAATTACAACTTTTGTATCTGCTTTTCAGTGAAGTTTGTATCGTGTACAAACAATTTATGTTTTTCCCGTCAACAAATGCGTTAGTTATAACATTACGGAACACCCTATTTTGCTCTCCTTCACTTTGCAATCTTATGGATGATGAATCTTTTCGCTCTCTTTGTCATATCCTGCCTGTGTTTCTGAACACGAGAGAGAGAGAGAGAGAAAGAGAGAGATTCATTCATCCTCGTATGTTTTATATTCAATTATCTGTCCCACGGGTGCTGTAACACACACAAAACAGCTATCAAAATGTTGCATGTTGTGCCACTGTTAAAGTGTTGTTACTGCAGTCAGATCACGGGAATATTCTTGTTTTCTGATCGATTGAAGTCAGTCTTACCTGATCAACATATAAGTCTCTCCGAAGTCTAGGTTGTCATGCAGATCTCAGTACCCAAGTTTGATATTAAAAGTTTTCATGCATGAAAATGGACTCCTCTCTCTCTCTCTCTCTCTCTCTCTCTCTCTCTCTCTCTCTCTCTCTCTCTCTCTCTCTCTCTCTCAATGGGTGGTTCCCAATATATTTTTGGCTTCCATTTGATGTTTTCTTCATACCTGGGTGCTGAAGTTATTTGCCTTTTCCTCAGATAAGGAGTAGTGCTTGCGTGGCAAACTGAAGATGGTACTATAGGTTTATTTTCAGTGTCCATTCGGCCCCAATCGCATTGCTATCTGACTATTACTTTCTTTCTACTAGGGCGTCCTACTCTTCATCTCATTCAAGAACAAACCTTTCTTGTGAACCCTATTTGAATCTAAAGTAGGTGACTTAGGTCGCATAAACTATATATATATATATATATATATATATATATATATATATATATATATATATATATATATATATATATATATATATATATATATATATATTGCAGCTTGAAGTATTCAAAAGCGACTGATTCTGCATTTCGTTTAATCTTATTTTTGTAACCAGAACTACCAACTTATGGTTACGATTAGCCACCAATGCTGACAAAAAAAAAACTTTATGGTTCGTGCAAGATATATCCTTAATGACAGATAAGAATGAAAGGTTCATTATACATGTCATCGATTTTATACAGGTACTCGTATATATATATATATATATATATATATATATATATATATATATATATATATATATATATATATATATATATATATATATATTATATATATATATATTTCCATGCACACTTCGAAAGCACATATAAAAAGAAACATCCATCCCACTCAAATACTGTTCTGAAGGCCACTAATGCTATATTAGTCCGGTGTCTAATGCCATTTTTTATGGATGAGCCGTAACAACGATCCTTACCTGCGTTCCACACAGTGCCACTTCATCCTCTTGCTTGTGATTCTTATCAGTATTAAGACACACCCCCACCGTGAATAATGGGATTCTTGCATTCATTCTCATGCTTCCTGAATTTAATACATGCTTCTCTCCTTCTTAAGGCTCCCACACACTATGTATTCAACTCAGTCACGATACTGTCACCTTTCGTTGCCCAGCTCCCCTCAACATCCGGGATCAGGCTTCCTTCATCATTTTCCTTCTTGGTTAGTCTGTAGGAATTCGTTTTTCGTAAACATAGTTGTAGCTTTGATAAGTCGTACGTCTTTGTTTGCTGTTTCGTGGGGGCCATTAATGGCATACCGAACGTAAAATAATTAAGATATAAAATTGCGCAATTATTGTTCATCATGTTTATTGATACAGGAGGTGTGTCTTTGAACAAGTGGTATGTTGGGGTGTATGAATACTGACTATGTATGTTATTCTCTGTGGACTATAAACTGTACCCTAAAGTGAACTGAGCATTCTTCCATCCACGTAACATTTCACGTATGATGAAGAATACACAAAAAGCTTAAGTAAATGTCACGAGTTACACTACGTGAGTCTAGGAGATCCTAAAGGGGCCTTCTGGTGCAGATCAAGAACCTTGCTCTGCCCTTCGATAGGACTTGGCAGTTGTAAGCATTTGTACTCTTGTGAGGGAATTGGGAGTAAATCTTCGCTCTATCCTTATAACTGGCTCTAAGTGGAAAAGACGTAAGATTATAATCTTTTGCTTGCTTGCTTCCCCTCGTCACTCCTTTCTTGCACTGGTTTTCTGGTGACGTGAAACGTCTTAAATGATGTTGAGCTGTTTTAAGAACTAAGTTCATCGGCATACTTTAACCATTGCGTTTATGGGTAAGTGCCTAACTTGATGCGCATATCGTCGCGGATATATATATATATATATATATATATATATATATATATATATATATATATATATATATATATATATATATATATATATATATATATATATATATATATATATATATATATATATTTATATATATATATGTGTGTGTGTGTGTGTGTGTATGTATGTATACCATGTATATATATGTATATTTATATATAATTATTTATCTCTCTCTCAGAGAGAGAGAGATCTTTAACTTACATGTTTAGCCTTCACTTTTTTAGTCATATTGCTTGGCTTCATTGTTTCGCTTTGCTTTATTTTTGCTTAACCTTTAACTTGAATTGCAGCCGCTCCCTACGCAGTACAGTATAAAATTACATCAGTAATATAATCTCTTTAAAGATCTCACAAAACAATTGACACTGTCAAACTTCAAGGAAGCAGCTCCAGAAATTCAATACTGAACATTCAGCAGAAGATCAATTTATTACTTGTATTTGAAACAACTTCATTTGTATTTCATTTTAGTAAGTTTAATTACCAAATCTGATTCTAAACAAAAACGTAAATGTAGAAAGACTTCGGAATTTTTTTTTTTTCAAACAACGGCCGTAATTTTGTTTGCAAAACACAAATACAATTCATCAGTTCAAAAAATCCTCTACCAGCGGAAAATTTTTAAAAATCTATTAGCAATAACATTCGAACCTTTCTTCTCTTTTTCATTTCATAGAAATGAAAAAGAAACACTTACGAATAGTCTAATAATAACATAGATGTTTTCTCAAAATTTACACTTTCCTCTCCCACACCAAAACTGAAAAACCAGAGATAATTGTTATGCAAATGGTGACACATAAGGCACACCTGCGGATACACTGACCTTGTGGACAGCTGATAAGTAGATCATTATCATTGGAATCTGAAACTGTACTAATACAAATAAACACTTCCACTTGGTTGAAATAACAGACATAGGATTTGTAGAATGAGAGCGAGTTAAGATGCATCGACAGATTTAAAAGAAGACTCAGTTGTAATTTAGTCAAAGTAAGAGGTGGATATTAAATATCGGTTGAATAAAGCACCTGAACCCTTGATGAATTCCGCGCTCAAAAGGTACAAGAAATTATTTAAGAAATTATATGAAATAAATTCTTTACTAAAAAGCAAGTATAACAAGTAAAAAATGCGGCGAAGTTTCTTCGGCACAATCGAGTTTTCTGTACAGCGTATAATGCTGTATGAAACTCTCGATGTGCCGCAGTATGAAACTCTCAACCACGACCTGGCAGCGCTGAGTTGCTCCCCAGATGCGGTCAAGTGAAGATGCGTCGGAGGCTGACACCTCTAGCGGTGCCAGACGCACGATCCATGGCTAACCTTAACATTAAATAAAATAAAAAATACTAAGGCTAGAGGGCTGCAGTTCTTTATGTTTGATGATTGGAGGACGGATGATCAACATACCAGTTTGCAGCCCTCTAGCCACAGTAGTTTTTTAAGATCTGAGGGCGGACAGAAAAAGTGCGGACGGACAGACAAAGCCATCTCAATAGTTTTCTTAGGCCCTCGCAATCTTTTGGAAGATAGGATTTGGTCATAGTTAAGAAAATGTGAAGTACAAATTAGAACGTTCTACGTATTGCCCATCAACTTTGGCATCTTGCTTCAAAAGAAAATACATTTGCCCACTTACTGACCCAAAGCATCAGATTTTATTTCTGGGCATTTCACAGTTGCAAAGACAAGGGAGGGCTTCGCATGCAAAGGCAACACAAAACTTTATTCTACCTTTTCTAGAAACACAAACTCAACATCCGTCATAATTTTGCAGTACAATGTGCTATTTTAACCACTTGGCCTAAAGTTAATATTTATGTTGAGAATAAAGATCCTTTCAGGTTAAATGGTAATATCTTCTGCTAGGAGGGTTAGTCTTTAATAACTCTCGTACAATTTACTGATGACAATTTGTATGATTTTATATGCAACTACATAACGCGCTTGAAGTTACAGCTTGAATAAAATTACCCATGCTTGTACCATGTATGTATGTATGATTGTATTGATGCACATATATACACTCTCTCTCTCTCTCTCTCTCTCTCTCAATCAGAGTCTTTTCGAGAAAATGATATTTTTTTCTTCACACTTCTTGTGTTTATTGTCTGCGTAGACCCTCTGGTCTCTTTCCTTGTCTTAAATGCTCTATTCGGCCATTGTGATAAATACCTCGAGTTTTGACTTGAGGAAACTGCTTTCTCTTTCAGAATAACGTTCGTCACCAAGGCCACTGACCTATCACGCAAGCACGCACGCACGCATGCACTCATACGCATTCCCTTCGGTCACCGAACAAACGCCTTTGCCTTCAACCTAATGGCGTTGATTCGTGTGACTAATGCAACCTAATAGTTTTAATTGCTCTTTTCGTTTACAATTTCCCCACTTGTTTGGGCAGATCTGTGTACGCCGTCCTTGCAGTGTTGCAACACGTTCAGATCCTGTTTCGTTTCTACGAAGCTCCTTCGGGTCCTTTTCCTTTTAGAAGACTCGAAACTTAAACTTGTTTTGTTTACCTTTTGAAGGAACGAAAATGGAATTCGCTACGTCATGATTGAAATGGTTTGACATTAAGTCGAAACGGCTTGCGGTCGAATTTCTTATGATGAAGAATGTTTTGTTTTCACAACAAATGGTTCATTTTGTGGAAAATGTGAGAGGTGTGTAAACGTCGGAATGTAACTTTCATGTAATGAAATACTTCATGAACCGTTTATTTTAGGAGGGAGGGATCCCAAAAGAGCAGATTTATGAAAGTGATTCACAGTATTTGGCCATATAATCGAAGTGAACTGCATGAAGATGCACAGCCCGCATATATATATATATATATATATATATATATATATATATATATATATATATATATATATATATACATATATATATACATATATATATATACATATATATATATATATATATATATATATATATATATATATATATATATATATATATATGAATTCACACACATAGGCTATACAGTTTGGTCAAGAATGGGCAAAGACAAAAAAATGTTCAGAAAAAAGTTCAAATTCAAATTCATCCTCAATAAAGGGAAAAATTAATCTTGCTGATTACTACACTGCGGCCACAAAATTGTTACGAGATGGTATCATTGATTAAAGACTGACATAGCTATAAAGTGAAAAAAGCAGTTCGATGTATGTTATTGGTTGCTGATGTTATGGAATAAGAAGAAAATATCCTGTGAAAGCACATCATGCAGCGAAGCCACATTTGAAAGATTTTCAATCATTCTTCATCAACAGAAACGTAATTGAAATCATGTTTGCTTATTTTTAAAGAGGGTAAGGAGTTTCGGTACCTGGACTCATAATTGTTTAGGAAAACAGTACTTGGAATTTTAGTTATTTGGCCAAAATATTTTAAAAATTCGTTTGTTTTTTTATTTTAATTTTATTCACAGTGTGACAGGTGGTACCATCCAACTCTATTTCTATAAAAAAAAATTGCTTTTTTCTTTCCCATATTATCGCTGCTTCACATGAAAGAAGTATCTTATTACTACTGCTGTTGCTGCTATATGTAATATTAAAAAAAAACAGTGATATTTTCTGCTCACTTGACTGAGCGAATGTAGCAATAGTTTTCTTCTTTCAAAATCAAGAGTTAATACTCAGATATTCAGTGAGGCACTGAACATTTAGACATCATACAAAAAAATTTAAGACATGTTACCGTTATGGAGAAACACTGAAAACCGTTATACTCATTTCTTATACCAGCCATTTCCATGATGACCAAGTTTTTATGCATATAAAGAAAAATACAGTTTTTAAGATTTTATAATTGTCCTGACTTTTCAATCCTTGACGGAGTGTATATTCATTCGATCAAAAGGTGAACATGAATGGCAAAACAGTCGACTGTATACTATGGCCTCCATTTTAGCATGAGCACAAACGCAGAATTAGTGGACGGAAGAATTTCCGAATCCTTTAATGTTTAGCGGAATATGACACATGAATTATTTCATAGAAATTCCCCGTATCTCCCTTGGTCGGGGCAGGCCCCACACAACATAGGGGACCCATATTGAAGAGAAAATGATAAAGGTTTCGGCTTTTATGCCATAAGAAAAAATTTTGCCCATACGGATGTATAATTTCTTCTTTAATGGTATCAGCAAAATAAGAACTTTGTCTGCTAAATGCAGGATATTTATATTTCGATATATTCTGGTGACAGAGACACGTCTACAGCGTGCAAAGAAAGTGAAAAGAATGACTGGAATGGCCTCCGTATAACTGGAAAAGACTTCGTAATTGTACGCGGTTCTGGTGGACTGTTCTTCAAACTCGGTAAACTGCAGTGTTTTGGGCCGCTAACGCCGAATATGGACGCAAAATTGTAATGAAGTGCAATTTTTTTTTAGTACATTTTATTAAGAGCTGAAAGAGAGGATCATCATGGAACAGTTTATATATATATATATATATATATATATATATATATATATATATATATATATATATATATATATATATATATATATATACAGTATATATATATATATATATATATATATATATGTGTGTGTGTGTGTAATCAGTAAGCTACAAACGTCCTTTAATATCCAATTCGCTCTACCTCGGAATTAATATATTTTCATATATGTTACCGAAGGGGAGTTTTTAATTGATAATAAGTTCGTCCTGAGTTCTTGTCCTTCGCTGGTTCGAGCCCACGGGACGACGAACTTATTATCAATTAAAAATTCCCCTTCGGTAATATATATGAAAATATATTAATTCCGAGGTAGAGCGAATTGGATATTAAAGGACGTTTGTAGCTTACTGATTGTATATGAATAACGGTTATGTGATAAAAAGTCATATATATATATATATATATATATATATATATATATATATATATATATATATATATATATATATATATATATATATATATATATGTATATATAGTATTCATACATAATATATATATATAAATTATTGCATAAAATAATTATATATTCAAACAATATAAATGACTCTTAGGTGATTTACAATAGAAATTATATCGGTATAATACCAGGAAAAAGGGTATGGTATTACTTTCACCGAGAGAGTGAGAAGGCTGGAAGGACTGGTAAGGGAAGAACTACTCGACCTCAGGCAAGAAGGAGGTGTATATGGATCCAGTATTTTTCTTAAGAAACTGTTATGCGAGACATTTTGAGGGGAAAAGAAACAAGTTAAAAAAAAAAAAAGCGACGTTTCTTCGGCTCAATCGAGTTTTCTGTACAACCCCTAGTTCCTCGTTAGGCGAGTGGGGTTCCGTTCTCAGCTAGCACTCTGCTGGCCGCGAGTTCGAATCTCCGACCGACCAATGAAGAATAAGAAGAATTTATCTCTGGTGATAGAAATTCATTTCTCGCTATAATGTGGTTCGGATTCCACAATAAGCTGTAGGTCCCGTTGCTAGGTAACCAATTGGTTCTTAGCCACTTAAAATAATCTAATCCTTCGGGCCAGCCCTAGGAGAGCTGTTAATCAGTTCAGTGGTCTGGTTAAACTAAGCTATACTTAACTTTGTACAGCCCCTACAGCGTATAATCAAGGCCACCGAAAATAGATTTATCTTTCGATGTAATGCTGTATGAGCCGCGGCCCATGAAATTTTAAGCACGGCCCGGTGGTGGCCTATCCTATATCGTTGCCAGAAGCACGATTATGGCTAACTTTAACCTTAAACAAAATAAAAAACTACTGAGGCTAGAGGGCTGCAATTTGGTATGTTTGATGATTGGAGGGTGGATGATCAACATACCAATTTGCAGCCCCCTAGCCTCAGTAGTTTTTAAGATCTGAGGGCGGACAGAAAAAAATGCGGACGGAGAGACAAAGACGGCACAATAGTTTTCTTTTATAGGGAACTAAATATCTGTCCGTATGGAGTATTCATGAATCTAGATCAAACACTCGGGATAGATTCAATAGGTTGCAATCAGAGAAGGAAGCTTGTCAAGGATTTTCTCCAAAGATGCTTAATGTCTTTAGGGATGGAGTAATGCAAGTAATGAAAAAAGTAATTAAATGTGAGTGCTAAGTTGCGGGATAAGAAAATTATTGCTGGAGTATTAAATGGTTGATATCTAGCGATAATATTGTTGTCAGAGGACTTGCAGAAACCACTGAAGGAATTAGAATTCATTTGTAAGACGAGGAAGCTGAGAGTAAATGTGAGCAAGGACAAGGTTATAAGGGTGATTGGAAACCAGGAAGATAGAATAATGAATGGAAACAAGGAAGACAGAATAATAAATGTCAATACGGATTACAGAAGAACTGACACAGTTAATTCACGTGGATATTTGGAAGCAAATAAAGTAGGATAAGAGAAGAGGTGAAGCACAGAATAGGAGAAGCAGCTAAAGTACCCGAATGCCTGAAAGGTTAGCAAAAGATATGGAGTGTTTACAGAAGCTAAGGTTAGGACATATGCAAGGATGGTTGAGCCAGCTTTCCTTTATGGAAGTGAAGTTGGTAAATGATAGAAAAAAAAGAAAAAATTTTGAAGCTGTTTAGATGAATTGTTTGTGTAGTATATATAGTGCTAAAAGAACTGAAAGGGTGAGAAATGCAGACACACAGAAGTAGGGAAAAGGTGGGCAGAGGTGAAAGGTTAGATCAGCATTTTTAGACATGGTTTAGTCGTGTAGAAAGAATGGAGGGTAATATGCTGTTGAAAAGAACGTAAATTCGGGAGGATCTAGAAAGGCATAGGTAGAAGGTTTGATAGGAGTAAAGGAAAGGAAGGGCCTTAACATCTAGGAAGCTCGAGAATGGGTACAGATAGAGGTAAATAGCAGTGTTTGTAGGGTGTATGACTTACCGATGATGTTCCATATGTTTAGGTGCATGAAAAGGCTAACGTTGTTGAAGTTTTCTACACACACATTTCATCCACAATTCTGCCGTTGAAGAATGAGTGTGGCAATGACCACTGAGACATTTTATTCTCTAGAGGCATTACCTGTAAGGGAAACAGAGAGAGAGAGAGAGAGAGAAAAGCTAGTATACCGGAGGGAACGAACGCACTGAACGTTGTACTGAACTTTTATTTAACGAACAAGAATGAAATACACCGTTGGGGCATCTCTGGGAAGTCCAGTTTTTTAGGAGATGACGCAGCTCGCATCTGGCCTTGCAAAAGCACGCAGGCGTCTCGCCTTATAAGACACATCAGGTAAAGGTGCGCGTTCCTCCTTTTTGAAAACCAAGGAGATATCTATATATGCTGCGCTATGTTTAAATTATCTTAATATTTTTACTTTACCAAATCTATAGTACGCAAATCAACAGGCCAGTGTTACTTGGGATATTTTCAGGATTATTTCTTATAAATAAATTTATTATCTCGATGGAATTTGAAGGCAGTTCTCGTTGTCTTCTCAGATATATGGTATAAGATATCAAAGAAAATAAAGTAAGTGGAAATAAAGTTATGGCTTAGAATAGCATACTAAAAATGGTGCTTGTCTCTTCATATCTGTCGAGAAATGAAGTCTGCTGATAACCTTAGAGCTTTGCAGCAGATCGAGAGAAGAAAGGTGTCTTTGAAGGTTCCATTATCATACCATAAAAATTCCTTCACGCGCAGAAAATCAATCGGACTTGAACAGCGGAATACAAGCAGTGCTTCTAACACCTGGACACAAGACCTTTCATGAGACAGAAATTCATGTTGAAAGATTTTTCCCTAAAACATAAATGTGTAGGTTCTTTGTATCTTTTTTTTTATAGCTTCTCAACTCTGCTGTTCTCGGAATCCTTGTAATTTGCGTATATGGGTGAAATGGAATGTGGTAATCTCTGCAAACTTTTATTTACTTTTTGAATTGTCAAGTTGCATCTGCAGTGGGAACAGACTTACTTCCCAGATCATTTTGTTTTCTTTCAGTATTTTCGATATTAACTCCAAATTTCAACCATCTTGGAAAAAGCTTCAGAGGAAGCAACAAGCATATTTCGAGTTTATTTACAAAAGGAGCGTAAGCAATCTACAAATGTCATGTTCAGCCGCTCGCATCGACTTCGACTTTTCACTACTATATATTACCAGTCAACACGAGCTCGTAATGATATGGAACAAACTGTTCACAAATGCATGAAACCCTTTACCTGTCAAAAGGAATATGACAAAGAAAATCAGGTTAATATATCAGTAATGTTTAATAAGTAAACTGAGATAAACATACCGACAAAAGTCTTTGAAAACAAATAATGTTAGGAATAGTAAAAAAAATAAAATGAAGACGACGATGCTCGGCACATTAAATTGGCATTGCAGCTACCCTGAAACAAATGAGCATCACCATCCATAACTCTGCTAGGAAGAACGTCCCACAGCTTTGCGGTAGAGGGAATAAAAGGCCTCTCGTGCTTCACATCGCGGCACCTCTGCAGAATATGGATGCGTGCAATCCGCAAACAGAGTAGATCGCAGTCAGTCTTTAGGTACAAACAGTAATTATAGAATATTGGAGGGAAAACAACTCTTGAAAGATGGCAAAACAAGCTATTTCCTGGCGGTTATCCAAGTCACTTTTCTCGATATTAAGAAAAGCAGATCCCCACTTCGAGAAATTTTGCCGAGAGGAAGATCCCGAGACAGAGTCGACATTCACACGGGAGAACAATATTCTAGCAGTCGTTTGTTGATTTGTTTGTTAGTTTTCCACTTTGTGTTAGCGATTTACTGGCGATGGTTTGACAAGAAATTGATTCACTTCAGAGTAAAGATGTGAATGGTACTACCTGAGACTTAACAGTCCTTTCTGTGTTGTTTTTCATTTGAAAATGCGTGAATATTCACTACTTGTTTACTCTCGCAATCTCTGAGCCTACCATTCTTTCAGCAATAATTGAAAATTAAGCTCCTTTATCTTGAAAGGATACAAATTGTCGTCAACAGCCAAATTATTCGAGGTAGGTGAAGTCAGGGGTCGGTTGATCTTGTAACTCTAGGCGGTATTACTTTTTATTGTCAAGGTGCCAGACGAGCTTGTTTAATATTCAGGTTAAATGGTTACACAACTGTGTAGACTACATGTCGTGGAATGTGTACATTTGCATGTTACTTTATATAAGACTGTTCAAATTTCGTTTCTAATTTGAAGAAGTAACAGATAATTAGTTACGAACAAGAAAATCGTTGTTTCCCGGTACCGTAAGATGTACAGTGCGATAATTAAAAAGTATGCATTTTACATAAACTGATGATCTACCAATCAAAGAATAGGGAAAATGACATTAATATATGCAGAAGTAATCCTCCATATTTCGGAAGAGTCAGATGTCTTCAGCTGTTATTTGGGGACGCAGTAAGAAGGATAGACCACGAACAAAGACAAAGTAAAAATCAAAAACAGAGAATCTGAATTTGTGAGGATTGACGACCTACCCAAACGTTCCGTCAAGATCCGGAGAGCATACTAATGTCTTGTCGCTCGTGCCAAATCATATAAAAGAGGTGAATGGTTGCTCAGCGAGTATTTTAGTTAAGCATAATACCACTCCTTGCTTCTGATGAGTTGGAGGTGATTCTATGAATTCCTAAGCGGAAGATAAGGTCCTTTGGAATGTAGTGATGATGATGATTATGTTATCCATGATATCTGATTTCAGCACAATAGCAGTGCCTCCCACTAATATGATTCAGAATTTAGAGGACAAAACATTGCATGATGTGTGATGAGATAAATCTCATACGTTAACTTCGCTCGCTGTTCTAATCCTGTGCTCTGAGTCTCACTGGGATTCAGTAAACATGATACAGTTGCACTGCACTGTATCCAAGGTCAGTATAAGTGCAATCACCCTCCTTTTGAGCAAGCAAGATGTTTTTCACGAGAATAGTGCCCGTGGGGGGATAGTGCCGTCAGTGTACCTCACACGGTACTCTGTAGACATTGCTTAAGGTTCTTTGCAGCGTCCCTTCGGCCCCATAGCTTCAACCCTTTTTGTTCCTTTTACTATACCTCCGTTCATATTCTCTTGCTTCCATCTTATTTTTCCCCCTCTCCTAACAGTTGATTCAACATTACTTTCAGCGCTGAATGACCTCATAGGTCCTAGCGCTTGGCCTTTGGGCTAGATTTTATATTCCAGTTCCAATGCATGAGAATGTTAAAGAAATAAATATTACCTAGATTTGAAAATAGCCTATATATCTATATATATATATATATATATATATATATATATATATATATATATATATATATATATATATATATATATAAAGTTAAAAGTATACCTTAGTTTTACCAGACCACTGAGCTGATTAACAGCTCTCCTAGGGCTGGCCCGAAGGATTAGACTTATTTTACGTGGCTAAGAACCAATTGGTTACTTAGCAACGGGACCTACAGCTTATTGTGGAATCCGAACCACATTATAGCGAGAAATGAATTTCTATCACTAGAAATAAATTCCTCTAACTCTTCATCAGCCGGCCGGGGAATTGAACTCCGGCCCATTGGGTGACAGTCCGCAGCTCTACCGACTCGCCCAACGAAGAGCTAAACATATATATATATATGTATATATATATATATATATATATATATATATATATATATATATATATATATATGTGTGTGTGTGTGTGTGTGTGTGTGTGTGTGTGTGTGTGTGTGTATATAAACAGTTTTTGTATGTGTCCCTCACTATGAGCCTGGAAACAAAATGGAGAAACAGATGAAGAAACCCTAACTCCATTGGTAATATTCGAACTCACTGTGGTCGAGTGGTTGAAGCCAACCTTATCCCAACCTGTTGTGCTTGTGTTTGAATCCTTCCACGAAAGTTTGGGTTTCCTCATTTAGATTCAAGTCATATATATATATATATATATATATATATATATATATATATATATATATGTATGTATGTATATATATATATATATATATATATATATATATATATATACATACATACATATATATATATACTGTATATAATACATACATACATACATACATACATAGTGAGACAGCCAGACAAAGAAAATGCCCACTGAAGCAAATGTGGCAACGACGAATTTTTTAGCCTTTACATCCTTCTGCTCCTGGAAAAGGTGAAATGAGAAGCGTTTATAATTGCTGGACTGAGGCGAGCAGATGGTGCTGCGAAGAAGGTATTGCGAAGTCATTTGACCTTGGCAGAGAAGTCGCGGTTTTTTCCCGAAGAAAACTGAGGCAGTTTTGTTCGTTTGGTAATTTGGTGTTATAGAATCTTGAGGAGATTCTTTTTATATTTCTAGTTGGACACTGAAGAAATTAAATAGAACGAAGGTACTCAAGTGGAACACTCGTAAACTTATCCATACAAGGAAAACATAAAGAGATGGAAAAGAATAAAAAGTTAGAAGGAACGAGTCTCGCTAACACCTAAATGCTTTACCTGTGTAATAGAGTAGCTGAAAAATATTAGCTCGGTCTGCTAGGATGACCTTATCTCACTCATCCGACAGAAGGAGAATTACGACACTTAGCTGACGTCCTACAGTTATTCAACATTTGATGTCAGCACGGCAATCTGCTTTCTGCGTGTCAGACAACCGTTCATTTGTATTTCAATCAATTAGCCTCTCTTCTGTAAACTAACTGGAAATTGATTTTTTGGCTAAGATTTATTGCAGCCCCTTCAAATTCTTCCACGTGACTGATGGGTAGAGGAGTAGTGTCTATGGCTGGGATAAGCATTGTTCAAATTCAGTATTGATAATATCAACTTCAGGGTCTTTATCGGGTGGTATCCGTTCCAGGAGCCTACTTCAATTTAAAATTGCCATCAGAAGCTTCTTTCGTTGGGGATTTGGTCACCTGTCAGCATTCTGTGTTGAATGGTCGACTACGAGATTTTTTCCATTCAAAGGAAAATCACATAGTATAGTATATCCACGTCAGTTTTATCAATTTGAGAGCCATGAAGTAATCAGGCATATTACATCTCGGAAGAAGAAGAAAAATAAAGTAAGAAGAGCAAAGAAAGGGGGAATATACAGTATACTGTATATGCCATGCCCTGAAATTATAAATAATTATAAATATTAAGGCTAATGTCCTTGATGGTGGAATAAGGAACCCAGTCTTTAAAAATCCACCGATTAAGCCCAAAGTTACAACAGTGACTCAAGGCCAGTCCTATATGAACACGAAAGGGGCCATTGTTTGCAATGGAGATCAAGAATAGAATAGTTTTCCACTGAACTTCACCCGTATTCAAAGAAGCGGTTCCCCTTTGAAGATAATTCGTTGAAACATTACTGTTCGAGGATGCTGCTGCTTAAACGTCTGCAGCAATGGATTGTTTCAGTTAATATGACATTTGATTTTCATAAGTTGTTGCTGCAAGCTTCCTTGACGAAGAAGCAAAGTACTGGTCTCATTACCATTCACCCCAACTCGGAAGGTAATCAAGAGTATGAAAGATACGTTTTAAACTTCGATGGAACAAGACTGTTCATAGAAGAAACGTCTGAGCAGCGTGCATTTCTTAAGAGTCACATCTCATAAAGGGCTAGCAAAAGGCAGTCTAACACCTATTCATTTTGCTAGCAGAGTCCATCAAGGTTCATGTCGACGCTCTCATGAGTGCTGTATGCAAGTGACAAATTTAAAGCTTTTATATTTAGTTCGTCATTATTTTTCTCGTCTTCGGTAGGAGCCTTACTTCACAATCACCTTTAAAAATGTCTTTTCTCTTGTAGGAACAGGTTACAATAGCGCCTTATGGCTGCTCGAATATTTTTTTTTTTTTACCAGTCGTCTGAAAGGAATGACAACTTTGGCAGCATTCTATCACGTCTTTGTTATTTTTAGCCAGTGGATTAAATTCTCTTGAGAGGCATGGATCAACGAAGATTGGAAGCACTTGATCCGTTGATTCGTATAAGCATTAGGGAGTAAATATATTGAGTAATGTTAGATTAGCAGAACACATTCCTCACAGAATATGTGAAACAAGAAAGGCAGCAGGTTGTGTCCAACATGACTAAGTAAAGACTAGAAGTATCTATGGAAGCCAAAGTAGAAATGTATGGAGGAATTGTTGAGTCAACTATACTTTATTAAAGTGAAGCTCGGATGTTAAATGCAAATGAGAGAAACAAGGTTGAAGCTGTTGAGATGAATTGTTTGAACTGAACTGCATCTATGGTGTAAGAGGGTTAAAGGCGTAGAAATGAGGAGTTACTTAGAAAAACTGGTTGAAAAAGTTAACTTTGGTAAAGGGGTTCGGCAATGTGGGGAGAATGGACGATGATAGGTTGCTGAAAAAAAAGGGTCAGTTCTAAAAGGTTAGGAGAAAGGAGAGGAAAACTTATGAAAAGCTAAATAGCTGAACTGAAAGAAGTGTTTAGAATGGAGGTGCCTCTTAGACAACGCGGTACATGCACTATATATAAACTTCAAAGTGTGAGCAGCAGGTATTGAGTCACAGCTGATAAGCTTTCTGCTTAGGCTATGAAGTGGTTAATATGGATTTTTTTTGCACGGTTTAATAGCGTAAATGTATGTGGGCATATATATATATATATATATATATATATATATATATATATATATATGTGTGTGTGTGTGTGTGTGTGTGTGTGTGTGTGTGTGTGTGTATGTGTGTGCATGTGTACTCCCATATGACTACGAGATCATAATGAAAGGTAGATGGCTCAGACATGACCTCCCCATCTCAGGAGAAATAGCACCACAGGACAGTGTCACAATGTCACATGGGATCTACCGAGTACCCGAAGAGTTGGAAGACCCAGACCTCTAGGATGGGAACTATAAAACGGGAGGATACAGATGATTGGACTTTCTGTAGAAGTAAAAGCACAGGAAAGAACTTGAGTGGCGGAATCCCACAGAAGTCCTTTGCGTTGCACGGCGCTGGGAACGATTTTATATATATATATATATATATATATATATATATATATATATATATATATATATATATATATATATATATATATATATATATATATATATATAAAGTTATGAATCGCAAGAAGACAAAATCCTCAGACTTACCCTGTGTTGGCAAAATGTGTGCTTGGATTCTGATAAGTCCTGTTTAGTCACTTAGTCAGTGAGCCTGCTGTCTCCATTTCTAAGCGCCGTATGATATCAGTGGCAATTCATTTGAAAAATGACCGACAAAGAGATTGAGAAGCACAGGGAGTACACTTCCACTTCATGATGAACACACGATTAACCGTACCAGAAAGAAGCAAGACTTATTTGAATGGGGATGTTGTATCTGTGTGGCAGTTCTGATAATAGGCCTGTCTTATGGTTAAAAAGTTTCGCCCTTGCTGCTGTGAAGAAGACTTTGGAACTATACTTCTAGATTATCTGTTTGTTGATAAGAAATACTATAAATAAATACTATTTCAAATTTTTGCCCGTAGGGTTTCCGAAAAGTTTCGTGTAGCCCATGCATTAGGAAACGGTAGACGCATACATATAACTACGGGAAATCGCACTGGTCACTGCATCAGAATCCACCTCCCCTGTTTATGCAGTACTGTATCGAATTTTCTCTTCTGTTCCCCATTCAGCTTCGTTTTCGTCTTAAATAACATCATCTCCCATCCTTCGAGCAAATCACTTTATGAAAGAGAAGCCAAAACTACTGCAATTACTCTGACATAAACAATCTGCCTTCTGCAGTCAGTGAAAGGATTCATCAGCTACGTGGAAGCACATCACCTTATGACTTTTCATAATGGTTCGGAACCCCTTTCCTTGAAATGTCTATTGTTTTAATTTTATTTCATCTTTCCCATTTGCTGTGCTATATATTTAGATAACTGAGAAACAAAAAACTTATCGTCATGAAAATGAATCATCTTTAACAGACGAAAAAGTATATCTTGTCTTGAGTCAGTGAAAGTTGTCGTTACCTGAGGCAACGTTGTGCTGGTTGTATTGTTTCAGTTTTCCTTTCCTTGAGCAGACATATAAACCAGTCTTTACTGTCAGCAGCTACTGTGAGCTGCTGCCATGTGTACTTAAAGAATAGAAAACCATCATCGCTCACTCAGATGAATTGCCTTTGAAAGTAATATTTACCAAGGTGCAAGCAACAAAGTGGATGATGACTGCTTACATTCCTCCGTTGTCATTAACTCATTGCTAGTGCTTAGCGTCTTACATCACTGAACTACCAAAATAATGATGAACGGTACGTTACCACAGGTATCCGCATTACCTTCATTATTGTTGATCACAGGATACAGTACAGATTACTAAAGATGTACTTATGAAAGTGTTAAACGTTCTGTTAAATGCCGTTCGTACCTGAAAATTCTTTAACAAATTTATATTGTCTAAAAACCTAACTTCATTTAAAAAGAAATCACTTTTCCTCTAACCATAAAGAAAATTGATCTGCTCTGCTGTGTTTATTATTCAAATAGAATATCTTGTGAAAATTTTTTTTAAAAATGCTTTGTGGTGTGGGCATGTTTCCTGAAACAGCCATCATGCCTTTGTTGATATAGTCACTGAATTAGCAACCCCACCCCAAAATAAATTCTGAGACCTGGAAGATTAAGATGGTCAAGAAATATATAAAGCCACGAAGGGAAAAATTAACGTTTTTGGAGCTGGTATTTCCACAAAATTTACACTAGAATAAAAAGAGGAAATAATAATAACATTGCTTTCTTAGATGTTGTGATCATTAGACACCGAAACAGATTTCCGTTTTCAGAAAACCTGCTAAGAACTTACCATATTTACATTGTATTCAAGCCTCTCCAAAAAAATAAATAAATAAAATAATCTGTATTTTCATCTACGTAGTCCTTAGTACAGTGAAGATGAGTGTACTAAACTAAAGGAAATTACTAATAATATAAAAATTACTAATAATGTAACCCTCTTTTTTTATTTTTAGAAAACTTTATGAACATAGCTACGTAGACCTTGTAGAACGGTTAGTTCGAGAAAAAGACGTCAGTGGATAACATACCTCTTATACCTCTTCAGTAGGGATTTTTAAGTGTCATTCCATTAAAAAAAAAAAGGAGTATATGTACAAGAAACAAACAGCACGGGAATGCAGTCTCACGAGGTCTGGAAAATAGTGCCTTGACATTCCATTGGCTTGTTGAGTCATATAGCTGACTAGCCAAAGATCGGCGTAATATTATCTGACCTCATAGGAACCACATGTCATGTGTTCATTCGATTTATCTGTGTTTTCGTTTTATTGTGAACCTGAAAACGTCAATATGAAGACGAAAATAATATCTAATAAATTTTTTTTTCCCTTCGTGGTTTCATATACATTTTGTTTTCATGACGTGTTAACGTCTGTGATTTCTACACACACACACACACACACACACACACACACACACACACACACACACACACACACACACATATATATATATATATATATATATATATATATATATATATATATATATATATATATATATATATATATATAATCGCCGTCCGCCAACTTTCCCACTGACGCAGCTTTGTTCTAAGGATAATGCTGTAAGTTCACGTAGCCCCCAATTTAAAACGGGTAACAGTGAAAGAATGTAAGCGGATTTTTCAACATACTGTATAGTTTGCTCTAACTGTGTTCGTGCATTTTGGAGTTTAGCGTTATCCACTTGGCAAGCGTATTAGAGCAGAACTCTTTCGAAAAGTGTGCAACAATGAAAAATACAAAATGATAGTTACAGTTCTATAATTTTGTGACTGTTTCGTAGTGGTGGCTGCTTTAAGCCAGAGCTTCCTAGCAAGCAAAACAAGAAGTTGAAAAAAAAGAAAGAATGGGAAAACTTATTCAGAAGAAATTATACAGAGTAATTATCATCTTATTACAATTCAAATAAAAACTCCTACCATTCACCGAAATATACGTTGTATTTTAAATAAAATTACAGGAAGAATTACGTGTGAAATACGGCTAAATAAACTGCGCTGAACGAATGGAAACAACGGTGCAGCAAATAGCTGCCTGAAATCCCCTATCAGCCACAGAGAGCTGCCATTGGTTGAAGGAAACGGCAAGAGGTAAGATACCGATTATTGATTTGTGTGAAAAATATCCCTTATCTCATATTGATAACGATTGTACAACTCGATGGAGGATGCTTGATTCATTGTTGAAGTGCTAAAATCCATCTTTATTGAGCAAAATACTGAAAAGAGTCAGTTTCTAAGGTAATAGGCGAAACTTGACAGGAGGACTGACTGGGAATGGATACCGCTGCTCCCTCGAATTGTTTACAAGTATCAGCTGATTCGCCAAGACCCTTCCATCCACTTATCAAATCAAGTTCTTGCGTAATCGCATGCACAGGTTGGCTGCCTTATCGCCCTTAGGCCAAAGTATGAATTTAGACATGCTGGTTCAGTATGCCAACTCATAAGCTAAGATGCGTTTATTCCCATAACATAGCAAGGATCTGTTATTGTTAGGCCTACAAAAACCTGTTTAGCCTACCTGGATGCCCCAGGGCGTGAACTGGTGAAGGTCAGCATGACATACCGCGTATAGCAGAGACAACACACACACGCACACATTCTCCGTACAATGACATTTCTTTGCCCTCCTGTGGTATTTTTAAAGGAAAATATCATGATGAACTGCTTTCCTTGGCATTGTATGCAGCAATTCATTGTTGCAGAATGAGAGCGAGTATGGAATGTTCCTAAATGATTTAGAAGAACTTCATTCAGGCAACTTGTCCTTGAATCATTTTATTACTCGGGAGGCAAGGGGGATGCTTGTGGGGTATGGGAAGGTCTTGGCCAGGGCAAGGTGCTCTTCTAGTCTCTTTTGAGTTCAGTATGGCTTAATGCACCTTGGTGACAACATCCATTAGTGAAACATCATTTTCATTACTTGTGCAAGTGCTCATCGTTACTTATTGGAAGTGATTATTTTAAATGACACTCAGTTGGGTATGAAACGTTCTTGTCCCTTTAATTAGCTTTGCTTGAAAAGTGTCTTCATGCTGATTGCATCTTTTAGCTTAACCTGAGATTGTGATTATTTCAGTGAGATAAAACTTGTTTCATTCAATTACTTGTGAGTTACATGTTAACACTGGAATTGTGAATAGACTAAATCTGCAGCAGGGGAGTATTAAAGTGAGATGATTTTGAAATTTCAAATTCAAGACCGAAAATTTCCCATACCATATGATACTGTAGTACAGAAAGAAAATCTTTTATGCGGTATATTACTGTAGTACTGAAAAAAATGTTTATACCATATAATACTGTAGTACTGAAAGACTTGCTCTAGAAATGTCAATGGCTTATAGTCTATTACCAGTCATTTGTTTTAACTTTTAATCTGATCTGTGGTGTTCTTTAAGATTAGTCATGAATTATTAAAGGTACAGCATATGGTATAATCCAAGTTGCAGTGCTGAAAGACAAAAGATTTGAGGTCAGAATTATTTTTTTTACAGTTCTATAGTTTTAAAAATTATGAGCAATGTGAATTTAAGAAATTGCAAATTAGAAGCCAAAATGATTAAGCTCTAACATATTTCATGAATGTTAGAAAATAAATAGTAGTGATAATAATTGTTTAGGCAGTGGTGTTCTTAGTATTTAAGCTATCTAAATAATGAAGTAAGCCGTGGTATTATTCATAATTTTATTGTATCTTAAGTGATTTTGGGAATATTTAAATGTTTGAACACTAGTGATTAAAAATTATTTGTTGAATTATTACAGCTTGTCTTAGCATTTGGCATAATTTTAGAGCAGATTTTATTAATGCTATCGGTTGATTTTGTTGTAATACTAGATCTGGCTCATTTTGGTGGCAATTAATTGTTCTGGGTGAACTGGTAAATTTTTTGGAAATATTTTAACTTAATTTATAGCCACTTCTACTGTGGTATGGACTAGTATGTGTCTATCAGATGTTGCCACTTTAGATACTTTATACATTTTAAGTTATTCAGTACCTCATTTTAAACATATACCCCACCAGTATTTGTAAAACTCAAGTTTAATATCCTATCAGTATCCACAGAAAATCATTACTATCAATGAATTATGAGCCTCCACAAAAATATTTTGTATTGACGTTTAGCCAACCACTCCCTTGCTTACAGCAGGTTTCTTATCTGGTCCCCCCCTCCCCCACCCCCAAGATACTCTGCAGGGCCTGCATGTTTATTTGTTCTATCCACATGTAAGCAGACATTTGAAATTTATTTGGTGTACTCCATATTAACTGTTAAATCTATGCTATGATAATTCTCAGAAAAAAAAGGCGTTCACTTTTACTTGAAACATTAATTGCACAATCTTGGTGCTACATACTGTATTTGAAAGCTCTAAAACTATTAATTGAGGTGCATCTTGTCTCAGATAGCTGGAAATCATCTGTAGTTAACCTTAATATTGACATGATACATTGACTGTATTATGTTCAGCTGATCTTTTAAATACTTTTGACATCAGTCTTGATAGCTTAATGAGTCATAACATATGTTTTTACCATTATTCCCTATTCTGCCTTTGACAGACATCCAGTGCCTTTATTAATCTTGCTGCTCTATTTAATATATATTGCAGCTTCCCAAATTGTTTTTTAGGTAGATTGTGATGGAGATAGCTGCAATAGTCTACTCTGTTGGTGACTCAGTTAATCACAAGTTTCTTAATAAAATACTCGTCAAGATTATTTTTTAAGAAAGGCAATATTTGTAATATATCTAATAATCCTTAAAGTATATTGATTTGTGCAATGAGAGACAAATTATGATCCAGCAGCACTCCTTTGTCATGTACTTCATCAGTAATCTGGTCTAGATTACTCTTGATATACACTTGAATGTTACCAAAGCTTCTTATAGTTCTCCCCCATGAACATAGATCAGACTTATTTTTTCTAGTTTTAGTTGCTTAAATTCCATCCATTCCTTAACACTGGCAAGAGTAGTTTCTCATTTCTATCTTCGATGTAAAATCAAGTCAGTTAGAGTACTTCATTAGTTTTTTGATCGTATAGGTATACCAGTACAGTATTTATACATCTCCAGTAAGCAGACATTACATGCCCTCTATGACCATCTCATAACATACAATATTGTGGGTGAATATTGATATCATGTCCATTTATTGTAGGATTCATTGCAAATAATGTATCAGTTTTGTAACTTTGTTGAAAGACTGTCATGTTTGAGAGGCTGTATATTTAAAGGCCAAATAGTAACTAGGAACTAGTCATGTCATTTTACTGGTGGAAAATCTAAAAATAATTGCCTTTGAAATATTATCTGTGCATTAAATATGTCAGTGCTTCTCTTCACAGCTCCATGTTAACAACCTGATTCTTTTGTCACAGTCTTAAATACTTAATTATTTAGTGTGTTTAGCTTTTATCATTACTTGATTTTCTTGTGAATTATCATTTTTATATAAGTAACTTACCAAGTAATTACATTGCTATTAGTTCCTACTTTTCGCGGCAGCTTAAGTTTTGAAAATTTCACGGTAGCACTCATATTGTTTTGGTGTAGGTAACAGACCCTGCCCACTTTCGGGGAATAATAGGTACAACTCGGTCCCTGTCAGACTCCCCTAAACCTGGGAGGGGGCATACTGTCAGTCCATGGGAGTCTCTGGGGGTTTTTGCCTCCAGATGGTTACAGTAAACCCCCGTATTTGCTTTCTCACGATTCGTGGACTCACGTTCCGCAGGTTTCTGTGTGGAACATATCTACCCATTATTCGCGGAAAATTCGTCCATTCGCCGTATTTTCCTCTGGCAAATATTCACTAATTACTGTATTTTCATATCATTTTCAGGACTAAATGCACTTTTTGTGATAAAACTATTAAAATACTTAGGTATAAGCATTTTTAGAGGGTTTTTCTTGTGTTTAAACTATCAGAATAGGCAGTTCTAAGTGTTTTTAGAGGGGTTTTAAGTATTTGCGGATTTTAGCTATTCATGGGGGTGCAGTACGCATCCCCTGTGAATATGGGGGTTTACTGTAATCCTCAATCAATCCTGCTGTCCGCAGTTTTCGATGGACAGCCATTGAGAAGGCTTACGAGTATATGTGCACGCTGTATCGGAGAGGGATCCTGATTCCGACGTGGGCAGGAGGCGCAGTCATACCGTTGTAAAGTCAGCAGCTCCTGAGCGCAATCCTCTGCTTATGTGTTAGCTTTCCAGAGATCTAGGACAGATTTCTGAACCTTCTTGCAGCTTCTGGGACCAGGAAGACGTCCTAATGTCTCCCGAGTTTAAGAAGAGCACCGATTGGCCAGTATCAGCTAAGCGCTTGGTGGGGGTGCGTTCAGCGCTGGTCAAGCATCCAGTGAGGGGAAGCAGTATAATGGCTGATAGCATGTCTGGCACCAGGCATTCAGCTGGTGTCAAGCAGCCAGTTGGTGATACTGCAATACATTTCGAACATTCAATAGCAGTTGAATGCCCAGTGACATATGTTGATGCAGTGGATTACAAACGCCTGAGTGGAGGTGAGCCTGCTTTCCAAGCCGAGCTCTCCAACCAATGTTTGGCGCCCGATCGTCCTATGCGGGCGATGGCTCGTCTGGCACCAGGAGGTCGGCTGGCATCAAGCAGCCAGTTGGTGGTGCTGCAGTGCGTTTCGAATGTTTGGTAGCACTCGAAGCCAGTGACATACGTTGATGCAGTGGATTACGAGCACCCAAGTGGGGATGAGCGCATATTATACCTGGGAAGGGTTTTTATCATAAAAGTAAGACAGATGATAGAGGACTGATATGAGAAAGAACATTGTGTGTTTAGGCAAGGAAGAGGGTGCATGGCTCAAGTGATTGTCATGAAGCAGTTGCTATATGAGAAGTCTGAAAGTAAGGTAAAAGGAAAAATCTGTCTGTGGCATACTTGGCCCTAAAAAAATCTTTTAATTAAATTGATAGAGGAGCAATGGGGAGGGTGTTGGACATATATATATATATATATATATATATATATATATATATATATATATATATATATATATATATATATATATATATATATATAATATATATATATATATATATATATATATATATATTTATTTTACAGTATTATATATATATATATATATATATATATATATATATATATATATATATGTATATATATATATATATATATATATATATATATATATATATATATATATATATATATATATATATAGACAGTAACTTGTTAACAAAGGTTTCATGAGAGAGGCAAAGCATATGTAGGCACCAGAATGATTGATTTAGGGTAAAAGTGGGCTTGGGACAGAAGTATACTATATCTCTATGTTTGTATAATGTTTTTATGGCTGGAGCAATGCAAGGTGTTATAAAAAGGGCATTAGATAAAAGTTTAAAGTTATGGGATAAAAAATGGTTTATTGAATGATTAATGATAGTGTAGATTGGGAATATTGAAGAGAAACTGTAGAAAGAAATTGCAAGAGGGGAAGATTATTGCAAGAGGGGAAGATTAAGAGTAAATGTGAACCCATCAGTAATTACAAGAGGGTCATGATTGAGAATAAATGTAAACAAGAATTAGGTTGGGAAAGTAAATGGAATTCAAGAAGAGGGGAAAGATATATAAATATAGATGATTGAAAATAGAAGCAAGTGATTTTTACAGTATTTGGGAATAAATCTAGGATGATGGTAGGTGAGAGTTGAGGTACATGAGTAGTGAAGGAAGCGAGGTATCAGGATGTATACAAAAGGTTGGGGGAGAGATTAGGAGTGCATATGGAAGCCAAGGTGGGAGTATTTAAAGAGATTGTTGTAGCTACTGTCTTATGAAGGTTAAGTGTGAATGTTAAAAGTTAAATAGAAAAAAGGTTGAAGCTGTTGTATTTTATGTTGGATATGTGGCATAAGAAATATAAAGGGTAAGAAATGTAGAGATATGTATAGAGGTAGTAAAAAGCATAGTGTAGATGAAGGGCTGGATCAGTGTTTTGGGAAGGTTCTATCCCTTAAAATGCAAGAGGATGAAAGGTATGTGATAAAGTGCATAATATGTAAATGTTATGAAGAAGAGGAGGAAGACTCATAAACTTTATGTTGAATAATACAAAGAATTTGTATGTACAATTAATGTGCTGTATAATAGTGTCTGACTAGTCATGTTGTTCATGGTAAGAATACTGATTATGTCTTAAGTGTTACCTGGTATTAAATAAGTTTTTTATTTCCAGTTAATTTACTGATATGGGTATCAATAATATTGTTATAATGAGGCAGTTTATAATTTTGAGCTAGTAGAAGCTGTACAATAATGTTAAAAACAGAAATTGTCAGTAAAACATGTGACCAAATGAGCTTAATTTGTTTCTTCTCATGTAACTCTATTGATCATTGTTACTACTCCCATAATAATATCTTGAGCTTGAAGGGGAATATACAGTAGTAGGTAATTTTGCAGGAAAACAAATAATACTGCCTAATAGAGAAGGATTTGTAAATTCATGTCGACATAGGCAGCTGTTTGGCATAATACAGTAGAAAAAATGATGCCAAAAATGTGTTTCATGTTACACTGTATACTGAGCCAGTGCTGCATTAACCAACTTAACCTAATCTAACAACAACAGTAATACTGCACCTGTTTATGTCGCTTATTCCAGTTTTTAAAACTTTGTTAGCCTATGGTAGTGTATACTGATGCAGAATAAGGAATTTAATGTTTGAATGAAGAAACAGAAGAACCTAATATCTTTGTATTGAACCTGGCTTGTCTATTTAGGTTTGTACTGATCAACCCTCAAGTTCTTGTAAAACATTATGGACTGTTCTTTTTCAGATACAGTAATGTGTTGAAAGGTTATTTGTAAAGGACAAGAAGCAAAATACAAGCAGTAGGAAATGGAAGGAACATCCGATTCTCAAGATCCACTTGTTATTCAAGATTTAGCAGATGCCCCTCAAGCCCATGATAATTCAGGTTCAGATGTATCAGACTGCCATAAAAGTACCGAGACACTCTCTTTAAACCCTGGTGAGTTCCTGTTTGGAAGATGAAATATGTATTAAAGTTGCAAAGAAAAAATCCACCTCTTTTGCAAGAAGTAAATACTGTAATTATTAGAACTCCTAAGTGATCTATATATATTTCTTTAGGATTGCTTTCTTGTTCCTAGTGTGTATCAAATTCAGTTTAATTCAGATTTTGGCAAAGTTGTATTGAAGCTTAGATGAGCTATTTTATGAACTATTTTATGTAGTTTCATCATGAATGAGTACAGTATTCATGTTGATGTCTTACCATTGGTTACTAATGAATTTTGTCCACCTTCAGAAGCTGGTTCACCAGTAGGGTCTCCACCACCCCTCCCACCAGAGCCAAAAGTGCCTAATAATATGTCTTCCCTCAAGCATGAACCTACTACTGCCAGTGGCACAAATGGCCTGAATGAAAGCCAGGAAGATGTAGGTAAGTTAACAACTGTATATATTTGGTTAAGGATTTCAAACAGTTCTTCAGGACTTCTTTCACATAATGTGGCATTTTTAGTCATTCTTTTAAAAGTTTTTTTGTAGTGCATAAATGGTGGTGATGGTTCCTTATGTATTTTAAATCAAGACTAACAGCTGTTAATATAGAAGACAAGGATCCTCTTCATATGCCAAATCATATAACACTGGGACTTTGCATGAAAGATAAATTAATGGATTGAGCTACAAGACAGAGGAAGACTAAAACTGTAGTTTAATCCTTTCCTCCCTTTCTATTTAATCCTGTTAATCATACACTTAAAACTTCTTGGGCTAGTACTCCTAATTTTGTATTCTTTGTATACTTACAAAACCATAGTTCTGGTGTTTTACTTACTAACCTGCTTTTATTCAAAACTCAGCTACAGTATGTACCCTTTTGGTAAGCTGTGAATACTGTCAATGAATTGCAGATGATGATACATGTGATGATAGTGCAACGCCTCTTAATGGCACGGGTGATGAGGTATGTAACCTTAGAAGCTCAACACCACCTCGCTCGCGGACGCAGATGTCCCACAGTCGAGGGGCAAGTCAGGTGTCGTCGTGTGGGGCATCAGTTGGTCGTATGTCAGGTTAGAAATGGTGTAATTATGAGAGAAAAGGTTGCTATTGATCATAACTCACAAGGAGCTTTTGTTATTGTACATGTGGGCCCTCTAAAGTGTTTTTTTTGGATGCTCCAAAATAGTTAAACAGTTTGAATTACTCTTGAATGTTGGTCTTCCTTTTGCTGTATTGAACAGTTGTATGATGTATCAGGATCATATTTCTTATGAATCTTGAGTAATTACCTAGATACAGTTGAGTATTAATTTTATTGCTTATATCTTGGTTATAAATGGAGTGGTCTTCGGAGTTAGCATTATACCTACTTTCATCATCTTACTCTATACTGTACTGTGTGTGTATTCTTTTGAGATGGTTTCCATTGCAACAGACTATTTGCACTTTGTTCAATTTTCTCCCAAAAGTAGTTTTTTTAAGGTCATTTCACAAATTAGTCTGCCAAATTTCATCTCAAGGTCATATAACAATAACTCAGCCAAATTTCATCAAATTCTGATCACTTATTTTTAAGATTTCATGCTAGCATGAACACAAATGCCATATTTTTACAATATTTTAGAAATTAATTAACATATTGTGGTGAAACCTAGCAGACATTTTCCTTGGGTGACATGACTAACTTTGGGGAGAAATCGGCTGAATAGAGATGGTTCCTACAGCAACAAATAATCTTTTAAATGCAGAGTTCTCCATAGGGTTATCATCTTAAGAAGTTCTCCTTATGAATGTATCTGGCAAGCTTCATTAAAGTTGGTTGACTCATGCTTGAGGTATTCTGGTAACACTCAGTTGTGCATTGACAGAAACTTAGCATCGATGATCCCATCACCTTCATTAGGTGAAATAATAGAAAATGTAATACTGTATATATTTTGAGGTGGAACTTACCCTCTGTCATTTAGCTTTATCTGCGACTACTTGGCGTGGGTTCGACAAGTGTTAAAATCGAAACAATCGTTAACAAACGCCCCCAATAGTTACTCCTCCACCTTTTGTAGGGTGGGGGTAAAACAGCTAATGTTTAAGTTGTTCATTCTACTCTTGTCGGCAAAATCAGATGGCTGTGTAGACAGGTGCTCTGAATTTTCGGTTTGTTTTCATGGTTATCAAATTGGATCATCTAGACTTAGGTTTCTTGTTTCACTAAGTTTTCTTCTTCTGTCTTCCTTATCAAAATCTCTTAGATTTTGCAAGGTAAGTAGTTGCAAGACCAGATTGGTTTAATTTCAGTACGATACACACGAATTATGCATTGATCATCGTGGGGTTACTAGTGATTCAGACAACCATTGTGATCATTGCAGGGAATGGTCTTTGCAAGAGATAGAGAAGATGGTAAAGTATCATATTAGAAGAGAGAAAGAGAGGCTTAGAAAGAATGTAAAGAGAACAGCTAGTCTTGCATCTAAGTCTGCCTTAGAATTATCTTCTGATCAAGAGATAGATAGGTCTATTGATTCTTCTTCTCTAGTAGATTCACATCCTTCCACACCCACTAAGTCAGCTCAGGGTAGTAGTATAGATTCAAGGCAGTCTGATATTGATTCTGTAAAATCTAGGATTGAATTTTTTTGTAACAAGTTTGAATCTTTTGCATCTAATGCATCTAGTGCATTGACAGGGACAGTATCCCCTTGTTCCAATGGCAACTCTTCAGACACAGCCTTTTTTGTCCCATCAGCTCTCCCTGCTGACAGGCCTGGTACAGTAGTCCCGGGGTTTTCAAACGAGGACTAACATCCCAGATGTTCATAGACTATGCCCTGTCTTCTGCCTTTGCTTCTTGGTCCTTGGTGGACAAATGCAAATTGCAGTCACCTAAAGACATTCATGTTAGGATGTAAAGGTCTAGGCCTTCGCTTTTGAATACTGTACGTTGTCCCAAGGTTATCATAGCAGTTCTTCTGAACCAGGTAGCTGATCGCATTCGGCAGCAAACGATGCCGTTGAGCCTTCAGCCGCCTCAGGGAGTCCGGAGTCCTTAGCTAGGCATTTGGGTAGTAAGCGTTCGTGCCTAGACTCCCTTTCTGTTGACGATATTCCGAGTTTTGATTTCATCAAGGCCGCAGGTATGTCTACTTCTGAGGCTTTCGCGGCTTTTATGGGCTGTCATTCTAAAGCTAAGACTAAGTGTGTTAGATATTCAAGGCCACGGGAAGTGTCAAGTCCACGTGAGCTTCCACATGCATCTTCGTTGAGGTCACATCATGCGTATTCTAGGCTGTGGGAAGCTTCATCGAGTCAGCTTGCCACCTCAGCGAGTCCAAGGGAAGAGTTGGCGAAACCTCAAGAGACAGTAGGCTGTAGAGTTTCTTCAAGCTGCAGTTAGTGTCTATGACTCATGAGTCTTCGTATAGTAAGAGGAGTGAGGAGGTAAGTGTGAGTGAACGAGTTCTTGTAGCATCAAGGGAACAGGTCGCTCCTCTCCAGTATTGGAAGGTAAGTCACCGTGGTTAAAGGGTTCTCTCCCTCTTATGTCAGCCGGATTTTCTCAGTTGGATCTTAAGAGGCAATTCTCAGTTCAAGTATTTACCAGAGTGGATTAGTAGAATTCTAGTTCTGGGTCTTACAAGACCATCTGGTTCTGAAGCTTCTTCAGTTGTTACAGCTGAGGAAGACTTGTTTAGGGCCAGCTCTTCCTCTCAATGTTCTCCTTCTCCTACTTTACCCTCGGATAAGGAAGAAGAACACCTAGAATTGGTCACTTTAGGTTTTAAGGAACTGGTTCAATTGTGTTTGAACAGATATCCTCAGTTCTTGTCAGTGAAGCATTCTAATACTGCTCGCTCTCGAAGAGCTTCCAGGTTGGGGCCTGATTATTTTCGTCTCCCTTCCTTTAGACTGTCAGATTCTGTACATGGGAGATTTGACTCTGTTGCTAAGGCTTTGCCTAAGAAGATATCTGCCAAAGGATCATCTCTTTTGTCTCCCTTCCTTCATGCTAGGAAGTCATTAGTGTGTCGGACAGGGGTGTTTCTCCCCTTTTCTCCTGATCCGGCAGTGGGTGGCGCTTTTTTTTCCATGATTTTTCCAATTAAGAAAGGAACTATTGTGTCAGGCAGGTTGCCTTTCTTTATTCTAGAGGCTGAGAATATGTATAGGAGTTTGAACAAATGCTATCGAAGGTATGTCCTTCAGTGAAATTGTTATGAACACAGTTGGACAGTGTTTGAAGGAGTTTAGTGAACTTCTTCCTCTTTGTAGTGAACTTCTTCCTCCTTTGGTGAGGGATCCTTTTGTCAAGGCCTTAGGGTTTTTTGCTTCCCTAGACTAGGTGATGTGATAGGAGAGCTTTCCCTTGTTTTGAGCACCCTTAAAGTTCGCAGAAGAGAGCAGCTTTGTTTTCTGCTGGTTCCTTCTGTTTTCCCCCTTAGTAAACAGTCTTTAATTTCAGCACATCCTTTTGGGAAGATTATTGAGGAAAACACTTGTGTCTATAGCCTTAGAGACAGAGAAGACAGAGAATAGTTCTCCTATCCATCATTCCCAAGCTTCTAAAGGTAAGTCTCCTGCATCTTCCTCTTCTTCTTTTAAGTGTCACTCGGGCAGTGCTACCTCCTTTGCTAGGTCTTCCTTTCCAAGTGCCGGAAGGAGGAAAGTATCCTTTCACCAACAAAGTTCAGGGGGGAAGTTTACCTCCTTGTTTTATAACAAGAATCCAAAGTCTAATAAAGAACAGCTCCTTGACCCCTCAGGTACCTGTGGGAGGCAGGTTAGGCCTCTTTGCTCAAGTGTAGGAATCCTTAGGGGCAAACACTTTGGTAGCGGAAGTTTTTTTGGAAGGCTATTGCATTCCTTTCAGAAGTTCACCTCCTCTATCAAACCAGCCCATAGCCTTTCAGCCTTACAAAGGAAGCCCAGAGAAGAGAAGGGTCTTGAGTCAGGAAGTCTCTTCTCTGTTAGAGAAGGCAGATATAGAGGAAATATCACCTACTTTGCCAGGTTTTTACAAAAGGCTATTCCAAGTTCCCAAAGTAACGGGAGGTTGGAGGCCTGTTTTGGACGTATCCAAGCTCAGCCTCTATGTCCAACTGTCCCCTTTTTCCATGGAGTCGGCCTCCACGGTCTTAATTGTCTTGGAGAAAGAGAAATGGATGTTTACAGTGGACATAAAGGACGCATACTTTCATGTCCCCATTCACCAACGTTCAAGAAAGTTCCTACGCTTTGTCTTTGCGGGAAAGACTTACCAATTTTGAGCTTTTTGTTTCAGACTAAGTTCCACACCTCAGGTTTTCACCAGAGTCTTATCCCCCTTTGTGAAATGGCTTCACTTACTAGGAGTAGAGATACTTCTGTACCTGGGCGATTGGATTATCATTGTGAAGTCCAGGGAGGATTGCCTGAGGACAAGAGAGCTAGTTCTGGGCTTAGCGAAAGCCCTAGGGTTACTGATAAGCATAGGAAAGTCTTCACTGGAACCATCTCAAAAGAGTTACCTACCTGGGAATGGTGATAGATTATGTTCTTTTCAAGGTTTTTCCTACACGTGCTCAAGTAGACAATCTCTTGTCAATCGCAGGCAAATTCACCTCCCCAGGAAGCATGCCAGCTAAATGCTGGCTGTCTCTGTTAGGTCACATGTCTTTACTGGAGAAGCTAGTCCCATATGCTCGACTGTGGATGAGACAGTTTCAGTTGCATTTAAGGAGGTACTGGCACAGAGAGTCACAGCCAATCCACAAGACAGTGCCCTGGAACCCAGATCTGTTCCCTTACCTTCATTGGTGGATGTCCCAAGAGGTACTGCTTGCTGGGAAGTCTCTTAAAGAGTCCCCGAGCCCAGACCTCTCACTGTGTTCAGATGCCTCAGACAGGGGCTGGGGGGATAGATAAGGGGAATCAGGTCGCTTCTGGAGTATCGTCCCCAGTCAAGAAGAATCTGCACATAACTGCAAGGAGTTGTTGGCTATCCAGAAGGGGCTGCAGAAGCTGGAAAGGGCAGTGACCAACAAAGTAATTTCTGTCCTCTCAGACAACTCAACATCTCTGTATTACCTAAGAAGACAAGGGGGCACGAAGTCAGAAACGTTAGTAGTCATTTTAATGGAATTACTCCTGTGGATGGAGGAGAGGAACATTATCCTAATGCCCCAGTTTGTACCCAGTCAATTGAATGTTCTGGCAGACATGCTAAGTCTTCCAGGACAGGAACTCTCCCATGAATGGACATTAGACCCAACTGTGTGCAAGGCATTTTGGAAAGAGTTCGGCCAACCTCCCATCGATCTCTTCACAACGAAGATGAATCATCGTCTCCCGTTGTACGTCTCACCAGTTCCGGACCCTCAAGCCTGGGCAGTATACACTGTGGCATTAGACTGGGCACACCTATTCGTATATGCTTTCCCTCCTTTTCCGCTGTTGAAGGAAGTGCTCAAGAAATTGAGAGAATCCTTGAACATCACCATGATTCTAATTGTGCCTTGGTGGCCGAGGAGGCATTGGTTCACAGACCTTCTAGAAATGCCGATAGAAGTTTCCAGACAGTTACCTTTTTGGACAAATCTACTTCGACAGACAGGGATCAGGATTTTATACGGAAATATCACCATGCTCTGTCCAACTGCTTGGAAACTGTCAATAAGCTCCTCAGAGCTAGAGGCTTTTCAGAATTGTCTAGGGACTCTGTCCTCGCTGCCAGGAGAAAGTCCACTAATATATTGTAACAGAAGCAGTGGGAATTATATAGATCATGGTGCAAGTCCAGGGCCATTCCATGTCTTCACACCAGCATTGATAATGTAATCAAGTTTCTGTGATTCTTAAGATATGCTAAAGGGACGTAGAAATCCAGTATGAAGACGGCCATATGATATCACCTCTGGTTTCATCAGGGAAGGTTATCTCTTAGTCTTCCCTGTATGTGTCATGAACAGATAAGGGTTCTAGCTAGTTATCTCTTTCCTGGGTAAAGGGGAACTGTATGTGACGAGTTCATACACATAGGCTACTCCACTTTATTTGGATCATTTTGTAAGTGGTAGTTGCCCTTGCTTTGTTTGTTCTGGGATGAGGGCAAACAAAGTCTCTTTTTTTTGTAGATTAAATTGTTATTTTATGTTGCAGAGCCATTGCTCCTCATTTGAGAAAGCCACCCTGAACTGATTAGCACCACTTTTCTTCCAATCTGGGCTTGGTTTTGGATGTGAGGTACCACAGCAACTCGATTAGGTAGGTGGTAACTCTTGAGGGATCATAATTTAGTTGTGGTTGTATCTCCCATTGGCTCTGCAGGCCTGAGGCACAGGGGCCAATAAATTGCCATTCTGCATTGCACATCTTCAACATTTGGGGTTCATGCTCCATCTGCTAAGGTAGTGGACCTCGCTTGATGAAGATCCTCATCCAACAAGTATTTACCTTGGGATCATATTAATCAGGTAAGCAGCAATGAGGGTATTTATAATATCTGATAATTCAGTTATAGGGAATCTCTTGCCCACCTCCAGCACACAATGTTGAGTTGGCTAAATGATAGAGGGTAAGTTTCACTTCAAAAATAATGATTTTTGTGATAAAATCAATTTTTTAGGTACTTACACTCTATCATGGAAACCCACCCTCCCTCCCCTCTTAAGAGATTAAGAGTAGAATGAGCAACCAAAACAGTTGCTGTTTTACCCCCACCCTACAAAGGGTGAGGGAGTAACTATTGGGAGCGTTCGTTAATGATTGTTTCAATTTTAGCACTTGTCAAACCTGCGCCAAGTAGTCACAGATAAAGCTAAATGATAGAGGTTAAGTACCTAAAAAATTGATTTTATCATAAAAATCATTATAATGATTACCAGATAACACTGATTTAAAGAGCCCATGAAAATGAAGGGGTAAAAGAGAGTAGCTGGAGTGTACATTCAAGAAGTGATCTCAGCTGTAAAAGTTGTGGTTTCTGAGACGACCCAGCTCCCATACATAGGTGAATAGACACAGATATTCAAGTCTTATATACAAAATATACATTATGCATCCTTATACATGGATACATAGTTCCTATATGCTTATTTACCATGAGGTTATATAGATTTTGTATCAAAATATGATGCAGATTTAGAAGTGTTGTAATTTCATATCAGGTGCCAATACTCTATACAGTACAGTACCTTAATTGTTCGGATGCTAATCATCATCATCTTTATCTTCAGTTTTACCCATTTCTACATGGGGTCACTGTTTCCTATCAGCCTTCCTTACCTTCCTCAGTCCAATGCATCCTGACTTCTTAAACCTTCAGATGATAATTTAATCATTAATAAATTCTGTATCTCAACAAGAACATCTCAACCCAGTGCCTGGGCTTTTGCCCTAAATATCATACATCCATCCATCCATCATAGTTTGATAATAATTTGGTTTCACCACTCATATCTTGTATTGGATACTAGCAGATTCCGTGGTTTTAATACTCTTCTACTTAGAGACATTTTACTTTGTGATTAGTTTAAAATTTTTTAAGCAAGGCACTTCCTTTTCAGTATTTTGTTTAGAGGAATTTGCTAGTGTTTATTTTGTTCAATATACCAGCATAACTTCCAACACTTGTCAATAATAACTCATGCTTTTGCTAGCCTCTTACAGACTAGCTGATCTTGCTCCATTTGATAATTTCATAAGACATGGCATCACCAAAGTATGGTACACTCATCTTTGTAAAAGTTTTGTTTCCAGAAATGTTTGGTTTTGAAAAGATTGTGTATCATCAGTTACTACATAGAGTATAAACCAAGGTGCTGTTTCTAAGAAGAGCTCCCTTATAACATAACCTGCTATTCTTTGAATGGTTTGGGGTCAGTTTTGTTATTTTGTTAAAACAAGAAATATGATCCTGCTGTATCATACAAATTAAATGTCCCAAATACCTATGGCATCACTTAAAAAAGAATTCCTTAAAAATTCTCTGGTACTGCACAATCAAAGTGGGGCATGATTCTCCTTTTTTCTGTGTTATTAACCTTTTGC
This sequence comes from Macrobrachium rosenbergii, assembly GCA_039081455.1. Classification (NCBI taxonomy): domain Eukaryota; kingdom Metazoa; phylum Arthropoda; class Malacostraca; order Decapoda; family Palaemonidae; genus Macrobrachium; species Macrobrachium rosenbergii. The sequence goes on from JANJGK010000038.1 coordinate 26,647,079, forward strand.
CAGCAAGCTCTCATGAAGCTACTTAACTTTTCAGTGTATTATATCATTAACCATAAATATGTTGTATATATTATCTAAAACATTTAATGATTTTTTAATTTGCAAGATGAGGTATATTCTTTTAGACTGTTATAGAAAGTTGGTTTAAATGATATACAATTTGTCATTTAGCTTTTGATCTTTCTTGAGATCTATTGATAATTTAGCAAACGAAAGTGTTTTTGTCACAGTATAGACTCACAGTTAGTCTAAATATAGTTTCTGACACAAGTAGTTATAGGAAAGTTACCATGATGAGAGATGAACTGTAACTATTGCTCCTGAGAACTTGAATCCTTTCATATTCCCCTCCATCATCAATGAAGCTAAAGAAAATGATTTTTGTTCTTGGAAATACTGGTGTTATCATAGTCATGTTGGGGGACCTACTTAACCATGTGATTTTCATTTTTACATCTGTCCTTTTTTTTTAATTTTGAGTCTTTTGTTTCAGCAATTTATGCTGTATTTTATTGGAAATTATTTACTATATTATTGAAGTGTTTAAAACACTGTTATTTCTGTCCTTATTACTTTATTTGTTAAAGGCACATTTCTTACTTTGGTGTACACAAGCAGAGTTGAAGGAATTTTACTAAATCTTCCATATACTGTTGAATTATTTTGTTTCATTTTTATGGTCTGGATCCAGGCAAAGGAAATTTATCATCATTTTCTTCATATTTGTTTCAGTTGCCTATCTTGTAAATACTTCCCTTCCAACCAGCATGCCTCATTTTAAACAACTCTCTAGCTGGTCTCCTGGAAATATGAGGGAGGACATACCTAGATTTATGGGGAAGATACTTGGTTGCTTCATGGCTGCCATTAAAACTTGAATGTTATTCTACCTTTGAAGGGGTTGGAGATAAAAGATATTTGTGAAATTTGCAAGGTCCATAGTAAGGAGCTGTATGGCTTTTTCTTTCAGAAGGGTTCCTTCAGGAAAAGTTATGAATGGTTCAATGCAAAGTGGAAGGTGGAAAATGCATTGTCTTATGATGTCTCAATACCTGTAAAACTTATTTCAGAGCCTTCCTTCAATCACAAGAGGTTTATTCTCCATAGGATTTTACTGTGGCTACTTTGTTATATTCAGAAGAACACACTTACTCCATCGGAGGAGGATGTCTTGAAATATTTCTGCTTAGATTTAAAGGAAGAGTTTGCCTATCACTTTGACTCAGTGTATTGATGACAATCATGTTCAATTTTAAACTTGTACCATTATCAGCAGAGATGTCTGTGGTGAAGATGATTGTTGTAATTGTCAGATGAAGTGGCAGTGGTAGGAAAGGTGGTGATATGTGCCCTGCTTTATTTATCTGGGTGTTAATTTGAATTTGTCTGATGATGTTAATGTAGGAATGGATAATGACACTTGGGAGAGCCGAGGACTTAGAAAATTTATTGGAGCTGTCCTTACAAATTTGTGGCTCTTAACAACAGTACACAAATACTGTATCTTGAAGTTACAGTGGCTTCACTTCCTTGAGTAGCAAAGTGGAACTTGAAGCTGGGAATGACTTCACCGTAACAGATGACTTGTCAATTTCTTATTTGTAGAAAACCAGTAGTTCAGTTTTCCAGACTTCTCGAAAAGTTGGTATCTTGCAGAAATTTTTAGAAGGTTTTGTGATGCAGCTGTTATATCTAAGTGTTTTAAGTCTTTTGTTTTTGGAGTACTGTTCTCCAGTCTGGTCTTTGGGTGCTGACTCTCATCTCAGACTCTTGGATAGAGTTTTGTCATCAATAAAGTTTATTTTGCCAGCTCTTAATGTTGACTTGTGGCATAGACAAACATAAGTTCGTTATGTTTGTAGCATAAAATGTACTACAATAACACATATCATCTGCACTCTTCTTTACCTGACCTAGCTGTTTTTGCTCACAACACTAGGCAGGCTGCTGCGTCAAATAGTATGTTGTTTTCTAGTATCGGGTTTAGTGCTACTCAGTTTGCAAGGAGTTTCATCATAGCTACAGCGCAAATGTGAAATAATTTGCTTAGTGCAGCTGTGGAATTTTCTAACTTCAAAATAAATTAAAGTGAGCAGCAGATTCATTCATGCTTTCTGTTGATGTCTCCTGAATTTCAGATGTATCGGTTTTATTTTCTGTTCCTTCATAATTTGTTTATCATCTTTTCTTATAACTTGTCTTTCTCTTCAGGCTGATTTCCCTTTGGAGCCTTCTTGGGTTTATTGTCTGTTTACTCTGTGCTATAGGGTTTTCAGTTGAAGACTTGATGACAGAAGGGATTTTTTAAATTCCATACAATGCTGCATAATATGTTTGAACTCAAATATTTGATCTGAGTAATTTCTGCCTTTTTATATGCTCTATAGTTACCACTTACAGTCAGGTTACCTTCGTTTGGTGCCTTAGCTATGGTTTACAGTTCCCAATCATGAGGCTTGATCTTGATCTTTGTTCAGCTTCGTTATAAACTAGACCTGAGTACTTGGCACTTTCTAGTGAAAACATTTTTTATAATATAAAAGTGGTGACTAATTTTTAATCATTTTAATTAATCATGTTTCAGTATGTATTTCTTTAGATATATAAATCCCAAAGCTTTAAATTTGTTGACACTTAATTAATAGTAAGGAGTGATGGAAGGAGTATGTTAGACAGCAATGTTACTTAGTATCATCAGTTCTGTTGGTTCTAGAGAAAATACTGTGCTTGAGATATAGGGTACTCTTTGAAACTTTTAAGGAAAGGAAAGTATATCATTAACTGATTTATGGCAGAGAAGGACATATATTGTTGTTTTTTATAAAAATGGATAGCAGCTTACATTAGGCACAGTACTAAGTAGCCTAGTCAGAAGTTATCCAGAGTGAGTAGCTAACTGTAGAATCTTAGATACTATACAGGTAGTCTCTTGCTTCTCCAGTAAGATGGAAGACATTGTTGGCAAGGACAGCCTTGAATGAAAAGTATTATAGGTTATGTCTTATTATTGTATAATAGTTCTTAATAGGTTATACGAAGGTAAGGTACAAAGCTTACACAACTTTGAAATTTTATTGTGGTGATGGTGGGTTAAGTTTTCAGGTATGTTGTCAGAGTGTATGTTGAACTGAATTATAAATCATTTCTCTATTTTTGTACTAATTTAATGATCCAAATGTAATGACTATTATTCCTAGCTGCTTGGGAGAATCATATGCCACTGTTTTCTTTTTCTTTTAAGCAGTGATTGTTTGGTAAATAAAAGCTTCCATGTGGTGTTCAGATATAGCCTATATTTATGGGGGAAAAAGGTGTAATATTTTCCATGTTAGAATGCTAAAGATAACCTAGTAAATTGCACTGTCCATTTCAAACCTATATAGGAAAAATGTAGTAATGCCTTTACCAGTATCAAGATTACAAAATGAAAGCTCATACTTACTTTATTGAGTAAAAATATTTCATAAAAGCGGGCTTGTCGCTTTTTTATGATTTTTGCACATCTTTAGTAGAGATTTAGAGTAAGAGATTGTAATAAAATTTTGTCTTCTTTTTGAATTGATTCTTTACACAGACTCTCCTAAATTTCTTGCAAAAGACATTTTTTGTGGAGTTTGAGAAACTGCTTAAGTAACTTACTGTGATGGCACCTCTTTGTAACAGCTCGGGGTCGCTATTTCTGAGCTATGGAACATCCTTTGGTAGGGGTACTGATCACCATTATGTGTACGTAAGGCCAACTGCTTTCCCTTGAGAGTCTGACTGATGGATTGTGTATAGGTACATAGTTCTATGACTTAAAGCTCCAATTCTGATGTTGCATAATCTGCAGCTGTGGTATTGTAAGAGTCAAGTCGTACAGTACTGTACTATGCTTATGCAGTAATAGTAATTAAAACCAAGAGATAATCTTTACTTATGGGATGAAATGTGTTGATGATTGTATTACGTTAAATGACTTTTTGGTCAAAGATTAATATTACCATTAAAGTACTTCATAAGCTAAGTGTGAGTGATAAAATATATGTAGAGCTTAGTTTATTCCAACAAAGTGTATAAACCCTTATTTTATATAGGATTATTCTTTGTGTACAAACTATTTTGTTAATTGGAACATTCTAAGAAGTAGTCACAGATGTGCATGATGAGTGTGGTGGGAAGTACAGCTACTTACCAAGCTGAATACTTATGTGGAAGATGGTTGTTTACTAAGTGACTGAAGTGTGGCTTCCAAGACAAAGAGGAGCAAGGAACATCATTAGTTTCTCTCTTTCTTTCTCTTTCTTTCTTTCTTTCTTTAAACCTTCAGCTGAAACCTTTATGGACAGAGTCAATAGACTTTAAACCCAAGATGGCCTCAAAAGGAAGTCTGCCTGCAGAGGGAGAGAGAGACAAGATACAGGAAAAGGTCATAAATAAATATTAGGGATTAGAAGATATAACCACTGTAACTTCTACATTTTAGTTGTAGCCAAAATAGAACTCCTAGCAAACTAAGCAACAATAAACTTGCTACTAGAAAAGAAGCACTGTTTACAGCAGCAGCCTGCTTAGTGTTGTGAGAAAAAACATTTGGGTCCGGTAAAGAAGAGTGTAGAGGATGTTTGTCACTGTAGTATATTTTGCAACAAACACAGTGAACTCACTTTACATCCATGCCGCAAGTGAACATTAAGGGTTGGCAAAATAAACTTGGCTGATGACATAACTCTTATCTAGGAGGTTGAGATGAGAGTCAACACCAAAAGACCTCATTGGAGAACAGCTCTCCAAACAAGGAAGAAGAAATGAGTTAAAACACTTAGATATACAGTAATAGCTTTATCACAAAACATTCAAAAACATTTTCTGCAAGGTACCAGCTTTTTGAGAAACTGAAGAAGCAGTATAACATACATGCTTCTCCAAAGTCAATTTCTTATTAGAAATTACACCTTAGATCTTAAGTTTAAAACATTACCATTTACATGTAAACGAGGATGCAAAGGCATAAGTGTTCTGGATCAACTGCTTACCATACTTTGAGTTCTAGAAGGGTTAAGCTTCATGCCCCAAAACCTACTTCATTCATGAATACCGGTATGTGCCAGATCTCTATTCAAGGATTCTGCAACCTCAGACCCAAGTCACAGAGGAGGAACAACAGCTAAAAGATCACCATCATCAGAGTAAGCAATCAGTTTTGCTCTTCAAACCTTGAGCTCTTCATCTTCTTCCTCTTCCATAGGACTTCTCACTGATACCACTCTTCTTAACAAAGGTTGTTCTCCCTCTCTGGATCAGTTCTCTTGGAGGAGGATGGATGATACTGTTATCAAGTGTGCTCATAATCTTTGCCGATTCTTACTTCTTGAGAAAAGGAGGTCTTACCTGTCCCTTACTTTTCCACCTGTTCCAGGTACCAGTCCTGATTTATCTGGACTGGTTGCCATCCAGTGTGATGCCCATCACGCTAGTGACCAGTTCCCTATTTTCAGGCACTGTCCTATCCCATCCATATCATTCATCATCCACTTTCCAGGATGCTGCATGGAACCAGCTACCTGTGTTTATTATAGGGCATGGTATGTCCTTGTCCACTGCTGCCCAGGCTGGTACAGTCCCCATCAAGCATTGTTAGGGGTCATACATACAGGATGGCCCAATGTTCAGCATCATCTCTGGCTGATCTAAGGGGCTGGTTTGGTGACTTACCTGTTCAATGAATCTTTCCCAGGTTGTTCTGTTGTGTCAACCCCTTCAGCCTAATTGTAGTCTAAGTTGACCTGATGGTCCTGCCTTGTCAGAACCACATCATATTTAATTGGAGGGGTACTTATGTGAGATCACTGGGCTCATTCTGGAGAATATTGATCTTGGGGAAGCATCAAAGGTGTCCCCTACATACTCGAACTCCTCAATTGACTCTGGAGACCATGCTGTACTTTTGCCTCCCTTGATCCCCACTTTCCAGTGGGTCGCCGGAGAAAGTGGATTCTCTGGTTGCTGGCCCAGAAAATTTGCTTTCCTCTGGCAGGTCTTTGGAGCTTCTCCCACCTCCATTGTCATACCATGAGAAGTATTATGTGCCAAAGGACTGAGAGACCTGCCCCCTGCAGGCAAACCCATCATTCTGTGGGCTGATGAACAGTCTTCTGTGGGAGCAGTTTAATGTGGAAAGAATTATTTTCTCTTTTGAAAGCGATAGCCATAAAACTAGTTACTCTGGTTACTTTCCAGGTGGTCCTGTGGTCAGAGCTATTGCTCAGTACATTGACAGACTTCATTGTGTCTGGTTTCTCAAAAATCAGTCTACTAACTGTGAGCCATCCTGATGCTGGAGAGTTACAATGCCATTTATAGCCTCTTTTTTACAAGGGGTCATGACCAAGAGCAATTCCCATCTGCAGAATGGTGTGGTGCTTAACTTCACATAAAAGAGCAAGTTCAAGGCAGTGATAGAGGAAAGGAGGACCAATTCTCAGGACACCTTGATCTGCCATGCAGTGACCTTTGACACCATGGGCATCTTCACAGGTCACTTCAGCTATGCATTCCAGGGCAGGTATGCCACTGATACCAGGGTCAGGGAGAAGCCAGTCCGCCTTTAAATCTTTATCGGGATTTGAGGAACCATCCTCTATCTTACAAGGTTCAGAGCCACCTTAACCTTTAGACAGGAAAAGGAAAAAGGGAGGAAGATGCCACGGGTGGTTACCCTCCTTTCCTGATGTTACAATGCCTGTAACACCATATAGCCCTGTGGGTTGGAGGAAGGGCTACGGGCTACTCTTCAAGGACTGTACTCTTAATGCAGCCCAGTATCTGGCATACCCCTCAGGATTGCCTATATCCCAGGTCCTGTCAGCTGATGAGAGGGCCATGCTAGGGCCATGCTAGAAAAACAAGCCGTAAAAGTTGAATGTGAATGCTCTCCTGTTGTTGCATGAACTACCTTGCCATGCCATTGTCAGGTCATGCTCAGTCACCTGTCATGTTTGGTGAAACTTATGCCTCATGGATGACTTCACATGCCCTTATATTGTGGTGTCTGAAGCAACAGTCATCACTTATCTCAGACTCCCCTTCACATATTGTGTCCCACAGCAGGGGGCCGGTTAGGGATGATCTCAGATGGTTGGTGGATGACAGGGTCCTAGTAATGGGTGTCTGTTGAACTCATTCTCTGTTTGAGTTGCTTGCGTCCAGATGCAACGAAGGAGGGATTGGGCTTGCTCCAAGAGGACCCTTTCACTTCAGGTATGTGGTGTTAATGAATGAAGACTCCAGGATAAGGATGTATGTCAACAAATTGGCACAACAGATGCATAAGTGGATGGGCTGCCAATTTAATGAGCTGGTGGCCAAGTTCTTTCTGAGCAGGAGAAATGTAGTGGGGTTTTTTGGGATCACTAATGATTGACCTGTGTGCCACCTGGCTAAACATGAAGTTCCTGATGTTTGCTTTCTGATTGCAGGCCTCAGAGTAACATTGGATGACTCTCTCCAGTGTTCCAGGGAATATGTGGACGTCTGCCTCTTTCTGCGATTCGCGTAGATCTGCTAAATGAGCTGTCATATACTGGGTACTCTTGGATTAAGCATGACCATCATTACTCTTCATGGCCACAAACCAATTGATATCTCAATCTTCAGGCTCTCTTATTCAAGGCACCAGAAGAACTCTTCTTGGCTTACACTACTGTGACAGCCCCACCTGACTTGATTCCATGAGTGTATGGAGTGCCTTTCTGTTTATGGCTGTAGACTGTCTTATTAGTTCTTGTGAGAGAGTTTTTTGTATGGGACTACACACAAGAAGTGTTGGAAGGTCAGGAAGTCCTAAGTAGCTGTCTGTGAAGAGAAGTGGGCCATCTTCTGTTGGGAGGGGTGTCTCTTTGGTGAGAGCCACTGTTCAGTGTATTAGTACAAACTTTCTCACCTTCCTTAATGGAGACAGCTCCTATCAGTCCGCAGGAAAGAATTTCCATTCTGCCCTCAAACTGGAGGGCATTGATTCCTCAACAATGTGGGGCTCTTCATAATTATGAGAAGCTCCTCCATAATCATGGGAGCTTTGAAATCTTGGCTCACTCTGTGAAGTCAGGTCTCTAGAGTGGGATGTTTCTTGTTCTCCATAGCCTCTCCTTGGAGCTGTTCAACCTCCCTCAGAGAAGTTACAGTTAGGGATGTTACCTTGAGACTGTCTTTTTGCTAGCCTTAACATCAGCAAAGAAAATAGGTACTTCACACAATCTTCCATAATGCATTTGGCATTGAGGGGGTTGGGATGATCTCATTTTTATATGTTCTGGAGTTTGTGACAAAAACTCAGAACTTATATTCCCTGATTGAAGCTTTTAGAGCTTTGCAGTTCCATTCTCCAAGACTTCATTGATGGTGATAAAGATGAGATATCTCTGTATCTGGTGATGGCTGTGGAGTTTCATGTGAACAGGACTTGACACTTTAGGCCTGGATGTTGATGCTTGTTCATGCCCACTGCAAGACAGGAGGAGGAAAGGTATCCAAGAAAACCATTAACTTTAAGCTTTTTGAGTTATCAAGCAGGCATACCCATCATGCAGTTAGGAGGATGACTTGGTACCCCTATGCAAAACTATGAAGTCAGTGAATTGCTTCATCTCTTCTGTTCAGGAGAAACTTCATTGTTGCCAGGGTTCTGTGGACAGGTGTTTGGAGATGCCAGAGCAACCTTCCCTGCTTCAATTTAAGGAACATCACCCCTAGGTCCTTGGACACTTTCTCCTTAGGGCTTGTGTTGGATGCACAGCTACTTTGTCAGGCTACACTTGAGCAGGAAAACTTCTTGCTTAAGGCATTGTGGTCATCATGGCATATGGGGTGGAAATGAGTATGGCTAGTCCTCTTCCCTTCCTCCATACTACAGATAGCCCATGGCTGTAATTCACCCTGGTGTAGCTGGATGTAGGGGATTTACATTAATAATATTCCATCCAAAGATTATATTGGATAAAAATTCCACTTTTAGGCACAGGGTCATCGCCCTCTGCATCAGTAAATGCCTGGATGTGTTGGCGGTTGCAGAAGTCACCCTTCCCTGCTCGCATATATGACTGGGAAGCTGACATTTCTGGGTGGTGACTAAAGTAGCTATGCTGTCTTTGCAATATCATACACAGGCTGGTAATGCAAGCAGAGGTCCAACCTGGTAGTTGTAAAACAATACCACCCATCTAAAGAGCAAGTCTCTTATATAAGATGAAGTTTGCATTCTTCATTGGGACACAATACAATTTTTCTTAAAGTAAATTGCATTTTTTCAGATATACAGTTATGTCTTATAACTAATGTCCTGCCTCTAGCCATCCCCACATTTGCCTTTTTAGCTGAAGGAAAAAGAGGGTTCAGCCATGTGAGTGGCTGGGACTCTTCCTCATATTCAACATGCACACCAAACTGGTTCATGCACAAAGAATTCTCCCATATAAGATGGTTTGAATATCTAGGAAAAATACAATTGTTATTTTAACCCTTAAACGCCTAATGGACGTATCATACGTCGACTAAAATTGTCTGTTGGGTGCCGAGTGGACGTACCGTACGTCAACTACAAAAAATGTCAACCTTCGGTCAACTTTGACTCGACCGAAATGGTCGAAAAACGCAATTGTAAGCTAAAACTCTTACATTCTAGTAATATTCAATCATGTATCTTCATTTTGCAACAAATTGGAAGTCTCTAGCACAATATTTCGATTTATGGTGAATTTTTGAAAAAAACTTTTTTCTTACACACGGGCGGTAACTCAGCCGAAAATTTCATAAATTCTTTCGTCATTTTGTCGTAATTTTTGCACTGTTCTATATTAGCCGTTACATAAAGTTTTTTATATGAAAATGTGCGCAATTTCATGTACAATACAGCAAAATACAACCCATGGTTGTAGCTTTTATCAGTTTGGAAATATTTTCATATAAACCACGATAACTGCCAAAATTTCAACCTTCGGTCAACTTTGACTCGACCGAAATGGTCAAAAAACGCAATATTAAGCTAAAACTCTTACGATATTCAATCATTTACCTTCATTTTGCAACCAATTGGAAGTCTCTAGCACAATATGTCGATTTATGGTGAATTTTTGAAAAAAACTTTTTCCTTACGTCCGCGCCAGAAATTCTTTCGTCATGTTGTCGTAATGTTTGCACTGTTTTATATTAGTCGTTACATAAAGTTTTATATATGGAAATGTGCGCAATTTCATGTAGAATACAACGGAAAATAACTCATGGTTGTAGCTTTTATCAGTTTTGAAATATTTTCATATAAATCACTATAACTGCCAAAATTTCAAGCTTCGATCAACTTTAACTCGACCGAAATGGTCAAAAAACGCAATTATAAGCTAAAACTCTTACATTCTAGTAATATTCAATCATGTACCTTCATTTTGCACCAAACTGGAAGTCTCTAGCACAATATTTCGATTTATGGTGAATTTCTGAAAAAAAAAATTTTTTCCTTACGTCTGCTCACGGTAACTTGGCCGAACATCTCGGAAATTCTTTCGTCATGTTGTCGTAATGTTTGCATCGTTTTACATTAGTCGTTACATAAAGTTTTATATATGAAAATGTGCGCAATTTCATGTAGAATACAACAGACAATAGCTCATGGTTGTAGCTTTTACCAGTTTTGAAATATTTTCATATAAATCACGATAACTGCCAAAATTTCAAGCTTCGATCAACTTTAACTCGACTGAAATGGTAAAAAAACGCAATTGTAAGCTAAAACTCTTACATTCTAGTAATATTCAATCGTTTAACTTCATTTTGCAATAAATTGGAAGTCTCTAGCACAATATTTCGATTTATGGTGAATTTTTTAAAAAAACATTTTCCTTACGTCTGCGCGGTAACTCGGCCGAACATCGCAGAAATTCTTTCGTCTCGTTGTCGTAATATTTGCACCACTTTATATTAGTTGTTACATAAAGTTTTATATATGAAAATGTGCACAATTTCATGTACAATACAACAAAAAATAACTCATGGTGTTAGCTTTTATTGGTTTTGAAATATTTCCATATAAATCACGATAAATAGAAAAAATTCGACTTTCGGTCAACTTTAACTCGACCGAAATGGTCGAAAACTGCAATTGTAAGCTAAAACACTTACAGTCTAGTAATATTCAATCAATTAGCTTCATTTTTCAACAAACGGGAAGTCTCTAGCACAATATTTCGATTTATGGTGAATTTTTGAAAAAAACATTTTTTTACGTCCGCGCGTTACAAATTCATGAATCATTTTGTGATAATATTTTCTCTGTGTTGCTTTGATCGTTTTAAAATTTGTTATATACCAAAATCATCACAATTTAGTGTACAATACAACTAAAAAAAATTAACTCATTAGCTTTAACCGTTTTGCTTACAGCGCGATTTGTATACAATTATGTATATATGAGTTTTTTTTTTTTTTGCGGTCATATATTCCAATATTTATAAATGATAATGATATTTTTTTCATTTCTGATGGTTGCATACTAAACTTCAGACAATGACAAAAAAAATGAGCCAAAAATGAACTCTTAATCTTAAAAACTAAGCATGCTGTGATTTTTTGAAAAAACTTTTTTTCCGCTTCGGCGCTAACTCACCGAACGCCGCCGGCATACGGGAGACGTTTTTGTAAATAGGGCTTCGGCGTTAAAGGGATAAGTGTTATATATTATAGTTTTGGAACCAGTTCCTGCAGCTGGAAGCTAGTTTGTCTTATTAAAATATCCATTTGTAAATTTTAATGATGCTAGCACACACAGATATAAAAGAGGAACCTTGCTTTGTTATATGTATCAAGTTGTAGTGAAGAAAATGCCCTATCTGAAGATGAATTTAAATTGCTATTCTAATCACTGTAGAGCTGTAGAGCTACTGTGGCTCTTTTCAAGATGATAAATGTTGAAAAAAATGTTGCAGGATATTGCAGTATTTCATGCATACTTTTTACAAGGAACATGAGGCAGCGGACCTGCTTGCAATGTTACACAGAGTGCAAATTTGCCCTTACAGAATCTTTTGTAATCTTGATAAGTTGCTGTAACTGTGTCCCTTTTTGAATCTCAGTGACTTTTAAGCATTGTGGTTCCAGTTGCAAAATCTTACACCTTTAAAGAAAAGTGCTATTTACTTTTAGCTTTTTGGAAAAATGAAATCTTTACTCAGCCAGCAGTGATCAGTCAGTGTACCCTTTTAGCATTTGTGTTTATCATGTTGTGGGTGGTGTATGTGTATGTATATAAGCATGTTGACGTATAGTACAATTTTGTGTGGGATCCTCACATAACTGACTGCAACCTAAACCATCATTCTTCCCTCATATTTTAGTAGTTAGATTTTGTAATTCAGGTAAGTGTTGTCATGTTTTCAGGCGGAGACTTGTGCCATAGTCGTGGAGCTAGCACAGATGGATCAACGATGGATGCATATACCTACTCTGCTACTGAGAGTAGGAGGGGAACGTATAGTGAAGCTGGAACACTCCCCATTGGTAGGAAAAATAGGAGACGATAAGAGCATGAATGGTTTATATGCAGCATGGGAATAAAATAAGTTAGTGTTCACTTTGCTTTTGGGGGAAAACATTTATGATGTCTTGCCTTATGATGAACACACCAAGGATCATCGTTTGAGTCAGTCTCTGAAAAGTCTGATATTAACTTGAATTAGGTTTATGTTCATGCACTTGTAAGCTTTGCTATATCTTTTCAGGCCTTGTATATAAAATGTTGTAAGCACTATGTTGTGCTTGGTTTTTATTATCAATATGTCTTCACATACAGTAAGTTTTGCTTGACTTAGAAAGGCTTGTTTTATTAGGCAGCATATCTTATTATTTGTTTACCAGTAATTCCATTGTGTTGCTTCAAGAACATGCACTGTATTTGAAAGCTTATCAACTTCGCGGTGAAAAGGAAGGGAACATTCACCCAAGTAATGAGGCACAGAGGTTATTTTACAAAGGCATTAGTGGGAGAAAGTAACAAAGGGGGTTAATTAAACATTATAAAATAAGGAAGGTACAGTACTGTAAAAAATAGTATTTTTACAACATATAAATATTTTTTTCTTCATACAAACCCATCAATGATAATTAGCCTTTTTACCAATGTCATATTCCTTTAGACAAATAGCCTTGATATCTTGAAGAGAGAAGAAGCAGAGTGGCTATATATGAATGTTTGTGTATGCATGCTTCAGACCCATTGGTTGATAGTAACTGCTTTCCTCATTCTTTTGCATAAAATGATCATGATTGTATGAAAGATCAAACTGGTAGATGGAGGTGGGTATTTCTTTGTGACTGGTGGGTTTATTTAAAAGGATTAGTTTCATGACATAATAGAAGTGTTTCTTTTGTGACAAACCAATTGGTCAAAATTAGCTGTGATTAATGTTTAGATGGGAGGTCAAAAAGGTATGGATGTAAAATTATGTATGTAAAAGTCCACTAGGTGTAACGGGTCACTAGGGGGATAGAATATGTCAGGAACCAGGTGTCATAGGTAATCTTAGGGGTACTCTCAGTAGAAAGGCCTGAGAATAAGATACTACGGGGAGGTGCAGAGATCAACCAAATGTTCTGACAAGATACGGAAGCTCGTAACCCAGGAAGACCACATCTCTTGTGAATGGATGGAGGACAAACAATCCTACCCTTAGTGCCTAATGTTTCACATGTAAAAGTAGCAAGGGTAGATTGACATCTCCAAATACCTGCATTCAAAATGGTGAACTTAATGGTCATCTTGAAAATAGTTGAAACTGGGAAGAGTAGACCTTATGAAATAAAAGTAGCAAGGGTAGATTGACATCTCCAAATACCTGCATTCAAAATGGTGAACTTAACGGTCATCTTGAAAATAGTTGAAACTGGGAAGAGTAGACCTTATGAATGTCACTCCAGTCTTGCATGCCCTGTCTGCTGACATCTGTGTGCCTGCATGAAAATGAGCTCTCTTAGCCAGGACAATGTGTTCTGGGAGACATGTCTGGATTCATACACTTCCCTCTTCAGATAGTGATTGAAGGATCTTACTGGGCAAAGTAGAACTTTATATGCTTAAGCACTCCCCAACAGTCTGGCAGGTGGAGCAGTAGTGCAATTTTTACTGCTGGCTGTCAGAATCTTGCTGAAAAGCAAGGAGCAAAAGACAGGCAGACTGAATACCAATATGGTGGAGGTAAATACTTGACAAAACATGTAGGTAGCTCACAACCACTAAAGTAGCCACAACCAACAGAAAGATAGACTTCATGGTAAGATAGCAAATGAATGAATTTGAACTGGCTCACTGGGGGTCCTGAAAAGTCTGAGGGCTAAGAAGTCCTCCATAGGCATCTGGATTGCCCAAAAAGGAAGCCCTCTGAATAAGTACTGAAAAAATTACCTAAAGTCCTAATGCAAAATTGCTTCCAAACTGCAGAGTTCCAGTATTTGAGATAGGGTCGCTTTGTATCCTTTGATTGCATACACTTGGCAACTCCTGATGGTATGTAGAAGGATGAAGAGGTTCGCATTTGTAGGAATGGAGGCATTAACGGTGGATCATCGTAAGATTGAAAGAGGAGCTGCTGCACCAGTCTCCATGGAAGAATACTGTATTGCTTCAAGAGTCTTATCCTGATTGATAATATCCTGGGAGGCCTAGTAACAGCTTCTGAAGGTCCAGCTATCTTGCAGAGACTACAGCAGAGCAATCACTGTTCTGAACACTACCATCCTTACATCTTTAAAGCAGACAACAGGCTCACGAACATGTTAATGCATTAGACAGCAGAAACAGACACTGAAACTATGCTCTTACTGTGTTCTCTCTCTCTCTCTCTCTCTCTCTCTCTCTCTCTCTCTCTCTCTCTCTCTCTCTCTCTCTCTCTCTCTCTCTCTCTCTCTCTCTCATATGTTATTATCTCTGTCTTTGTAATAATTGGTAAATAATTTCACACTCTTAAGTAAGGACAACTCTCTCTCTCTCTCTCTCTCTCTCTCTCTCTCTCTCTCTCTCTCTCTCTCTCTCTCTCTCTCTCTCTACTTGGGACCACCTTGATGTGGTGAAGGGGCTCTTGAACCCTTGGAATTTGTTCCAGGGTTGAGTCCAAGAGTCCTATACTGTATATTATTTGTGAAGTCTTGTCGAATTTTCCACTTTTAGTAAAATATATTTGACCTGATAAATAAGAAAAGGTACCATAGCTGGGACAGGGGTTTATATCTAAAGTTAATACATAGTAAGGACTGTGGTAGGATCGTCAACTACCCGATAATGTTTGGACCTGAGGGCTATCACATTGTGATGATACCCTGAGGGCATAACTATTCTGCAGAGCTGGGCCATGGATTCCAGGGGTGGTTTGGTTCTGGGGGATAGGACTCTTGGCATTCTGTCTGGTTTGCTCATAATATGATTAGGGTAGGGATGATTATATTCTTGTAATACTCTTTGTCCCAACAAGCAGGTTTGAAATGAAAGCCCACCCATTCAGAGATCACCATGATGGTTGCTTGAAAAGCCAGACGAAGAAATTCCAAGAGTTAAGTGATATAGAAAGCAATCCAGATGAATTCCAAAGTGTAGGTGATACTATTGACTTTCTTGGTGGAACACTTTATACAGCAGGAATTAACTCCATCCCCAAAAGTACAGGACTGTTTCGACAGCAACGAGTCTTGTGGTGGTCAGGAAAAATACAAATTAATTAAAAATTTGTCATTTTGTACTTCAAAGTAGATCAAAGTGAATGGCATTAAGCACTCGCCAGTAAGTTGAGGTGCCAGTGCAGGTATGCTGGAAAACCACCTCCAGAAGCCAAAAAGATGAGGAGATGAAATTAGGATGATGACCTGCCACAGCAGTCATACCCAATGTGAAACATCAAGGTGCCCGTGAGTAACATTATGCAAATGAAATTCTGTAAAGATAACATGGCAACAAGCTCCAAATTATACATGAAGACCTCCAAAAAGGAAAGATGATATTTTGGACTCCTCCACCCTTGGTTGAGATGTTTTAGCTGCTGCCATGTTTGTGTAAACTATCCAGATAACCTGACGGATATCATCCAAAGAAACTTGCTCTTTTATCAAAGGAGCCCCCCCACCTTGAAAGAAACATGAACAGAAGGAGAGGAGTCTGGAAATGGTGGCTGCAGACCTTGGAGGATGGCACTTTTAGGACCCCTTCTGAGCAAACAGGAACACTGATCCATTGACTCATTATAACTTAATGTTATATTGGAATCCAAATCCAAAGTTCTAACAACTTTTCAGTAAACTCATATTAGAGATTTTAAAAGTCGCAATGATCCGTTAATCCAATAATTTAATCAGAGATGGAATATTTAGGGGACATAAAAGATGGTAGGCATTTGCAAACTCCTCATGCACTTGAAGATCATGAAGTGGCATAAAATCTTTTGAGTAAAAGATTATTGCTTTAAAGATGTCCTCCTACAGCACTTCTAGGATGAGACTTGTTGAACCAGTTTCTTAAATATTTTGGATATCTTCCAAACAATGTGAATCCATGAGGCTTTCTGGCCCTGTAACCCATGGGCTTCTTAAATTTTAAATCTCGTCTGGCATTTTTACAGAAAAACAGTGTGAAATAATCTAAGGTCTGTATGCCTTAAAACCAAGCACTTTTGCAGCTCTTTTAAAATGTACTTAAAGTAATCTTTAACTTAGCCACCTGAAGTAGGAAGTATTTCGTAATTTTACTTACAGACCATTTTTATCCCTTATCATTTTTTTTACTCTTCATCTCATAATTCTATATATAATACTGACCGTGCTTTTACATTCTGTGGTGCTGATTGGCACACAGGTTTACATATTTTTGTTTCCTTGATAAGTTAATACTGATTATAGATTCAGTCAGACAAAATTCACAGCTGAGTGTCCCTGAATTGCCTTTATCTTTAAGCATGTGAACCATTTTGGTGGTAAAATTGAGGCTTCTCACAAACTTCTTACCCTTAGGATTACTTTCTTGATTCATTCATTCTGGGACATGTGAATGATATGAACACAGATAGAACAAGAAGGCAAGATCATCTTGTTGGGCTGCTATCTAGTAAGCTACAAAGGGAGCACCAGAGTTTTTCTGCCTCTATACCTGGCTGTAGGACAAAACCACTTATGCTTCTTGACATTCATATGAGTATCAGATGCTGCACTATCAACTCTTCTGTTTCATGCTTCAGGCAAATGAAGAGACATCAATACAAGAGACAAAAATTGGGCTACAGTATCTTAGTGTGACGAGGCATGTTTATGAAGGCAGAACGTACAGTTGGCAATTACTGACTATCTGAATTTTTCATAAAGTTTTTTTTTTTTAAGAATTGTAGTAACTTATAAATGCAATTAAGAGCTTAAAATTGCAATTTGAGAAATCTCTACCTCCTAAGTATTGTTTAGTTATATGAAAAATATTTCAACACTGTATTACTTGATACCTGTTTACGATTCTATTTGAGTTCACAGCGTTTCATGAATGTTTATGCAAAAAAAACTTTAACTGACAAGTGCATGTGTAAGTGCAATTGAAATCTTGCGGAAGGATAGAAGACTGCCATGTTTGTTAAATTTCAGTTTTATGAAAGATTTTAATTGAAAATTTTTTATACTGTAATTCCTTAACCAGTGCATGCATTTTTACACTTTTCTTAACCACAACTAATTGCTTGTAAGAAGAGCTATATATGCAGGAACTCTAGTTCTCAAACCTTGATGTTCATGTTTAATTCTTTAATGACAGAATTACTGTATTTGTGACTATTTATGGTAATTCCCTCCACTCTGTGAGGACATTTGCCTTATTATTAGAGTAGAAGTTCATATATAGAGCAAATGTGTGAAATGCTGTGCATTCATAATTTATATTATCATTACAGCACATAGCACTCATATAACATCAGGTAATTGTTATCAGAATGTTTGTTACTTAAAGTGACTGTGAATTTTTCTGTAAACTTTCTTTTTATTGAGTAAATGCAAAACCAAAAATATATATTTTTAGTGGAATAAAACAGAAAATAGTATGGAAAGATATATCCATTCAAGTCTCAAATGAACAGCAAGTAAAGCAGCAAATGCCATTAGTTTACTGAAGTGTTATGGCCACACATTAGACAAAAACAAAAGTAGTTTTTCTTCTGGTTTAGGTTGCTTTTATGAGTTTTACTAATATGCCTGACATATTTATGTGGTACAGTTTTTTTTTATAGTACACATATTTTTCATAGTGAAATTGATTTTTAATCGTAAAAGTTTAGTGGGGAAAAAGGGGGAAGAAATCATCTGACCTTGGTCAGAAATAGTTTGGAAGGTACTAGTTAATTGTTTACAATGTCTTTTGCAGTAAATTATTTTGGCTGAAACTGGCGGCTTATTCAGTTTAGTGGTTTTCTTCAAACAGTCTGTGTACCATCCCTAAGGTACTAGTTAATCAAGAAATTAATTTTACAAATGTGAGTAATGGTGATGATTATGATGAATTCTTTATGTAATATTGTCTGTTTTCCACCTGAAATTTTATCTTCCCCTGAAAACATGAATAAGTACATATGAAGCCTTGGGAGGTACGGTACATGCAGATGTTGGATCATAGATTACCACTGTTGCTCCTGGTTTTGTGCAGTGATATTTGTACTGCTGACTTGGTAGTTATTAGTCACTGTTTTGTGTAGTGGTATAGATTGATGGTGTTTGTAGTGTTGGGCAGTTTGCATGGTTCTCATGAAAGTTAATGCCACAGTTAATATACTGCACTGAGAACATTTTTTTCATATAATATTTGTAGATGATCCATCTTGTTGCAAGTACCTTTGCTCTACTTTTTGAGTGGCCTTTTCACCCATGCTTTTTCATGTTGTGTATTTATGTCCTGATTATTTTTAATTTACTGTAGTAAATTGTAGTACAGCATTGGTATTTTTGTAGCTTTATTAAATGATTTAAAAATTTTAAATATTTAGAATTGTAGTAGACCTCCAGAAGTTTTTCTAGATAGTAAAAGTATAGTACAGTATATAGTGTTAATATAAGTCACATTAGATTAGTTTAGCTCATTTAAAGTGCATGACAGGTTTGAAAGCGAAGTGTTAGTCCTCAGGTAAAAAGTGAGTTGTTCGTTGATGCCACTTAATGTGATGAACTCTCCTTGAAGTATTACAATAAAAATTCCTTTTATTTAGTTGTTAAGGACTGTACCTGAGGTGTAACAGACTAATGAACTGTTCATTCTCCATAGTGCCACAAAAGAAAGACCAAGACTCACTGTGTAAAGAGAGTTTTTATTGAAGTCAGTTTGTTGTTTCCAACAAAGAACTTGGATTTCCTACAAGAAGTAAACCATTGCATAACTTCCTTGAGTTTTCAACTTTGTCTTACCTAAGTTATCATGACTTTGTCCAGGTGTTAGGGAGGGGTGAATTTCTTCAGTCATCTATGGTTTTTGCTTTTCATGTAAATTACCTAGATTAAAATAATTCCTTGTAAAGAGAATACTGCAGTGATGAACAAGGCCTGACATTTTATCCCTGGAGACTTGTATATCCTGTCTTTAGCGTAGGATATTTTCAACTTTGTAAGTAAATCTTAATTTAGATTTATTCAGCTTCCTTGGTTCATATGTATTAATTTTAATTAGGTATTGCTTTGCAAGTATTTTTGTCATTTTGTTTATAACTTGCTTGGCTCTATTCATCTTGCTTTAAGCTCAGATAGGCTGGTCAGCAAACAAAACATCAGTAACATCCCGGAATGACAAGGTTTCTTAAAACAGTAAAGGAATACTAGATTTGCAGTTCAGTTTTAACGTTTTACAGTAGCTATCTACATTCTTTCAAGGTTTTAGGATCCAGGTACAAACCTGGGTATATTTACCTAAGAGCTGAATGGTACCTTGTTCCCCTAAGATAAGCTTTTCATGCGAATTTTGCCCATAGGGGGTTGCTGTTTACAATTTGCCTTGCCAGGCACACTATAAGCAATACTTGAAGTTCTGTGAAGCATCCTTTGGACCCCAAGCTGAATTATTTTATCTCATATACTGTACTTCTATCCTTTTTGGTGTATAATTATCTAGCTGTTAAAGTCCCATTCTAAAACTGTAAGTGTTCATGTTGTTACATTGGTAGTGACACCATAGCACATTGTTATGGTTGCATATCTGCCTAATTGTAGAAATATCTAAAATGTGGAGCAGTGAAATGGTGGGGAGGATTGAAATGATTATAATTATTATTGAGTAGTTTTAACCTGTCATGGGAGAGGAGAGCATGTATATTGGAAAGACCACTGAGTTTGCAGATTGCAGAAACTGAAATGTGAAAATGTCTATATGTATTTACTGAATACCTGATAAGATTAGAAATGGTGTTTGGATGAATGGAACATTTAAGTTATGAGCAATTCTTCATAGAATGGTAATAGGCATAACTTCTTGGTATTCATGCTGTTAGGGAGTACCATTTACAATGTGCCATGCATGGCACAATGTAGCTAGTACCAAAGGTTCTTTGCAGTACCCCCAAGCCCCCAGCTAAATTGTTCAGCCTTTTTATTTGTTCCCTTTTGTCTTTGCTCTTCGCTTGCCAGCCTTATTAGCTTTACATAATTTTATAATGATAACAGTAAAAATATTTCAGTGGTTTCCATGCACTGTACTCCATAGTTGGGAAGTGAAAGTTTTGAAAATTATTTGGGATTTTTAGTTTTTATGATTTAGTTGCATGCACAGGAATACAGGTATCAGTTCCTGTTGACTGTTTATGAGTGCATATGTATTTTTAGTGTTACCTCTTCATAAATGGAGCTCAGTATTAATATGGTTGGAGGGTATTATTATCTTTGATCCAGCCCTTCCCATGTTTTAAGGAAAAGACCCCGAATTAGGCTCCTAAAAGCATATTTCCTTCTCTACTACTGGATACCAATTTGAGGAGAACAGTAATTACAAATGAAAGGTTCCTTTCTTCGTTTTGAGTTCTTTTCCAACATTTTGGATTTTACAAGAGTTTTACATGCTAGGGGGTTTCGTGGTACTGTACTAGGTATTTTGTATTTGTATATGATCATTTATTCTAAAATGGGAAAAAATATCACCTTGGACAGGATGATTATAATTACCAGGAAATAGTTGGTATTGTTTATACTGTACTGATATAATGGCTATAGTGGTATGCTGTAATACTTCTGCAAGGTAGGTGCCATTATAATTTGATGTATTTTGTCACCTTTATTTATGATAGTGAACATAAATGTGTTCTGTTTCTTATACTGTATGTATTTCACTGCATGACTGAAAAAAGTAATTTAATTGGTGTTTCCTTACATAACTGCTTCTCAGGCTGTTTAGCTTAATAATGTATCATGTATGCCAGCATATATACTAATAATGGGACCGCTATCATATTTACATGTTTTATGTTCATAAATAATAATTATTAAATAAGTACAATGATTTTTGCTGGTATTTTCACCTTGTTCGGTGTATTCAAGTTTTTATATAATTTATTTGACAGGTTCAACAGTCATTGAGGAAAACATGCAAGGCTGGGAGGGAAATTCTGAGAAGAAATTATCAGATAGCGATCTTGGTCATACATCTTACCCCAAAAAGTTAGTTTCCAGTTGTAAATGCTGCCAGGTTTTTATGCGAAAGCATTATGACCTGCCTGAAAATCCTACTCAAACAGAAGCTCTAAAATACGCTTTCACATGCCCTCCCCATGGTAGAGTAAGTATCATTACAGAAAAGTTCATGTTTATGTTTCTTTAGGGTGGTATATGTCATATATAATAAGAACAAAATTTGTTTCAGCAAACCTCTTGGTAGAGTAAGTTATCATCATAGGTATTTTTTATATTAGCATAGTGATTTAGTAGTTTCTTGCTGTTAAGCAGCGAGTTGTAACTTTAAGTTTATAACTTTTTCATCCTCTTCATCCCCTCCACTATCCCTAAACCAAGGGGTTGGTTATCTTGGTGCGTCTTCTTCAACTATTTCTGTCAAAATTATCAGCCTCAGTTATACCATTTTTCTCCAAGTCCTCCATCATTTTGTCTGGTCATCTAATCCTTGGCCTCCTTGTCAGCCTTTTGCCCTTAACAGATTACATCCAGGCCATTCTCAATCATCCTTACCACATGCCCACCATCTCAGTCTCAAGTCTCTTATAATATCTGTGATGTTTAACGCCCTTGCACTTCTGATTTCTTCATCTTCTAGCCTTTCATGCAGCAAGATCCCCAAAATTCACCTCAGCATCGTCATTTCTTTTTGCTCCAGCCTCTGTTCTCCTTTCCTTCTTAATGTCTGGGTTTCTGAACCATATATCTTCACTGATACATCTGTTTCATAGCAACCTCATTAACCATATATATGCTTATATACAGTTTGGGTTTCTGAACCATATATCTTCACTGATACATCTGTTTCATAGCAACCTCATTAACCATATATATGCTTATATACAGTTTGTATCCCAGTCTTCCCAGGTTCACTAGTTTTGTCCAGTAGACAAAAGGTAGTCATGTGCATGGGCTATCTAGACCTTAAGGTGCATCTCAACTTATAATTTTTGTTAACTTACATTACTATGAATAACTCTGTTCACATTCACCAGATGTTTACAGTGCAGGGGGTTACTATTTCAGTGCTTGTGAATCATCATTGTGATGTCACCCCCTTTTCATTTTAGTGCTCTAAGCAAGCAGTAAAAGAGTGAATTACTCATTCAGCAGGTACTGCGCATTTGCAGAGCTGTTTTCAATTGCCTGCTTCATTAGGTGTTAGTCTCCCTGAATTATTAACTTTTTGTTTGCTGGAGAAATTAGCTCTCTTATAGTGCTTGGTGCATTTGAGTCTGTAATTTCATATATTTTCAATGTTTGTAACTGTTTTGATAAAGGTTTTATAAGTTAGGTTTTGTCACTTTGATTGACTTCCTCTTAAATGTTGGAGTTACTGTGGAGCTTGTGTGTATTCTTTTATTATTAAAAGAATTCCCACCAACAAATGTTTACCTTTTATTTATGAAGGAACAGTAATGGTTTGTATCTAGGAAACAAGCTTTGTTTAGAAAAGAATTAATCCTATAAAAGTTAGTTTAAATTTATTGCCAAAATACAGTATTTAGCATCAAAATTAAAGGGACTCTATGCTTTTTTCAGGTTGGAGACCTTCTCATTTGGATAATTGCAGGATTAGCAGCATGGGGTTGCTTGATCTCAATCACAGGTGATAAAGCACTCCCTGGAGGAAATTTTTTTAGTTTAATAGTGCTCTATATAATGGCAATACTGGGTGGTGAAGCCGTCCAGCTTCTTGGGCTGCCATCCCTTCTTGGTAGCCTTTTAGTTGGGATATTTTTTAGAAGCATCCCAGGACTCAATGTCATTGGAAGCAACATTGACTTCCAGTGGTCAGCAGCACTGAGGTAAGTAAAGTATTTATTACTGTATCATATTTTATCATATTTAATATTTAAATATTTGTCTGAAACTAAAGTTCAGTATGTAAATTTTGTGAAGATAGGTCACCCTTATAAGGGTGCTTATAATAATGGACTAAGTAGACTGTGAAAATGGCACTTCCTCCATGCCTATTAGCTGCAGTATTAGGAAATATATTGTATTGCATTACTACTTTTTTATTTACTTTAAAAGAAAGTTCATACTAAATGCGTAGTCTGCACAAGAAGACAAGTACTGTATATAATTAGCTGGAAAGGTATGAAGGATTCATTGGCAACTGCAGTTTTTCTCAACTGTCTTGTAACTGGATTTTTATATAATCTCAGTTTTTAGCATGGAAATCCCTAGTCAACTGAGTTGGAGTTTCTCCATCTCCTCCGTGACTGGATTGCACCTCGTTAACCATCTTGGTAGTTAAAGGTCAGATATATTGTTCTCTGATATGGATGTCTGCTTCTGCCAAAGATTTATCTCTTTTAGATAGAATGGTTTGTGGGGCTAGGTTTCTGTTTCCTAACATTAGCAGTTAAGACTGGACCTGTAATGGATATTCTCTTGTTTGTCAATTTTTCTTGAGTTGTATATTAACAGAGTACTTTCACTATCACAATTGATCCCTGATCCTCTTTTCCTGCCAAGAGTGACCAGATTTGCTGAACAGCAGCACCAATATGTTGTAAATGTGCCTCACTGTCGAACTTCTCAGTTCCAAAGGTCTTTTATTCCTCATACGGTTGGACTGTGGAACAGTTTCCTGAGGATGTTGTGCTATTAGAACCTCAAAAGTTCAAGTGAAGATGCAATGCATCACTAACCTACAACAATTTTCCTTGTACTTTAATAATTTTTTTATATTTATATGTAATTCTTTATTAATTTGTTACTTCATTTTTTTGAATCATTGATCTTTCCTTTGTGTATTTCCTATTACTCTGGTATGTCATTCAAATGAACTCCATATTCTTTGGAAGCTTGAATTTCTAATAGATAGCCCCTGTGGGCTTGTTCCATATGAAAAGGGTTCATCTTCTGAATAAAAATAATAATGATAATGATTCTATGGGACCATGGCAAGTCCGAGTGGCTTGACAGTACTGTTGGCACCTTGTCCTTCCTTTCATTGCTTCTCTGTACAGTGTCCAGCTTCACTTAAAGAGCCAAGTTCTAGTATCTCTTCTTTGGATTGGAAACCAAACCTCACTCATACTACACCTTGGAAAAATCTCAGACATTCACTGGACAATAAAACCAGTAATCCAGACTATATACCTGGAATCCCGGGTCATCTGGACTGAATATGAATCTGCAGATGCATTTTCAAGGGAATTAATTGGAACTACAAATTAATGGAGCGGGAAAACATTTTCAGAAAGTGTTAAAATACTCAAGTTTTCATAATTAATATTATTCACAATAGGATTTTAGAAATGTAATAAAACATTGAAGTTTTACTGTATTTAAAGACATTAAAATAGAAATACTGTATTAAAAAATTTTAGATTGAATTCACAGGGGAAAGGATGAAATGTTCTTAAGTGACAGTTGTATACACAGAACAAACCTAGGGTCTTAACATTGGGATATTAAGATTTATCCTAATGCCCGAATGTTAAGACCGAGGTTTGTTAGTTATGAAAAATGCAGATTATTTTTTTTTTTATTTGTGATTTGTTCATACACAGAACAAACTTTGGGTCTTGACATTAGGACAGTAGGATAAATCTGCTAATGCCAACTGGAACTGGTAAAAAATTCAATAGAAATGTTTATCAAGAAACTGGTGGCATCTGTCCTCTGTCACGAGTTAGGTGGAACAACACCGACCCAAGCTGAGACTCGTGACACATCAGTATTCTTCTTACTGCCCTTGAGTGAGGACGTCTTGTTCTTTCTCTCCTCCCTAAAGCTGGTTCTTTGTTTGCCCATGTCTCCTTTGTGTGCTTCAGTGTGAAGGTTTTATGTGCTTGTGGGGAAGAGTTGTGTTTATCATAGATACCAAAATCCTGCTGCTAGCTCCATCTCTGATTCCCGAAAACCTCAGAGGTTGTGCCCTGGTGTTGGAGGATTCCCTTGTTCTCATTTCCTAGTCTCCATGAATACGGATCCCCGTTCAGCAGAGCAATTGTATGTAATGTCATTAATCCATGTTCAGAATGTTGTTCTTGTTTGGTGGATCAGTGGAAGGGGTTCTCCGAGAAGGGTCAGCACAAGAGGAAGACAACGACACCAGCCTTGTTGGTTGGTTTTGTGTCTCTTTCTTCATCTTTTTAGCCTCCTCTTGAGGATGCCCCTTCTTTTGAGAGGCCAGTTCCAGTTGCTTCACTTTCTGTATTAGATTTTTCCCCATACCCTTTCCTGTTCTTTCGAGATTCGTTGAGGGATGTATTGAGAGGGGTTTTGGGAGAATTTTTGTCTAATTATGCCTCTTCTCTCCCTTTGGCGACGGGGGTGCCATTGCCATCTTTGTCCCTCTTTCTAGCCTCTGATGCACAGAAGATGGCAAGTGTTTGGGCATCATTAGGCCTATCAGGAGTACCAACCTTGGATGGCCTGTTGTCTCACTGCTTGGCTTCCCGATACCCAGTACCATCTACTGTGGCTGCTCCTGTTTCCGGGCCTCCACTATATAGGGTCTAGTGCTGCAACATCTAGCAGGACACATACGGTACCAACCGCGCTTCATTATGGGTCACCCCTTGTTCTGCCGACAGTGGTACCAACAGCTTCCTCACGTGATTCGTCTGCTGTTGTGACGTCACAGCCAGTTCCCTCCATGACGTTACCTTTGGCTTCGTCAACCTTAGTGATGTCACAGCCTGCTGCTACTATGACGTTGTCTACTGCACCATCTGTGGATTTCCTGGTCAAAACAGTGTTGGAGAGACTGGTTCGGTGATTGAGGAGAAATGTATTTGTGCATGTAAGAAGAGACATGAATCTTCTGCATTGTCGCCAATATCACAGATGTCTGTGTCCCCTGTATGTGCTCCAGTCAAGCATTGGAGAATTGGGAACTTCCTGTCTGATCTAGTGCCAAGAAAAGAGGGATCATTTCTTCTTCGTCTTGGAACTGGGACAGTCACATTCCAGTCAAGAGGTGTGTTTCAGAATCAGCAGTGGCTCCCAAGTTGTCAGCTTTACATGACCTTGGTTCTCCCATGTTCGTTCACCCTCAAAAGGCTACAGGCGTAGGGGATGTTCGAACCTCCTCCTCCTTGGCTGTGGGTCATGACTCTTTGGCCATGGACAGTGTTGGGGTGTCGTCAGGAATCGTACGGATGTGTGTGGGTGATAGCGTTCATCTGGCAGATTCGGACTCAGATACGCAAGGGCCTCTCTCTAAAAGGAAACATGATGCGGTGCCTGTGTCTCCTGTTTGGCCTACAGGCAGTCCCCGGTTATCGGTGGGGTTCTGTTTCTGAGGGTGTGATGATAACCGAAAATCGCCGCTAATCAAAAATCGGCGATTTTCAGGGGTTATCGGCGCCGAAAAGTGCCAATTTTCGATTATTGGCACCTCTGTTAGGTATGTCTCAGCGCCGATAAGCGGAAATCGGCGATTTTCGGCGCTGAAAATTGCCAATTTTCGTTGCTAGACAAGCCCCATAAAACCGAATCGCTGTTAACCGAGCCCACCGTTAACCGGGGACTGCCTATATTAATGTTTGGAGGAAGGATGTCAGCGCTCTGATCAAGAGATCCCGTGTTGTGGATTCTTGTGATGACGCCCAGACAGATGTGAATGCCTATGCAGTGTCTAGGCCAGTAGAGGATGGAGATGGTAATTGTCCATCGGGCCATCGATCAAGGTCTCGCTCGCCCAGAGGTGTTTGTGGTTCCTCTTCAGTGAGTCACGGCTGAAGGAGCGTGGGTAGGCTCGGTCATAGTTTGTCTCTGGAACAATCGGACATGAGGAATGTACATCGTTCATGGTCGAGAGCGAGGAGCAGATACTACGGACAACGTTTGTCTTCCCCAGGCTGTGAACGGACACTACCAGGCCGGGGGAGGATTC
The DNA here is from genome assembly GCA_039081455.1 of Macrobrachium rosenbergii. Taxonomy (NCBI): domain Eukaryota; kingdom Metazoa; phylum Arthropoda; class Malacostraca; order Decapoda; family Palaemonidae; genus Macrobrachium; species Macrobrachium rosenbergii. The sequence goes on from JANJGK010000038.1 coordinate 26,674,608, forward strand.
TCGTCCATCGTGCGACAAGGGTTCTTCGGGTTCCAGAGCAGATCTTTAGGATCTTCCTGTTCCCTCCATTTCGGGTGGTCAGATTCCACAGGAGGTGGAAGATTTGGAAAGCCAGGAGTTTCTTTCCTCTTATGCAGAAGTTATAGATCTGAATTGTCAGTTCAGTAATCTTTCTAAGAGGACTGAAACTCCTTCCACGATCGCTCCTACAGGTATCAAAGCCCTTTTATGCCCTAAGAAGGATGTTAGGACTTCTTTTGTGCGGATTCGGTCCTTCGTCATGTGAATTCATTGATCTCGGGTTGGGACAACTCGTTATGATCGAACAGACCTTTCAAGTTACTTCCAGCCCCTCTACTTCACCATAGGAGATATTATATAACACGAATTGTTCCACTACCGAATAGGCAGATCAATTTGGACGTCATACGTTTACGGGCAGGCTTAAATTTGGATCAGGTTAGGACATAGTGTCCCTCCCTAATGTGTCGAGAAGTGGCTGTATTGGAGTTGATGGTCGACAGCGATGGCCAAAATTACCTCGTTTGCTGCTGAAAAACTTTTATGAAATTTGGACAGCCTCCTTCCCATTAGTCTTGATTATTAAGGTTCAATTTGTACTGTACTTCAAACATTCTGAACATAATAATGTGCCACACTGTTTTGTATTATAAAAGTAATTGTTTAAAGAGATAGCTTAAACGGGCATAATATGAGTGCACAGGGATTTTTTATGAATTTAAACTGTTAGCAAGATATATAGCAGTAAAACAAATGTCTGTTAAATACTGTATATACTCCTGTAATGCGCACTCTCACGTATCATGCGACCCCCAAATTTTCACCCTTGAAAAATTATTTTATCATGTATCTTGTGTATCATGTGAGTTCCTTTTTTGAGAGACCAAATTACAATAGACTAACCTCTTTCTCCATCTCTCTATCTATCCCCTCTTCATGGTAAATAAATTAAAGAAGTAAAAGAGAGTGATAAAAGTATCGTTATTTACGTGATACTCGTGCAAACGCACGCAGCCATAAACAAATGAATGAGAAACAGCTGTTTTCCTATGAACAACCAAAGTGGATAACAACAGCTGATTTGCTTGCATTTCAACCACCGTATGATAGTAAAAAAATTACTGTACCGTAGTTATGTTACAAATGACGTTAAGTAGAATAGGACTGATGTATTTTTACATTATACCCTTATTTGCTATGGAGAAAAGATTGGCAAAGAAATATACTTCTAAATTTAATATGCAAGTTGTAGCTGAAGCTGAGAAAACATGTTCATGCTGCTAATGACTATAGATTATTGTGCATCGGCAACATGAATGAAACCACTCTAAACTTTGATATGCCATCAAACTCAACCATAAATAAATTGGAGAAAAGTATTTTAATCATAACTACTGGACATGAAAGAACACATTTTACGTTGTTTTTACAGCGATAAAAGATAAATGTGTAAAGCTCATATTATGACAAAATCATGTGAAAATAGCAAATAGAATCTGTTGATTTTTTACACAAAAAACATGCCCCCAATGCCATCTGTTAGTGAAAAAATAACTAAGTTTAGTTCACAACGAGACGTATCTAAGTCATATTTCGACTTAAAATCACTTCGTATAACAAAAAATAACCTTGTCCCATATAAAAAGAGTAAGTAGAGATTCATTTACGCTGACTAGAAGCAAGAAAATTGCTTTGAGTTGAATTAAATATGGCAAAATAAATTTATTTCCAAATCAAAACATTGATCGCTATGTTTGTATTTTATAGTACAATACAGTAAACCACCTATATTTAGGGGGAGATGCATACCACCCCCTCCATGAATATCTAAAATCTGCGAATACTTAAAAAAACCCTCTAAAAACACTTAGAACTGCCTATTTTAATAGTTCAAACACAAGAAACCCTCTAAAAATGCTTATACCTGAGTATTTTAATAGTTTTATCACAAAAGTGCATTTAGTCATGAAAATATGAAAAAACAGTAATTAGTGAATATTTCTCAGTGAAAAATACTGCGAATAGGTGAATTTTCTGCGTATAATGTGTATATATGTTCCATAGAGAAATCTGCGATAGTAGGTGAGTCCGCGAATCGTGAGAACGTGAATACGGGGTGCTTACTGTAGTAATATGAGAATACAGTAAACCCCCCGTATTCGCGGTCTCACAATTCGCGGACTCACCTACTTGCAAATTTCTCTGTGGAACATATATACACATTATTCACAGAAAGTTCGCCCATTCACAGTATTTTTCACTGAGAAATATTCACTAATTACTGTACTGTATTTTCATATCATTTTCATGACCAAATGCACTTTTTGTGATAAAACTATTAAAATACTCAGGTACAGTGAACCCTCGCTACTTCGCGGTTCGTCTATCGCGGATTCACGACTTCGCGGATTTTTTCCATTACGTATGTATATTATAAGAGAAAATATATAGCGGATTTTCCGGAAATTTCAAATATAGTCGCAATATATGAAGACCCAAATATTTCATTAATTCCATTAATAGTTATTAATATCTGCTAGTACTGTTGGTTCATTGCATTATGACATATAATTCAGTACAAAATGAGATTAAACAAAAATATGCTTCACTGCATCGCGGATTTTTCAGAAATATTCATCGAAAAATTAAAATTAAAAAGTACCGCCATATCGGCAGCCATATTGCGGAAAACAGCGATGTTTCATCATGTTACGTGAGAAGAACGGCTTGCGAGACCGACGCGCAAGGACTGGAAGCTTCGTATATACCCACAGGCACTCGGACAAGGCACGTGAGTGGTACATAAGAGAATATCTTATCACTGTTGATGTTTCATCTTAAATCACTGTAAAAATAATTAAAATCCGAATTTCATATGTAAGCAACTCAAGGATACTGTATACAGTCTCGTCCCAAGCTACTGTGCTGTACAGTACACACCATTTCTCTCTCTCTCTCTCTCTCTCTCTCTCTCTCTCTCTCTCTCTCTCTCTCTCTCTCTCTCTCTCTCTCTCTCTCTCTCAATGAAATATGAATTACTGTATCATAAACTTTTATGTACAGAATTAAAAATAATTTCATTGATAAATTTGTTTCTTTTAGCAACTAAAAAAATATTTTCCTAATTCTTTCGTTAGTAGTGAGCAGCTGCAGTCAGCTGATTCCCAGAACGTAAACATTACAAATATGGGACGATCTTTTTTTTATGCATATTACTGTGATAGGAGATCAAAATAGTAATACAGGCACTCGGACAAGGCACGTGAGTGGTACATAAGAGAATATCTTATCACTGTTGATGTTTCATCTTAAATCACTGTAAAAATAATTAAAATCCGAATTTCATACGTAAGCAACTCAAGGATACTGTATACTCTCTCATCACCAGCTTGTCAAGACTTAGTCAAGACTTGTCTCGTCCCAAGCTACTGTGCTGTACAGTACACACCATTTCTCTCTCTCTCTCTCTCTCTCTCTCTCTCTCTCTCTCTCTCTCTCTCTCTCTCTCTCTCTCTCTCTCTCTCTCTCTCTCTCTCTCTCTCAATGAAATATGAATTACTGTATCATAAACTTTTACGTACAGAATTAAAAATAATTTCATTGATAAATTTGTTTCTTTTAGCAACTAAAAAATGATTTTCCTAATTCTTTCGTTAGTAGTGAGCGGCCTCAGTCAGCTGATTCTCAGAACGTAAACATTACAAATATGGGACGATCTTTTTTTTATGCATATTACTGTGATAGGAGATCAAAATAGTAATACAGTGTTTAAGTGCATAGGAAGTGTTTATAACAGTGTGGGAAAGGCTATAAAGCCTTTAAATATATACCATGTATATACAGTACAGTATATGCCTCCCTAGGGAGGGGCCAATGCTACTTCGCGGAATTTCACTTATCGCGGGGGGTTCTGGCCCCCATTATCCGCGATAGACGAGGGATCACTGTATAAGCATTTTTAGAGGGTTTTTTTTGTGTTTGAACTATCAATATAGGCAGTTCTAAGTGTTTTTAGAGGGGATTTAAGTATTTGCGGATTTTAGCTATTCCCGGGGGCATGTGGTACGCGTTCCCTGCGGGTACGGGGGTTTACTGTATGTACAATATTGTTGGATACAGTGAAGTAAGGCATAACTTTTTAAAAGATCCATGGAAAAGATGCATACTCATTATGTTTGTATTTTATAATACAATACTAATATGTGAATATTACATATGCTAATTTTATATCTCATGTATGATGCGACCCCCTTAAAATTAGCTTCAAAATTAGATCTTTAAAAGTCACATGATACGCAAGTATATATGGTAAGTGGAGGTCTCAAAAATGATCTACAATCATGGATTTTCCATTGATTATATTATATGACGTATGTCAAGGTAAAAACTTGAATCTGCAGTTAAAAAAAAAAAAAAAAGAGGGTTCAAAACAGTTGCATATTGTCATTAAAATGAATGCAAATATGGTAAACTCATGAATCAAGTTAAAGAAACTGATGATTATATGAGTCATATATTGGGTTCGGTTAATTATTTGAGCATGCAGTAAATGGTGCGTATTTGCTATTGGTTGAAACTTTGTGTGATTGATTTATCCCTGTTTACATGACCTTTTATTAAAAATATCATTAGTTTAACATTAACTTGATTTGTCCATTTTTTATATTTTTTTATTTGCTCTTTGAAATGTTATATCCTAGGTTAATATGGTTACGGTATTTGCATTCATTGTGTGCTTCATTTAAATTTCCATTGTAGTATTAATTTTTTCTTTGTCACTTTATTTTTATTTTTAATCCAGAGTTTCGTATTGGTGTTAAATTTTGTGATGATTTGTTTTTTCGTCTTACCTCATTTTATCACATAGTTCTCAGGCAGTTCCTTATCTTTTAAGTAAATATCTTCATGTTGGAACATACAGTATATAATTTCCAACATATGGTATTCAGTTTTCATGTATCAGGTCTCGTGGATAGTGAGCTGGTAATTACTTTTAACTGTTTTTCTTTTATTTTGCAGGGGTATTGCTCTAGTAATTATTTTAATACGTGCTGGATTGGGCCTGGACCCTGTTGCCTTAAGAAAACTTAGTTTTACTGTTATACGACTCGCATTTAGTCCATGTTTAGTGGAAACTGTGTCAACAGCAATTGCTGCATGGTTACTCTTGGGACTCCCATGGAGTTGGGGTTTTATGCTAGGGTAAGTTATCTTGTATTTTTTTAATATTATTTAATAGAGGATTTATTTTTCATATATATTTTTACTAGTAAAGGTTTACTCTTTACAGTAAGCAAGTTTTGTCCAGAACAATTAATTTTACATATTATGCCCTTTCCTATTTTGCCAAATTGTGCATCTCAGACTCTCAGCATTTCTCATTCCAAAGCATATTTTATGTTGTATATTGTATTTCATACATTCAACAAATAAGCTTTCTTACCTAAATTGACCACATATTTGGAAGCTGAATACCTCTACTGATAGTAGAGTGCTGTAGACCTGAAATGCCCATCTGGGAGTGTCGGATAAATATTTCTAAATGTTTAGAGTATTTCCAGGAACTTTGATTGGAGGCTGATGCTTACATGTAGATGCTTTCTTAACCTTTGATACTTATATAAATGATCAGTTTAATATGTACAAGTGATAGTCTGTATTTTGTCCATAATTATACTGTATAGATTGTAATGCCTTCATAATGTTTTAGAATGATATAGAATTTATCTTAAAAATGGTTAAAAAAAAAGCTAAAGTAATGATCACTTCAGCGAATTTCAATATTTCCATTATGTTGTCACACACAGACTCTACAAGTGGCTATGTATGAAAGCCAATCTTGTTTGGGAGTTTTAATGATAAAAATTTTATTCAAATGCCCATGCATTCCTTTTGCTACCTTCCTTTAACCTGTTACCTGTGCATGCCAATATATTAGCAAGTTTTACATTACTGTTTTTGTCCTTATTCTTTTATTGATTCGGAAAGGATTGTAATTACTTATTCTCTTGCTAATTTGCTTTCCATGGTAATTTGGCACTTTAGTCATGTACTGCACTGCATCTTAATTTGTAGGAATAGTGTTGGTTAATTATAGATTTTCAAGTAATTATCACTGGGCATTCTCATTAGCTCTCTTTTTTCCTTTCCCTGGGGCTGCATAAAATTTGTATGGTTTATGAGATTTTTTCATGATTTTCAGTTTTATATCAGTAACTTACCAAATAATTACATAGCTATTAGTTTCTACTTTACGCACCATGTCAAAATTCAAAAATCGCCCTAGGGCTCTTTTGTTTTGGGTGTAGATAGCTCGCCCCGCCCACTTTCGGGGAAGAATAGGTACAACACAGCTAAAGAGCTCCATTCTTTTCTGCCTCTGATCTTGGTCCCCTGATTCCTCAAATACACCAATATGGTTGTGTGGTCTAACATTATTCTCACCGAATTGTCTTTAATGAGGAATGTGAAATCTTATAGACTGCTTTCAACTGCAGAGACTAAGAGGTAGCTTGAAAGTCCAGTTGATAAGTCTCCTTCCTTGTCTAGAGAGACCAAAGGGATTCCTATCCTGAGGTTTCAGATATCTTGTTGCCACAAAAGATTTCTGCCTGTCATCTGGAATGGTGCTTGCATGGTTATTTGGGTGAATTGCTCCATTCCAGTACTGTATGTGAGAAGCAGCAGCTGAATAGAATGAATCCTAATTTTGACCATCCAGGACCAATTTTTCTGGAGAGTTGATATGGCCTACAAGTAGCAGGTGAATAGAATAAATCCTAATTTTGACTGTCCAGGACCAATTTTTCCAGGGATATGATATAACCAGTCAAAACTTGCCTCAATGTGTTAGGGGATCTGGCCTCTATAAAAATCTCTACATCATTGCAGACTACTTCTAGATCCTGTCTTTTGCTGGATAAACCAAAGTTCTACCTTGTCCACAGCTATTCATGAATAAGTGATCCTCATAATTAGTAGAAATTCCAACTCTATTTGATCCAAAAACCTAGGTACTGACACTGCTGGGGAATGTAGGGGAGATGATACAAAGTTTTGTGATGCATTCATTACAAGTTGATCATCCAGTTACCTGCAGAGTCTTATTTTAATGATTATGCGCCCATCCAGCAATTGTCACAAGAACCCTGGTGAAAAATTGAGGACCTATGGCTAATTTGAAAGCAAGCATCCTGAATGGAAGTACCTATATTTCCCAGAAAAAGCAAAGGTATTTTCTGGAAACAAAGTGAATCATATATAGAGAGATGTATCATGTAAGTTGATGGAGGAAAAAAGTCCCCCTTCCTGGTGGATTGACACACAAACAACTGTATCCATCCCTAGAGAGTTTGTTAAAGGAACTCATTGAACTGGCTGAGGTCATTGATGCAATGTCATTCCCCTGTCATTTTGGGAACTACAAGAAGTCAATTGTAAAGCTCTCCTCTCCATTGCCTGCTCAGAAAACAATGACCCTCACTTGCTGTGCAGTATAGAGCTTAATACTTTTGCAGTCTGTGGCTATATGAATTGAGCCTGACTGGTTGGGATGCCAGTGGGGCTCTTGTTTATAATAATGGGAGTCAGTAATCTGCCTTGGTGATTTCTGTTACCAAAGGCTCACTTGCCATCTTGCCAAGATCTCAAGAATTTCATAATAACCTCCCACCGGTAAGAGGAGGGTCTGTTTGTAAAATGTCACGACTACCCCCAGTTCTTTCCTAGAGACTTGTGATGTGGCATAACCCTCTGCCTGGCTGAAATGGCAAATTCTGCCATTTAGCTAACAGGAGTGTCTTTATCAACCCATACTTTGCGGTAATTGCTCACCCCCCAACCCCCAAGTTACTCATAGCTGATCCAGACAATACAAACATTGAGTCAGTCTACCCCAAGAGGTCCAAGATGCATGGACTGCCAGTGAGAACAGGTTTTTTCTTCTTCAGTAAGGTGTTTAAAGTTTGCCTGGCTCTAGATTATGGTTAATGTAAAGCAGTGGATTTGTATTGAAATTTAATTCTGTTTGTTATGCAATTACATATTTACTATGTTTTCCTTAAAAGATAAAATTATGTGCTATTTCAGGTTTATCTTGGCTGCAGTTTCCCCTGCTGTAGTGGTTCCTTCTTTGTTGAAACTGGGTGAAGAAGGCTATGGTGTAGATAAAGGAATTCCCACATTGGTCATTGCTGCTGCTAGCATTGATGATGTGTTAGCAATCTCAGGCTTCAGCGTTATGCTCGGGTTAACCTTTGCTGAAGGTTAGTTGTCTTCTGCCTCAATTTTGTTGCGTTCATAGTTTCCATTATCTGAGGCACTTCATATCAGATTTATGTTAACTATCTAAAACTTTTTTTTATTAATAAAAAATTCCCCTTAAAATTTCTTTGGTGTTAGTACAATAGTATATTGATTTTCAGCTTATATGTGACCTATTTAAAATAAATTCTACTTATGGCTGATCATGATAGATAATTGTGAATATGGCTATTTGGTCATTTTTTGTGACTTGATTAGTCCGAAAACCATTTTTATTATGTGGCAGTTATAAAGTATTGCTTTTCAATCTGGATCTAGTTGAACATTGCGGAACTCTGCATAATTATCGTGCCAACCATTGATAATTGTGTGAAAAACCTGAAAGATGTTTAATACAGATGTCAAGGTAATTATAACAGACGTTCATTCTAGCCATGCCATACTTCACAAAATGTTAAAGCTAAAAATATTGTACAGTTATCTGGGTGCCAGCTAGTCTTTCACTCTGCAAAGAATTGCTAATTTGTTATTGTCTAACTCTCATGAATTTAAGGTTAAAACATTGCTAAATGGTTGCTATTTTATAACTCAAGGTGGAAAAATGTGGTGATATTCAGGTAAGAGTCTGGATCTGGATGTTTCCCTAAGGCATTAGGTTGAGTGCAAAATAAGACCATTTTTGAATAAGTAACTTTTCAGTAAAAAAATTATTTTCAATTAAAAAAGGATAAAATCTCTCAGAGGCTACTCCCTATAAGCATCAGTATAATACATAAAAAAGTTAAATTTTCTTTTAAAATGTGGAGAGGCAATCAAATTACCCTTAAAAATACTTAGTAACATTATTTTTTAAGTCCTTCCCTATTGTTTATTTTGGTCAGTCGGCATATTTTCTCCCATGTCAGCAGTCTGGATTGAAGTTTAGTTAGTATAGATAGCAATGATACTGATATTTAGCTTAAGTAATCATGAATAAATTTTAATTCAGTGATTTTACACACTTAAGTTTTGAGTATAGTATTTGTGTCATGTTATCTCTTATTCACAGGTTCACCTACTTGGACGATAGTAAAAGGACCAATTGAGATCTTTGTTGGACTGATGTATGGTGTGATCCTTGGCGTTTTATGTTGGTACTTACCATATAGAGAAAAGAAAAACAGACCCTTGTATAAACTAATTCTTCTCTTTGTACTTGGTTGCTTGGCCCTCTTTGGCAGTCAGAAGGTTTGTAATGCAGCCGTATGTTTTAGTTTGACTCTTTTAATGTAGATAATATATATCCTGCTACCATATATACTTGCATATCATGCAACTTTACAAAATTTAGGGGGTCACACCACTTGTGAGATACAAAATGTGCGTGAACTATTGTCCCAGGTTAGGGTGTCACACCAGCAGTATCCATGTGCAAAAGTCAAATAGTACATTTCTATTTAAAATGTTAGTTTTGATAAAACTTTTGTTTTACTTAGTGTATTCAGTTACTGTGTATTGTAAGTACAGTGTTATCATATTACTGTATATAAAATATGAAGAGTGTGATCATGCACCATTTGCATTCTGGTAATATTTACGTTCTCAAAATCATCTGCTAATTAGGTTTTACCAACATCATCATTGCCATGTGCTGCCAGTAGATAGCAGAGTGCTGTACTAGCAACATTCTCACTGCCATTAGTTCAGAATTACTGTACATTTTTTCTATAATGTTGAGTTTCAAAAATGCAGCTTACCTTTAATTTATAGATGTAGTAAAATGTAAGTGTAGTAAAAGTGCATTAAGCCAATTTTGGATGTTGCTTTTGTCTCTTCCAAAATGTTTTGCATCTTGCACATTACAGTATATGTTTCTTCAGCTGCAGCTACAACCTGCATCTTGAGTTTAGTCATAGGCTTTTGTAAGGCCTTCTCCATTGAGAGAAGGATGAATAAAAATTTATTTTGTTTATACTTTTGGAAGTCACCACTGAAAATTAGCAAGTTTTTAACAAGTCAGCAACTGTAAAGCAACTCTGAGTATATGATAGTTACAGTAACTATCATCAGCAAACAGCTGTTTCTTGATATGATTGTTTATGTCTGGAGCTGCTATTGAGTATGCCATAGTTTTGCATTAAGTAGTAGGTGGTTGTTAATTATAAGAAATGATAATGAATTATTAGACAAGATGTAGTTGAATGTATATTATTATTATTATTATTATTATTATTATTATTATTATTATTATTATTATTATTCAGAAGATTAACACTATTTATGTGGAACAAGCCCACAGGGACCATTGACTTGAAATTCAAGCTTCCAAAGAAAGACGTAAGAGGAGTTATCAGGAAATCCAGAAAGAAAAGATCTCTTATTAAAAAATAAAAAATAAATTAACAAATTAATAAATAGATAAAAATGTAACCAAATTATTAAAATGCAAGGATAATTGTATTAGGGTAGTAATGCATTGCATTTTTGCTTGATCTTTTGAAGTTCCGATTGCACAACATCCTCAGGGAGCCAGTTTCACAGTCCAACAGTGTGAGGTATAAAGGACCTCTGGAACTGAGAAGTTTGACAGCAAGGCATATTTACTGCATATTGGTGCTGCTGTTCAGCAAATCTGGTTGCTCTCAGCAGGATAAGAGGATTGGGGAACAATTGTGAATGTGAAAGAGCTCTGTTAAAATGCAACTTACAAAAAATTGACAAACAAGAGACCATCTGTCGATGATCCAAGTCATAACTGCTAATATTATGAAACAGAAACCTGCCACCATAAACCACTCTATCTAACAGAGATAAATCTCTGGCAGAAGCAGACATCCACACTAGGGAACAGTTTTCTTGTAAAGGAAGAACAAATGACCTAAAACAGGTTACATTGATTTTATCACTGTTATAAATGCATGAGGCCTTACATACAATATTTAACTTTCGTGCGGCATTTGCCGACCCTTTCATTAGATTGTTGTTGGCCCGTTACTGCTTTTAGGTACTGTATGTAAAGTTTCTCAGTACTTCTAAATGGTTTTCACATTGTATAAATGTCATTTGCTTTATAATAAGTATTAACCATCACTGATTTGTTTTATTGAGGTGTGAAATCATGATAGACACTATGGCATCCCAACTTTCATTGGAACTAAGAAACAATATACCAAAATAACATCTGTATATTGTCCCCTTTATGTCACTCATCCTCAGGTTGAATTTCTATCTGAATTATTGTATCATGTATTATAGTGGAAGAAAGTGAGGAGATATATTGGCATTAAGCAATTAAATGTGTAGAAAGTTTAAGAGGTAGTTTTAGGTTTTAGAGCAATTGTAATGAAATACTCTTAGTAAAATGAAACAATATTTTTGTATTTACTTGTGGGATATGAATTTTTATGAACACTTAAAGTGTGTTATATTCATAATAAAAGTAAAATCTATTTTACAGGCAGCATTAGAAAGTGCTGGGGCTATTGGAGTCTTGACAGTGGCTTTTGTTGCTGGCCTTGGGTGGAGGAAACCAGAAACAGAGGTAAGACTGCTTTTACAGGAACTGAATACCCATTAAAAACACTTCAAGCTCATGGTCTTTGTTTGCTATGCTTAACACTTGTATAATAGTTCTGTAAAACTTTTGAGTGACCTTTCGAGGAGCATTGTAGCTGACATTGGGTAATTTCTATTCATGACTTAATGAGGTAGGCTGTCGACAGCTAGATGATTTTTCAAGGAATCTTAATTGCCTTTGGTGTTTTCCATACAATATTTCCATTAAAGTTGATTGATTTGATTATTAGTTCATGCCAAACAAATGGGAAAGCTACTTATCATGGTCGGTGAGGTATCATGCTAATTTGTGCCTTGCATCTATAGCATTTTAGTCCTAGTCAGACTCACTGAATTCCATTGGTATGTGTTGGAGTAAACAGCAATATTTCAAATTCATGGGCTGTAAAAGTGGTTGGCTGAAGCAGTTGCACTTCTCTTAATCACAAATCATAGAATTTCAGAACACATACTCGTGCAGTGAAGCAAAGAAACACGATATAATCTCTTTAAAAAAATCACAAAAGGAACTGTTTTTATGTTAGATTAACAACAATTTCCTGTGCATGTACAAATGAAATTAAGTTTCTTTTAACTACAGATCTTAGAATTTCACAATACAGTCTCACACGATTAAACAAAGAAGCATAACCCAATGACTTTTTTTAAAAAATTCATGCAAGGAAGTGTATTTATATATTTAATTAACAAAGACTTGCAGTTGTTTGATTGTCTTTTCTGGAATGCAGGTGTAGTACACATATGCTGTGCACACAATTACACTATATTTAACTAAATATCTCAGAATTTCTGAACATATGATTTTCAGATGAACAGACTGACACTTTAAACTATTATGTCGTGGCAATTTACTCTCTGCAAGTATAAATTAACAAGTACTGTACTGCAAGCACACTGCATTAACCCTTAAACGCCTAATGGACGTACCATACGTCGACGAAAATTGTCTGTTGGATGTCAAGTGGACGTACCATACGTTGACTAAAAATGCTTTTTTTAAATATTCGCGGAAAAATAATTATAGGCCTAGTTTGCGGAAGGTTTCAAATCACGCGCCTTGAGGGATGCTGGGAGTTCACGGATCAAGCTGTTGTTTTATTTATAAGCGTCACCCAGACGCGCATGCGCGAATTCCCTCCTTCTCGTATCAGACAGCATCAGCGTCGGACCGTGCAAGAGCTATTTTTTGACGCATCCGTGTTTTGCAGAACTTTGGCGAGTGTTTGCGTATTTGTGCTGCAACAGGACGTTTGCAGAGATGTCTCAAAGCCGTCAGGACCGTGAAAGGCGCATACTGCCTGTCGGTAGTGAGCGTGTGAGACGAGTTTTAGACTGGGATGCTGGAGAAGGACCCAGCAGCCAAAGTGACCCAGCTTCTCAGCGCCGTGTTGTTCGCCCACGTGTGACCGAAGGCGACCAAGGACCACATCCCGTGCCGCCTTTTACGACCCCTAGGAAGCATCGGGGTGTCCTGAGGGGCATCCGTAAATTTTTGAAAAAAACTTTTTCCTTCGCTGAAAATCCTGGCATTTCTTGAGTCACCTTGTCGTAATTTTTCCGCTGTTTTATATTATTCGTTACATAAAGTGTTATACATCAAAATGTGCGCAATTTCATGTAGAATACAACAAAAAATAAATCATTCTTTTAGCTTTTAACAGTTTTGAAATATTTTCATTTAAATCACAATAACTGACAAAATTTTAACATTGACAATTTTGACTCTACCGAAATGCTTGAAAAATGCAATCGTAAGCCAAAATTCTTACATTCTAGAAACAATCAATCATTTACCTTTATTCTGCAACAAACGGAAAGTCTCCAGCACAATATTTCGATTTATGGTGAATTTTTTAAAAAACTTTTTCCTTCGCTCCGCAAAAAATCCTAGCATTTCTTGAGTCACATTGTCGTAATTTTTTCGCTGTTTTATATTATTCGTTACATAAAGTGTTATACATCAAAATGTGCGCAATTTCATGTAGAATACAACAAAAAATAAATCATTCTTTTAGCTTTTGAAATATTTTCATATAAATAACGATAAATAGAAAAAATCAACCTTTGGTCAACTTTAACTCGATCGAAATGCTCGAAAAACGCAATCGTAAGCCAAAATTCTTACATTCTAGTAACAATCAATCCTTTACCTTCATTTTGCAACAAACAGAAAGTCTCTGGCACAATATTTTGATTTATGGTGAATTTTTTAAAAAAACTTTTTCCTTCCATCCGTGCGCGCGAACTCCGCTAAAAATCCTAGCATTTCTTGAGTCACCTTGTCATATTTTGTTCGCCATTTTATATTATTCGTTACATAAAGTGTTATACATCAAAATGTGTGCAATTTCATGTAGAATACAACAAAAAATTAATCATGCTTTTAGCTTTTACCATTTTTGAAATATTTTCATATAAATAACGATAAATAGAAAAAAATCAACCTTCAGTCAACTTTAACTCGATCGAAATGGTCAAAAAATGCAATTGTAAGCTAAAAAAACTTACATTCTAGTAATATTCAATCAATTTCCTTCATTTTGAAATAATTGGAAAGTCTCTAGCAAAATATTTCGATTTATGGTGAATTTTTGAAAAAAACTTTTTTTTACGTCCGTGCGTTAGGAATTCATGCATCATTTTGTGATAATATTTTCTCTGTGTTGCTTTAATCGTTTTACAATCTGTTATATACCAAAATCATTGCAATTTAATGTACAATACAACTAAAAAAAATTAACTCATTAGCTTTAACCGTTTTGCTTACAGCGCGATTTGTACGAGTTTTTTTTTTTTGTTGTCATATATTCTAATATTTATATATGATAATGATATTTTTTTTCATTTCTGATGGTTGCATACTAAACTTCAGGCAATGAGAAAAAAAGGAGCAAAAAATGAACTCTTAACCTTAAAAACTAAGCGTGCTGTGATTTTTTGAAAAAAACATTTTTTCCGCTTCGGCGCTAGCTCCCGAACGCCGCCGGCATACGGGAGACGTTTTTGTAAATAGGGCTTCGGCATTTAAGGGTTAATGGACCTGTTTGTTGATAATTGTTTCTTGACCTATAAAAAGTGCAGCTGCTGCTTCAGACTTACAGTCCCTTAAATTATGTACACATGAAGATGAGTGACTGAATAGATAACTTTATATTTGAAAAGAAGTAATTAATAGTTTAATTGTGGGTATAATTACTTTTGTGACCCTCTGTAAGTAAATATTATATGATTAAGATAGCTTTTGCTCTTCATATTGCTTATAGCCACCCTGAGAACTTTTACTTCTTGCTGCATGTAGTAAAATTAATTCTGCATGAAGTGATTTTTAATTGTTAGAGGAAATCCAGCATTGTGCCAATATAGTATATAATTTTTTTAAAATTTCCTGAATGTAGCATTTATGTTACAATTTAACTTTGTTGTTTGTGTTCCAGTAATGAAGCACCTTTAATAAAGTTTAATTCATAAGTACATGAAGTTGTTTTAGTAATTCATTAACAAAATTTTTCACTTTGTAGGATCCAGAGGTTGAGGATTACTACAAGAGCATTTGGGCATACGTTATGCCTCTTATGTTCAGTTTAATTGGATCAGAAATTAATGTAAGTTGAATTATGTTTTGCTGCAATTTCTTTACTTAAAATTACACATGTCTAGCTAGATACAAACACTGGGAAAATTATTTAGTGTTCATACATAAACAGACCTTATATTTTACTTGAAGTGCAGTGGTTAGCAGAGGGATAGAGTTATTCATGAAAAAAGAAAGTGCTGCACTTTATGTTGGCTAATTGCTGTATTTTGCCACCAAACAAATTTTTACGTAGGATATTACTGATCTTTTATTATGACCTGTAGCATGTACTGTTCATGTGCTTATTCTTGTTGTACTTCCTGTTCATTATTTGCCTTTGGAATTGAAACCAGTATGATTTGTTTGTTGAGCTTAGATGGCAAGGTGATATAATTTTCAGTCATTACAGAAATACTATTAGGCAAAAGATAATTGGGTATTGGTGCCGATACATACCTAACAGAGGCGCCGATAACCAAAAATCAGCAATTTTCGGCGCCGATAAGCCCCAAAAATTGCCGAAAAAGCACTGAAAACGCCGATTTTCAGTTAACAGCGATTTTCAGTTGTCATCACACCCTCAGAACAGAACCCCCACCAATAACCGGGGACTGCCTGTAATGGATATCTGAGTGAAAGGTGGCAGCCCCATTCAACAGGTGGCAGAAAGAAATCTTCAGACTGCCCTTATCTTCTTCCACCATGTGGGGACCAAGGAAGACAAGGCCCATCCCAAGCATCATGGCCTCCATCTTCTTTCCAGAAAGGTGATAACATGGATATAAACACCCATCCAAGAAGAGGTCGAGGGCAGAATTCACTGGTCCTTCATCCCTGCCTTTCAAGTACCAGAGGTTGGGTAAGTCACAATCAGTGTTGGTCAGCAGGGCTAGTCTTTGTTCTCCTTCAGTCGCGTCTGTCTCTTTGTCGTTGGTTTTGTCAGCATCTTGCCCAACCTCATTGCTCCGTTAGAGATGGAGATCAGCATCAAGGAACAGTGGTAGGAACGTCTCATCCCATAGCACCAGCAGGACAGCAAGACAGAGCAACTTGAGGTGGCCGGGCCCCTCAGCGTCAGAGAAGAGGCAGCTCTGTTAGTCCCAATCCTGGAGCAGATCAAGCGCAGGACATAGTGGGTCCAGGAAGAATAAGTTCAAGGTTTCTCCCTGTTCCAGTCAACTGTCCTCCAAGCCCCATTCACTGGTACAGAGCAGTGACAGGCGAGACCAGACCACTCCACTCTGTAGTGTGTCCTGCCAGAGGTGCACCCCACAGACAGGACCAAGGCCATGGGCTATAACAGTGGAGGGTCCAGCAGCGCAGCACCTCAGTCCTCTTCATCCAGCAGTTTGGCTGTCTCCTTAGTAAGGGACATCAGAGCAGAGACAGCGAGGGACTCCCTTGACTTGAGACAGATCCAATGATTCCTCACACTTGGAATTCTTGGAGGAGGAAAAAGGATTCGTCAGAATCATCAGGTGGATCAGACAGCTCCTAGGCCTGGCCGAACCACCTTAAGCAGAACTGGGGGACCTGATCCTGCTTTCTTACCTCGGACAAGACGTGGAGGCCCCTCTCCCAGAGATGTGCCAGTCGGTGCAGTTCCCTTGGTCTCCCTTGATCAACAAGGTCATGTGGCACCCCTTACTGGAGGAGCAGCAAGTAGATTCCCCCTATAGCACAGACCCCCCTGCCTCTAGAAGTCCCCCTACAGCACAGCCTCTAGTCTTCCCCCCGGTGCAGGCTCTTGGTAAGACATCAGCAGCTCCCCCTCCCTCAAAGCTGCCACAAGTTGGGGGAGTTGCCTAGCAGACAAGCAGGGAACTTGGCAGCAATACAGGGTGGAGGAGTGGACAGCACCTGTCCCTCAGACAGGGATCCAGACTGCCCTTGGGGGCAACACCTCCCCCTCTGTCCCAGACTCCAGTACTACAACAGGAAGTGGAGACCATGCTGAAGGAGTCAGTGGAGATCATGGACGACCACGTACCAGGTTTCTACATCTGCCCTTCTCTAGTAAAGAAAGCATGGCGGGTGGTGGCGACCAGTCATAGACCTGTCCACCCTGAATCTCTAGCTCCAGTAGACATCCTTCTCCATGGAGACACCTCAGTCCATCTTGGCATCCATCAGGGGGAATAATTATATGGTGACCATGGACTTGCAGGATGCTTCTCTGCACATCCTCATCCATTAGACATCAAGGAAGTACCTAAGGTTTGTCTCCCAGGAATAGTCGATTAGTTCAAGGCCCTTTACTTTGGACTGGTGACAGCATCACAAGATTTGGCTTGGGTTTTCCAGCTAGCTTGGGTGTGGGTGCACACAAAGGGGATAAGACTGTGGAGGTATTTGGATGACTGGTTGATCCTAGCTTCCTCATTCACCAAAGTGGAACACCACAGGGACCAGGTCCTGTCGCTTTGCAAGGATCTAAGAGTAATTGTGAATTTGCCAAAGTCAAACCTCACCCCAAAGCAGATCATCAAGTACATGGGGATGAGGATCACCACCACAGCAGGGAAGGCATGTCCATCAAATGAGAGGATTGCCAACCTGATAAGGGTACCAGAACCATCCTCAGCTTAACCCAACAGCCAGCAAAACAGTGGCAGGTCATGGAAAAATGAGTCCCCAGAGGGAGAGGCCACATCAAATCCCTCCAGTGGCAGTTGAAGATGACCAAGCAGAAGTCACAAAGACCCCTTATGCAGCCAATCAAGATGACAGTCAGAGTTAGGGAGGACCTTTGGTGGTGGAGAGACCCCAAGAACCACCTGCAGGGAGCACCACTCAGCCAACCCTGAGATTCTGGTGTTCTCAGATGTTCTGAAAAGGGTGGGGAACACATCTGAATGGAGAGTTCATTTCCAGGATGTGGGATCCACGTAGAGGGAGGAGCATATTAACTTGCGGAGATGCAAGTTGTCTGGCTGGCTCTTCAACACATTCAGGTGGTGTCATGAGCAACAACACAATGGTGATCGCCTGCATTAACAAGCAAAGGGGCACCATCTGCCTGGAGTTGAACCGCCTGGCAGTGTAGATACACAAATAGGCAGTCCCGGAGTCTGGACCTGACTGCCAGGTACATCCTGGGCAAGAACATCGTTGCCAGCCAGCTAAGCAGAGCAGATCAGGTTGTAGGAATCGAGGGGTCCCTACACCAAAGAGGGGCTGACTTCTTGTTGGAACTGTGGCAGGGGCCAACAGTCAGTCTGTTCACCACAGCAAGGAATACCAAGCTGCTCCTGTACTGCTCTCCAGTCCCCAACCAAAGGGCAGCAATACAGGACACCTTCCAACACCTATGGGACAACATGGATGTGTATGCCATCCCTGCTGTTCAGTCAGCTGAGGAAGGTCATCAACAGGTTCTTTGTCTCCAGGGATTCAGTATGATTTTGGTGGCACCTGTGTGGCAGCAAGCGGAGTGGTACACAGACCTATTCCACCTCCTATTAGAATTTCCAAGACAACTTCCTGAAGGCCCCAATTTTCAGGTTCAGGAGCACAATGGGAGGTACCATCCATCAGTAGGCTCCCTCCGACTTCGTGGTTTGAGACTATCCAGCAGCTTATGCAAAAGAGGGTTTTTTCAGAGCGGTCTGCTACTGTAAACCATTCACTGACACCTTGCGGCCCTCATCCACAGGAATGTACTAGGTAAATGGATGGTCTTCCCCAGTTAGTGCCATGAGAGGGACTACAATCCACTGGAGACCACTGTGCAGGAGGTAGCAGACCTCCTGGTAGGAGAAGACTTTCCCTCACTGCAGGGAAAGGCTACAGAGCTGCCTTGGCCCACATCTTCAGGCCAAGGGTGATAAATGTTTCAGATGCCTGGAAATTGTTCACAGTCATCAAACTGTACAAGAAGACATGCCCCCCAAGAGAGTGGGAGAGCTACATGTCCTGTCATACAACATCATGCAGGCTGTGGAGTAGTCCTCCATCTCTGTAGAATTTGAATGCTTCTCCATCCCTTCATTAAAAGATTTTGTGGGGGGAGATGAGGACGAGATGGATCTTTGTTCAGTCAGAGTCCTGCAACAATACCTGAAGCATACGGCTCCTCACAGACCTGCTTGCAGGAGGCTCTTCATAAGTACCAGGAGTGAAACGAGGGAGATCTCAAAGAACAACAACATCTTCTGGCTGAGGGAAGTCATAGTTAGGGCATATGCTGCCGCAGAAGAGGCACTCTTCCCCCACCAAGAGTTAAAGCTCATGAGATAAGGGGTATAGGCTCCACATTGGGATACAAGAAGAACCATTTCATCCAGCTATGGTCCTAAAGTCAGGAATGTGGAAGAGTCAGTCAACCTTCGCTTCTTTCTACCTACGGAACTTGGCCCTCAACTCCTTATCTATCCATGCCTTCGTAATTTGATGAAAAGAGTGGTGAACTCAAGATTAACATAATACATACTTGAGGCTACTTACTTTTACAGTACTGTATTCATAAATAAGACTGAGCTCTTCAATTACTAATAAGTAATATTTATCAAGACATAAATTGTTAAACGTTATCTCACGGGGATTTGAGTGGCAAATGTTCCTCCTTGCAATAAACAGTATCACAAATCAGTTATTAGTTAAAAAGAATTTTTATATGGTTTTGGGCCTCTTCACTAGGCTTTCAATTTTCTGCAGATTAGAAAAATAGTCTTGTTTTATAAAAAAATATCAGAGGGATAAACAGCTATGACACTGAAGTAAAAATGGGAAACAGTCTTATACCTGTCAGCCAAATTGTAAAGTTCTTAGCTTTAATTTTTCATACATACTTGAATAGAATAGCACACATACAAGCCAAAAGCAAAATTGCATTAAACCTGACTAAAAAGCTATCTTACTATGGAAGTGCCCCATGAAAGTTGGCTCTCCCTTAGAAGGAACTCCATCCTGGACACACTTCTATGAAAACTTCCCATTTGCCATGAATATTCCAAGAATTTTTCCATCTCTTGGGCAATCATTGTTCATAAGTAAAACATGCAGATTGTACTTATGAAACATCAGCATTTAAAAAAAAAAAGTTTATGCTGGTTAATCTGCAAAAATTTTTACTAGTTTGATATTGTCCAGATTATATGTTCATAATAATGTATGGTTTTGGTGTCAGTTAAGTTAATGTTCAATGTTTCAGTGACTCTTTAGCACGAACTCTTTAATTATTTATTTTTGTTAAATTTTAGAACATTTCCGTATTTCTTTCCACATTAAAGTTCTTCACTTCCTCACCTAGATAACACCTCTGGTAGAATATTATTGTAATAAGAGTAATGTGACTTAAATCCTCTTATGCATATTGGCACTTATAGATTTTTATTATAGAAATAAAGTACTGCATACATAGAGGTTTCCTCTCCTTGAATTTGTTTCTTGTTAGTGAGCACAAATTGAGTTGAATGGGCTTTAGAATCAGTTAGGTAATGTAATTTTATATGAAGTAAACTTACGTTATGACAGTGTCATGTTTGTTTACTGCTGTTTCAACTTCTATCTCACTATTAGAATTGTGATATTCTTGGAGATGCGCAACTTTAAATATTAATTTATTCAATGATATTAGATGGCTTAATTGTATTATTTTGCTAGTTAGCTTATGTGTGATACTACAATACGTAGTATTATGCTGCATTTTCTTTGAGTGTGTCTTGTCATGGGGCATCTATGAATATGTGCCTGTTAGTATACCATATAGAATGAACTTTAAAAAGTTCATTCTTAATTTAAATTTTTTTATTGTTAACACTATTTATGATACTGTTTTCAGGTCGTTGCTATTAACCCTGACACAATTGGATGGGGTCTGCTGATGCTGCTGATTTGCCTAACGTTACGAGTTATTACGTCATTTTTTGTTGTGATGGGGGGAGAATTTACTATTTGGGAACGTCTCTTCATTGCCATTGCCTGGCTCCCTAAAGCAACTGTCCAAGTAAGAGCAATATGACATATTTTTTAGGTTTCAATAGAAAGGTAATTTTATTCCATTTAGATAGCAGCTTTATTATAATTTGCTCTATGAGCTTTAAAGTTTCAAGTTGGTGTAATTGGATTTATTTGTAATTATATTAGAGAAGTTGTGTTGTGTTTTAGAAATACATTTTTATTTATTTATACGAAGTACAGGAAATTGCCTTACTTGAGCCTACTACGAAAGTGCATGAAGAAAACATTAGTAGTGAATTTACAAAGCAGAAGAATCCTGTTCTTTCAGAAGGATGAAAGTTGCGTTTTAAAAGGGTTTTGACCCCATTCTTTAATCACACCTCAGTTGAAAGTTGTTAGGTAATCAGTGTTAAACCATTTTTATGTAGGTTTCATATATAGTAATACCCCAAACTTGCGCAAATTCACAGGCACACGAACTTTTCATTAGAACGTAACTAACTGTCATACACTAGTTTTTCACAGACACGCGAATGTTTGCAAATACTGAGAAACCCCGCAAAAGAGTTTGTTTATTTTTTTATGTAATTTATAAGTTTTCAAGCTTTTATGTGTAAATTAAATAACATTAAATAATAAAAGTAATAATCTCTCTCTCTCTCTCTCTCTCTCTCTCTCTCTCTCTCTCTCTCTCTCTCTCTCTCTCTCTCTCTCTCTCTCTCTCTCTCTCTCTCTTTTACTGAGATGAGAGAGTTTTTATGGTACATGTATGTTTATTTGTTTTGTATAAATAAATTTTTTGCCTAATAATAAGTACTAATTTTCAAATATTAATAAGATTAATGATCATAATAATAATAATAACTGTATTTACAAAATTCGTATGTGATACGTATGTTAAAGAAACAAAAATCTTTCCCTCATCTTTTGTTTGAAGCTCAAAGGCAAAGCTGTCAGACATGTCACTTGAACATGACAAGAAGGGAGTGTTGCCGATTAGTGAGTCAAAGGTTTCAACCTATGTATTACTGTTTCTCTGTATGTCTTTAACTGTACAGTAGATAATTTTAAATTAACCTAACTTTACCTGTACAGTCTACAAACTGTAAATGTGCCATTTTAAAACATAGAGACATAGAGCATTTCAAAATAAAGAGAAAGAGACGGAATAAAAATCGATCGGTGGAATGGGGAGGAGAGAGAAATAGGATACTAATCTTCACTCTCTCCTATATTATTACGTCAACCATTTATTTCTTTTTTTAAGGGTAATGTATTAAGCTAACTTTTCAATGCAATTACAGTAACTTTAATTTCATTTAAAAGTTAGCCTAATAATTTTGGAGCATGATTAGTGTCATATTTAGTGTTTAAACTTTAGAAATAGGCATTTATTAGCATTTTTAGAGACTGTGCCAAAGTTACGTGAAAATTCTGGAACCTAACCTCGCATAAGTTCGGGGTATGACTGTACAGTGATACCTTGACCTATGAGTTTATTTTGTTCCTTGACTGAGCTCGTGAATCAAATTGAATTTCCCCATTAAAACGAATGGAAATGCTATTAATCCGTTTCAGCCCCCAAAAAACACACCAGATTTTTTTTTACGTGTTTTTAAATAAGAAAAATGTGCTTTATAAATAATAAATAATGTATAAAAAAAATAATAATACATAATAAAAGAGAATGTAAAGAAATACACTGGTTTTATTAAGTTGGATCATAAAAATGTATTTAGTACCCAGCCTAATGCTGCCCGACCTGGCAGCATTACGTCCTATTTTTTTGTGAATATTTTTGAAAAGCGCCACTTGTAGTACAGATCTCAGCTTGCATCTTAAAGTAAAAATTCAACTGAGCGACGGCTTGTGTCTTGGAAAAATCGTACGTTGGTTCACTCATACGTCAAGGTATTACTATATACCTTCTTGATTTATTTTTGGAGGCCCTCTTATTGGCCCCCACTTGCCTTATCAGGCTTATCATTTTCCATTCCACTTTAGTATATATATTTATCAGCATTAATCATTTTCCATAATAAACTAGTATTTTTTAATGATTGCTTCCAAATGAATAGTTTTTGATCGAGTGTTTGCTTATATTGTCGTGCCATTTTTACCTGCCTTCATATTCATGACCCTTGTCATGAGTAGCTTGATTTAATTACACAGAGAAGCCTACCCACCTTCTTCACAAGTAACCTTTCTGTTTGCTTTATTATCCTTGTAGGTTTCCAAAGGTATTGGACTTAATCAAAGCATATATTTATGTAACCCATAATTTTCCTTAAATTTCACCTTTATGTTCATTAGATGCTAATGACATCATTTGGTAGAGGAGAAAATACTTCAGTTTGGGTAGCCTCTGTGGCTCAAGTTGCTTCTCCTCTTGAGTTTGATGCTCTTGAATTTGCTCAAAATATTGATGTGTTAGATTAGGACAGTGTACAATGCATGTACTGCATGTGTGTTTTTATCTGAAAGTGAGTGGATTTAATATGGACCAGAAAAATTTTCTCAAGTTATGGGAAGAGGAAGGCTAGTGAGTATAAATGAAACTCCTTTTACAACCCCCCCCCCCCGGGTCAGGTATATTTTCTTCCCCCCTCCACTATTCCTTAGGTTTCTTTTACATCCTTTACAAAACCCAGCCTTTTTGTGTACATCTCTCATTGAAATAATAGCCCTATCAACCAGTCCCATCCCATAAGAGTTCACCATCTAAGATATCCCTCAGTAGAGAGCAACATTAAAAAGGAAAGGGGTGCTAAGAATAATTTGATTTGGTACAAATGCTAAGCTGAAAATTCAGCAGATTTAGGCATGAGGGATATTGGAAGGATGGCAGGAAGTAGTGTTGTGGTGTAGATGCTGGCAAGAAGAGGAGTGAATGTAAATTGCTTACTGGAGGTAAGATACAAAGGGACAGAGGCAAAAACAAGTGACAGTGACATAAATGAATTCAATATACATGACTTGTCAAATTGTATGGAAATAGAAATGAATTGACACACCATTGCAAGATGAAATGGCAGAAGACTGATAGAAGTGGTAAAAAATAATTGGAAGGATTATAAAGGTTAAGAAGAAATAGTGTATTTGTTCTTAGTATTTATTTTAGTATGTGATTTTGTTATCATTTTTGCAGAAGTGGTATAACATCTGGTAGTCATTCTTTTGCTGAGCATCTTGGAAGTTTGAGTTATCACTTTGGTCAGCCTTATTTGGTAGACCAGTGTGTGGCATAGGTTAGCAACAGATAAAGTGAGCAGGTTACTGCTTGTGGGATGATAATGAGGTTTTATACTTGAATAACTGCAAATCATTACCTTATTGGTAGCAGTACAGTATTAGTGCTGTTAGAATTTTTTTTTTATTTTCTCAAAAAATTTTGGGTACAAGCTCCGATGGACTAGCTTAATTTAAAGTGACTTCTTTTAGGCTTCAGAAGTAATAGAACATTTATCCTCTTAAAGATTGATGGGACATTCAATGTTAATGAAGGTTGAAAATTAACCACTTCATATAGTTTTGTTTAAATATTAAGACTTTGTGTACTGTATTTTGAGGGATAATTATATTAATGAGACCATGACCTTTTCCACATGTTAAAGATATTGAGATGAATACATTTTGTTCATCTTTTCTCATGATAGTTTATTAGAGGATGCCTGTACAAACAACATTGTTAATGATGCTTTTCATGTAGATCTACTTTTCACTATACTTTTAATGTTGTATAACAGAAATTACTTTTATAACTTGTATTCTTGTACAAAAAAAAATATTTATTTTTCCAGGCAGCAATAGGGTCTAAAGCTTTAGACCACGTCCGTTTAACTGATGGTAGTGAAGATGATATTAGAAGAGGAGAACAAGTAAGTTATTTTTGTTTTAGGGAACTGGGAAAGATTATAAAAATTTTTTATATGTTGATTTTTGGGAAAATTCCAAACAACTAAAGGGTGTTTGTTATTTCTAATGCACATTCTTGTCTGTTGTAATTAGTACTGAATGGAGTTCTGCCAAATATTTTATAAATTGAAATAATTATAAAATTGGCCTCTTAAACTACAAATATGTGTTTGAGAATCTTTACACAGTATTTCTTATGGCTTTGATAGAATTATGTAAGAAAACTTAGAAAGGAATTTACTAAATATTTGCTGGCAACACCAATTAAAAACCAAAGTGTTCTTTTTATGACATTAAATTATCCTTTGATATATAATAATGCAATTTTTTCTATGCAAACCCATCACTCATATATAGCCCACCTTCACGGTTTGCAAATGCCCCAGAAAACAGTCTTTTATCTAACACACACAAGAAAGGCAGGGGTAACCCTATGCCTGTGCATGTTGCAAAATGAGGTCTACAGAAGTCAACCCCCTTTTTTTTTAGTGCAGTTCAGATTGTTGACTACAAGAAATCAGCAAGGCTGGAAGGGTTTGTACGAAAAATTTTTAATAAAATTAGATTTGTTTCCACTCGTATAAAAGGGGTTACAGACTGCTGTATGCCCCAAAGTTGCTGATTGTAAACTTTAGGATCCATAGAAAGCTCCTGGTGAAAAATATTAGCAAGGAACCCTAGGTTCTGAGAGAATTAGGAAGTCTTATAATTATTGAAGAATCTGTGATAGTTTTAAATGAGGAGTTTATTAGTAACTGAGGAAAGGATAAGCACTGAACACAGAAGTGAAAGTAGCAAGTATCCTTGGAGGTCTACATCTCTGAAGATGTCATAAATAAGAGATTAGAAAATAAAACAAGCATGAGGAGGATGATGAGCCCTAGGGTCTTCAATAGAAGTAAATACCTGTCCCACTGTTACAGTCGGGTTCATGAATTTCAGTACACATTGGGACAAGCTGAAGAGACATTTGGCAGTTTTACAATGACTAACATTACTTTGTAATTTTTTAAACACGTATGCTTTTTGTCATGTGTTTACATGGTTTGTGACTTTGTTTTAAAAGGTATCATTCCCAACTGCTTTTTGCTTGCTAAACACAAGGATATTGCCTGCGACATTGTTGAGGTGATGGATGTTTCTGTGGCTTGTTGCGATATGTACCAAAATTCATAAAACCATCCAGCTCTAGTGATGTGTGCACCTGTTAATGTTACATCCCAAAGATGGAAATTAGCAAAGGTTGATTAATGCCTCCAGTTTCCTGCCTTTAAAATCACATTGACATTAAAATTAAGTTGAAAAACTAGGAATTTAGGGAGAACTCTGATTTCATAGGCAACAACTTTAATCACCACAGGTTCGCCATCCATCATAAAACTATATGCATTGAGGATGACTTGTCTGGGGCAGTACAGTGTGGATTTTCAAGAACTCTGTTTCTTGAAACAGCCCTTCCCAAGAGGATCTGGTTATTAAAATAAAAGCAAGTAGCTCTAGTCTGTGCCTTCACACAAAGTTAACTGCAGAAGACAATCCAATCAAGTTCCAGATAGTAGTAGAGATTGTAAGGTGTCAAAGAAACGAGCAGGTAAAGGTTACTGCTACTTTATTACAGGTCCAGGCAGCTTATATTGCGGCCGACTGACGCCGGGCCGTGAGAGACAATGGAATTGACTGTGACCTGAGGTCGAAACAATAAACAATAATATGCAGTGAACGAGTACAAATTACAATACAAAACATACAGAGCTACAATATAGATACAGTCTTGATGCCTGTGAATGAAGAAACATGTGATACACAATGTGTGACATTCATATAAATACCATAAAGTAAAAATGATTAAAATGCGTGACCTGGCACGTTTTAGGCGTGACTAATTGAGCTTGAAGAAAACGGGAAGTCACCAAAGAAAACAAGCTCAGCGGAGACTTAATTAATGGCGCCGCCGAAACACTATCCTGGCGCCGAATTGGTGACTTTACAAATACTCCCCCCCCAAGACGAGGGACG
The DNA here is from genome assembly GCA_039081455.1 of Macrobrachium rosenbergii. Lineage (NCBI taxonomy): Eukaryota > Metazoa > Arthropoda > Malacostraca > Decapoda > Palaemonidae > Macrobrachium > Macrobrachium rosenbergii. The sequence goes on from JANJGK010000038.1 coordinate 26,701,852, forward strand.
CGTCTGATTAATCCCTGTACCTGGTGGGACGCTGAAGGGTGCCGCGGCTCCTTGAAGATAACTGAGGGGCCTCCCGCCTGTGAGGCTGCTGTTTGGGCGGTCCCTTCCTGGGGCGGCCGCGCCTGCGGGGGTGAGGGCGTGCTGGAGTGCGTTTGGGCGGAAGGGGTGCTGCGTCGCTGCCGGGACTCTCCGACAGGAAGGCGGGCTTTAGCCGGTCTATGGAAACCCAGTCGTTCTTGCCTGGGAGTGCCAGCCGGAACGCCTTGCTGTTCCGCTCCAGCACGCGGAAGGGTCCCCTGTAGGGCTTAGTTAGTGGTGGACGGACGGCGTCGACTCTGACGAAGACGTGGGTGGCGGATGACAGCTGTGGCGGCATGAAGGTGGTTGCTTTGTCGATGTATGAGCGCCTGCAAGGGGCGAACTTGCCGGCCACGTCGCGGAGCCTCTGCAGAGATGGGGAGTGGCGATCATCCGTCACGAGCTCTCCCGGCACCACGAGGGGTTCCCCATAGGTTTGTTCAGCTGCGGATGGGGTGCCGTCGGCTCTGGGGGCGGTCCTCAACCCGAGGAGGACCCACGGCAGCTGATGTTTCCAGTCCTCGGCGGTGCAGCGGGCCATGAGGGATGACTTTAAGGACCTGTGGAACCGTTCAACCAGGCCGTTGGCCGCTGGGTTGTACGCTGTGGTGGTGTGGTGCGTGGTTCCCAGCAGTTGAGCCAGGGCAGACCACAACTCGGAGAGGAAAGCGGGGCCCCTGTCGGTTGTGATGTGGTCCGGGACGCCGAAGCGGCTAACCCAACTGGAGAGCAGGGCCTCAGCGCACGCGCTGGCGGTGGCTTCTTGCATGGGCGTGGCTTCGGGCCACCTCGTCGAACGGTCTACCACCGTGAGGAGGTATCTGGATCCGCCTGATGGGGGAAGGGGCCCGACGACGTCGATGTGGATGTGGCCGAAGCGGCGCCCTGGCTGTGGGAACTCGCCTACCCCCGACTGCGTGTGACGACCCACTTTACTGGTCTGGCACTGCAGGCACTGTTTTGCCCAGGCTGTGGCGTCCTTTTGCACCCCGTGCCAGACGAACTTTTTTGAAAGCAGTTTGGCCGTGGTCCTGCCGGAGGGGTGTGAGAGGCCGTGAATGATGTCGAATACCTGGCGGCGGCGTGAGGCTGGAACCAAAGGGCGGGGCTGGCCTGTGCTGATGTCACAGAGCAGGCTGGGGCCTCCGGGGGCGAGGGTCACGTCCCGCCACTTGAGGGATGTGATGGCGGTGCAGTATGCTGGGGTTTCTGGGTCAGCGGCCTTTTCTCTGGCAAGGTCCTGGTAATCTACACCAAGCTGCACTGCGTTCAACTCGACTCTGGAGAGGGCGTCTGCTACGGGATTTTTCTTGCCGGGGAGGTACCTGACGGAACAGGTAAATTCGGCTATGGCTGAGAGGTGGCGCTGCTGTCTGGAAGACCATGCGTCCCCCTGCTTCGTGAAGGCGTGAACCAGTGGCTGGTGGTCTGTGAAGATTGTGAAGGGCGTCCCCTCCAGGAGGAACTTGAAGTGCCGAACTGCGCGGTACATCGCGCAGAGTTCCCTGTCGAAGGTGCTGTAGCGGGACTCTGCGGGACTGAACTTCTTGCTGAAGAAGGCGATGGGCTGGGGGGCGCCGTTGATGATTTGCTCCAGAACAGCACCGCAGGCAACGTTACTGGCGTCTGTCGTCAGCTGGAGGGGAGCCTTGGGATCCTGGTGTGCCAAGGCGGTTGCCTTGGTGAGGGCGGCCTTCGTCAGGGAAAAGGCCTGCTGCTGGCTGGGTCCCCAAGACAGGGACTTCGGTTGACCTTTTAGGACTTCCGTCAGGGGGGCCGTGGTGTGCGCGATCCCGGGGATGAACCGCCTGTAGAAGTTTACCATCCCAAGGAACTCCTGGACGGCCTTGATGGAGGTGGGTGTCGGGAACTTGGCTACGGCTGCCACTTTCGATGTAAGAGGGCGGACGCCTGTCGGAGACACCTCGTGACCCAGGAATTCTGCTTTCTGGACGCCGAAGGTACACTTGTCAAAACGGACGACGAGGCCGTTTTCTTGGAGGCACTGGAGGACTGCTTTGATGTGCCTCTGGTGTTCGCTGTGAGACCTGGAAAATATGAGAATGTCGTCGACGTAGCAGACGCAGAATTTTAGGTCCCCCAGGATGCTGTCCATGAGCCGCTGGAAGGTGGCCCCGGCGTTCCTCAGCCCGAAGGTGGAGAAGGCGAACACATAGGACCCGAAGGGCGTGATGATGGCTGTCTTTGGTTTGTCCTCTGGCGCAACAGGTACCTGGAAATAAGATTTAAGAAGGTCCAATTTAGTGAATATTTTGGCCCCGTGAAAGGAGGCCGTGAGGTCTTGCATATTGGGCAGAGGGTAGTGGTCGGGCTCCGTTGCAATGTTGAGCCGCCTGTAGTCGCCGCAGGGTCTCCAGGAGCCGTCCGGTTTCTGCACCATGTGGAGGGGGGAGGCCCATGGACTGGAGGCTTTCCTGCAGATGCCCATCTGTTCCATCTCCGCGAATGCTTTTTTCGCCTCCTGAAGGCGCTGAGGGGGAAGCCTGCGGAACTTCGCATGTGTCGGGGGCCCTTTAGTCACTATATGGTGGTATATGCCGTGCTTGGCTGGGGCCCCGGGGACTTGGCGAAGCTCGGGCTTAAACACCTCAGGGAACTCCGACAGAAGGTGTGCATACTGGTGGGGGGCGACGGCGCTGATGGTGGGTCTGGGTCCCGCCGTTAACGGGAGAGACCGGCAGGAGTCGGTATCGAGGAGGCGCTTGCGCCCCACGTCGACTAGCAGGCCGAAGTGCGCCAGAAAATCGGCCCCCAGGAGTGGGGTTCCTACGTCCGCGACGATGAAGTCCCAGGAGTAACTCTGGCCAAGGATGGAGATCGACAGGAGCCTGGTGCCGTAGGAGAGGATGGGGGTTCCGTTGGCGGCCGTCAGGAAGGCGGCCGGGTCTGGTGTCTGGTTGCGGTCCTCTCTGGATGCTGGGAAGACCGACTTAAAGGCTCCTGTGTCGACCAGCATCATCCTGCCGGAGACGGTGTCGCGGACGTAAAAACCTACTGTTTTTGAGGCCCTGGGTTCTTCGGCTGCCATGGCGGCCTGTCCTGCTGGCCGCCGCCACCCCCGTTTTTTGAACGGTTGAACGAGCAGGGCGGCAGGCAGTTTCGGGCGTCCTTTCCGAACCACTTGTGGTAGCGACAGAAGCCCGGGGACCTCCGTCTGCTGTGGTTCGGTGGACGTCTGTTGGCGATGGCGTTGACGGGCTGCTCTACGTCCTCTTCAGGCTGGACGGAGCTGACCGGCTGTGTGGCCGGTTTTAGCCGCTGTGAAGCCTTGACGGAGTCTGTGAGGTGTTGTGCCGCCTCTATGAGGTCCTTGACAGGCATGGTGTAGGGGTGAGCGATCTGGTTGCGTACTTCCGGGAGGAGTTGGCGAAGGAAGATTTCCCGTATGAAGCTTATCTCCTGCCGCTTGTTTGTGCCACCCAAGACTGGTATTGACAGGAGATCTACGACCATGCCCCAAGCGTCTCTTGGATTGAGGTCGTGGCGTGGATTATTGGCAAGGTCGATAGCACGGGCGGCCCGCTCGGCGATGGGCAGGGAGCAAGCTTCGAGGAGGAACTTTTTTGTGGTGCTGTATGTGAGGATGTGTGTTTCGGGTACTCGCGAGATGAGTTTGTTGTACACGTCCTCCGGAAGGGCGTTGAGCACTGTGTCGGCCTGTAGGATTTCGTCCGTGAGGTCCGCGATTCTGAAGTGGCTCTCCACCTTGCGCAGCCACATCGATGGGTTCCCCTGCGTAAACGGCGGCAGCTTTACGGTGAGGGCGGCCCGCGATTGTGTTGCCCGGCCGTCGTGTGTTCGGGGCGTTGGTGTGGAGTTGCGGGAGGGCCTCGATGCGGGGGCGGGCGCGGCTGTGATGGGAGGTAGGTAAACCTCGGAGTCCGCGGGGTCCGCGTTTAACTGCATGAAGGAGGGGATATCCGCGTCCATGCTCGCTCCTTTGACCCCTTACTGGAGTGGGGTACTCGCGTCAGTACGCACTTTCGTGCGCCGTGTGGTTCCGCTAGTGACGCTGGTGGGGTACGCCGACGAGAGTCAGCACGCTCAAACGCTGGTTACAGCGCCGTGTTTAGGCCGCTAAGAGCGTTTTGGAGAAATCCTGGAGCCAAGACTGAGTCGCCGTGTGAGTCCGCTAATGGCTCCGGGATACTCCGGGGGTCACCACTGTAAGGTGTCAAAGAAACGAGCAGGTAAAGGTTACTGCTACTTTATTACAGGTCCAGGCAGCTTATATTGCGGCCGACTGACGCCGGGCCGTGAGAGACAATGGAATTGACTGTGACCTGAGGTCGAAACAATAAACAATAATATGCAGTGAACGAGTACAAATTACAATACAAAACATACAGAGCTACAATATAGATACAGTCTTGATGCCTGTGAATGAAGAAACATGTGATACACAATGTGTGACATTCGTATAAATACCATAAAGTAAAAATGATTAAAATGCGTGACCTGGCACGTTTTAGGCGTGACTAATTGAGCTTGAAGAAAACGGGAAGTCACCAAAGAAAACAAGCTCAGCGGAGACTTAATTAATGGCGCCGCCGAAACACTATCCTGGCGCCGAATTGGTGACTTTACAAGATGACTTTACCAGAGAGAGCTATGAAGCTCACTATCCCAAAAAAAGCATCAAAAGCCAGAATAAGGATGATGTTTAGTGTGAGATTCAGCAGGGAAGCCACACAGGTTTGTAAGGAGTTTTTGTGAATTCTTCAAAATTGCCGAGAGATCTTTGCTGGGAGGCGTAGATGGCTTTCAAGGTAACTTCCCTAGATAAGATAGTTTCTTGTTACATCCCAGAAAATGACACAAAAGGGGAATAGAGGTATCAGCTAGACTAACTTCTTTTTCATAGCACCAACTATTCACGGGGGATAGGGACCACAGCCACCCGCGAATAGCTAAAATCCGTGAATACTTGACATCTCTCCTCTAAAAATGCTGTTAACTGCATATTTTAATAGTTCAAACACCAAAAACCTCTTCTAAAAATGCTTATAACTGCCTATTTAATAGATTACTGCCTATTTTAATAGTTCAAACACCAAATATACCTTAAACTATCGTCATAAAACACTTTATTATCATTTCAAAGTCATCTTACAACATTACCCTTAAAAATATATGGCTTACAGCTACATGTGAAAACTAATCAAGTTACCCCTAAGAGAGAGAGAGACTGTTTGCCCTTCACGTTAGTATGTCAAAATGCTTATCTACCAAAAAAAGACTGGGAATTCCACAGAATTATGCTAAAATCATACCTAATTTACTATATTTTCATAGTTATTGAAATGCAGAGTTGTAATAGCTTGGAAAATATGAAAAATGGACAAAGTAATTTCACGTTTATCAATAAACTATACAAAACAAATAAACATAGATGTTACATATGCATGAAAATCTCTCTCTCTCTCTCTGTCTCTCTCTTATATCAAGTGAGAGAGAGAGAAGAGAGAAAAAAAATACAACTCATCCTTCTGAATACTATACACAAAGCATCTGAGCTACAAGCTTTGTGATTAGCTATTTCCAACCCTCCCAGCCAATAGCGTGTCGTCATGGAGAGAGAGAGAGAGTGGGGGTTTGCTACAAGCTCTATGATTGGCTACTTCCAACTCCTCCAGCCAATAGTGTGTCGTCATGGAGCCTATGTCAAAGCAATAAAAAAAAACTGCAACACATACATATGTGTGCATTCACTCATTTGATGATGGCTTTGTGAGCTTCCTGGAGTTTGTTTCATATTTTTAATGATACAGTAATTCATATTTCATTAAAGGATATATAAAGTGCCAAGAGAGAGAGAGATGGGGAGTTGCCTTACGTTAAATATCAAAAGAGTGAAATTATTCATGAATAACTGGTGAAAGAGAATAACTTAGAGAGAGAGGGGGTGAACTGATATTATGTTTACATATATACCTTAAACTATCATCCTAAATCACTTTACAGTTGCCATAATTTATTTATGGCCCATTGAAGTGATGTGAACATTTTTCCTGCTAAATTCATCCAAATTGCATGCCGCATAATATTAATACTCTTAAGAGTTAGCCTGGCGTTCACTCAAAACCTGTTGTAGTTCCTCACATGATCATGCCCGTCCAGTAAGGGTTAATATCATTCAGTTAGGAGGTTCCTCTAGTACAGAGGAGAGAGAAGACCGGATTATTACCAATGCAAAGCTTAAAAACCGGTTTCTTTCCCAAGGCTTTCGTAATTCTCTCTCTCACTGAGTTAAAAAATACGTGTAGTATTTAAATATGCGTTTAAAAAAATACATTTTACGGTACTGTATTGATATTTTGCTATGTATACATTCATGGTAATATTTGAAAATTAGTAAAAAATATTTTTATCATAAAAAATGCATTTAGTCCCAAAAATAACATGAAAATATAGTAATTAGGGAATATTGCTTGACGATAAAACCTGCGAATTACCAAATTTTCCGTGAATACTTTGGAGATACTTTCCACAAAAAAATCCGCAGATAGGTGAAATCACGAATCCTCAACTGCGAATAGGTGGGGGTCGACTGTTTTGCTTGTTATGTTGGTTACCTGCCCAGGTAGGCATTAAAGGAAAAGAAGCTGATAAAGCAGCCAAAATTGCAACTACCACTACAAGATCCCATGTAGATATTCCTGTTAATGTGATTATATAAAACTTCCAGAACCCGTGATAATCAATAAATTGCAGAATATGTGGAATTACGAGCCTCATACTAACTAATTAAAAAAGAATAAGCCCAATGTTTGAATATGAAATTCATCGTTTAGAAACGGAATGACATATTTCATGAATAGTCCACGTGATCCAGTCCCCATATGTGCAGAAAGTAAAGCAGCACTAACAATTAAGGATTTTTTGTGTGAATGTCCTAAATATAATCAACAATTGATGATAAGTTTTGGAAAAATAAAACAGTTACAGAATTATAATCAGGATCTCCATTTTTCAATTAACCAAGTCGTAAAGTTTCTCAAAAGTTGTAATTTAATCAGTGAAATCTAAACTTTATTAATAATAAAGACAAATCCTTTGGGCCAGCCTCATGAAAGCTAAAGAAATTAGCTCAGTTATCTAATTAAACTAGTTAATAATAATAATAATAATAATACAATAATTATAATTGAAAAACAAAACAGGCACTGTGTGAAACTTGAAAGTTATAGGTTTAATTCATGGGTGAGCCAGATGCACTTACCATATATAATTCCTCTGTGGCTATAAATTATTCCCTGTGTTTAGTGAATTTTATATTGAGGGGCTATTTGTGGCTTAATATTTGTGCACATGAAAAAGTCAGTGTATAAGAGACAACCCCACAAGGGGTTAGTGCTGTCAGTGCACCTCATGCGGTACAGCACTCTGTATGCATTACTTAAGGTTCTTTGCAGTGTTCCTTCAGCCCCTAGCTAATTTTGACTGTTATACATATCCCCATAGCATTCAGGTTCTGTATTTAGAATATGAATGGAGGTAAAGTAAAAGGAATGAAAGGAGTTCCTTTTACTTTACCTCCATTCATATTCTCTTTCTTCCATCTTACTTTCCACCCTCTCCTAATAATTGATTCATAGTGCAGTTGCGAGGTTTTCCTTCTCTTACACCTTTCAGACCTTTTACTGTCAATTTCTCTTCCAGTGCTGAATGACCTCATAGGTCTAAAAGAGACAAAACTATCATAACTAGCCAAGTGTTACAATTGTAGCAATCATATATCATGAAGATGGGTTGATTTTGTTTATAAATACAGAACCTGAATGCTATAGGGATATGTATATCAGTCAGAATTATCTGTTACCTCTCTCGATTGCAAATGGATGTCACTGTATCCTGTGTATCAAACCTAAATTGTATAGTTTTGAATCCTGGCCTTAGACAGAGCCACTTATCGTGCAGTACCATGTCGGTGTAGTTTATTCCAAAAGTAAATTAAGATGGTGTTCATGGGTTAATAATCATAAAGTAAGGCCTCAACTTAATGAACAGTCGGGTTCAGTCCTTTCCTGTAGCAAAATCTACCAAGTGACATTCTATTTAAAATGTTGAACTTAGTAGTAGCCTGTCCTGACAAGTTGTAATTAGCATTCAGTTTAAAATTTTCACTCATCGTATTTAAATGAATTGCTAATAAAAATACTTATGCAGGATTTGTATAATACTGTATTCAAAATCAGTTTCATGCATACAGTAGTTTGCTCACTGCCTGATACCTCTAGCATGCTTAGTGGGTCATTCACTAAGGTTGATAGGTTGTCTCTTTGCCTCATACTTACCATTTTATTTGTTTTTATTAGACTGAGGCAAGTTCATTAAGCAATGAAATCTGCCATGTTGATAGGTGTATTAATGACAAAACTGTCTTAAATAGCTGCAACTAACAAACATAGCAATCAGCTATCATGGAGGAAATTAGTACAGAACCAAAAATTAACAGGAATATATACATCAGTCAAAATCAACTTTTATCTCTATTGATTGATTGTCAAATACATAAATATATCTGTTTCCTCTGTATCCAAACCAAGAGGCATAGGTTACACCTTTTATATATAATTCCTTTTTAATGTAAACTATTTCCAAGGTACAGTGCATTGGATAGTTAGGAGAGATGTGTGGTTTAATATTTGTGAATATAAAAAGGAGTATGTATATATATATATATATATATATATATATATATATATATATATATATATATATATATATATATATATATATATACCATACATTTTTACTTACTGTTGGCAATATGAAAGTGTTCAAAAGTGCGTGAGATACATGCTGAATCAATCTCTTGTAATAATTTCAGGTTGTTACTATAGCAGTGATGGTGATTCTAGTGACAGCACCAATAGGTGCTGCAGCAATAAAACTTACGGGTCCGAAACTCCTTGCAAAAAAAGCTAGTGCCCAGCGATCTGCAGATGATCCAGAAACAACAGTTTAGCATAATTATGGGCTGTCTTTTACTACTTTTTTAGAAATTATTTGTAAGTGGAACTGTGCAATATAAAAGTGTGATTTGGTTTTTTACTCAGAGGTTTTTAAGTGTCATTGGTTAAGAGAAAATGTGTATGCTTACTATCTTAGGTTTAATTGTCTTTCTTACTGATGGGTTACAATTATTTATTGATGACAGGAAATAGTGATAAAGTACTGATATAGTAATATCTTCAAAAAGCATTCAGAAAGTGAAACCAGCTGATATAACTACATTAAACAGTCATGGTTCTCCACATCTGTAGAATCCCCACTTTTATTTTATGATTATTCACACATTGAGGCAGATGCAGAATAACGTGGTGAAGGTTAAATATTTGCTTTCAGTTATTTCAGGATTTTTGTCTCTTAATAAATTTGACATTTTCTTCCATGGTAGAATTTAAGCATCCTTTCCAGTCTTTTATATATTGACACGTGAAATATTAGTGCCTCAACTTGAGATCAGATTTTTTAAATTTAAGCTAAAATGCAAGTTTGGTATTAATTTCCCGATAATTTTCATTATTTTTATTTTATTGGTATTCCATTATGTTTTCTTGAAATATTAATTTTTTTTTATTTATATTGGGCACCAGGCCATAAACATACTGTATCTGATGTTGGCTGGACCAATTCAAGAAGGGAATTATAAAGCATAATTTCTCTTTTAATGACCATTGAGGAGTTTACCTGGCCTTTTTACACTATTTGTAAATCATCTGACTAAATGCAAAAAATATCTTGCTGATAGAATTTAAATGCATGTATGATATTTTTATTGAGTGTCAAATTTCTTTAAGGTCTTTGACATCCATTCAGGAACCAGTTTTTTTTTACGTTAAAAACCATACTCATATCCATTTCCAAATGTCTGAGAGTTATTCGGTCATTTTCTTAAATTCACCTTAGTAAAGATGTTATCAAATGAGAAAAATAATTTTAGCTGAATATAGAAAGCTTTTGAGGGTGAAGGTTACTGAAAACTTCAGTTCATAGAGTATTGATACGTCTTCTAGTCAAATAAGTAAATAGCCAATTTGTGTTCAGAGATAGGAGAAGAAATTTAAGATGGTATTTTCATGTGATGAAAATAGAGAGAAGCAGTTTATTAGGAAAGGGTTAGATATTTGTGTGGCAGGATGCTATGGAAAGGCCCAGACTATCACAGAGAAAGGGCGATCTGGACCAGGTGGGAATTGAGGCAGAAAGTGCACAAGGTTCACAAGGTTGGAAAGAAAAACAGAGAAAATATCACAACCTAACCTCCGAAGGGAAAGCATGATCTAAAACGCTGATGACTTGGAATTAGTTTGCTGTGTAATTTTCAGTAGCTGCATTGATATGTCAGAAATTTTATTATTCAAGGAGATTGGGAAATAGAGTATTTTTCTTTTTTTACAGCTTTTAACAGATTGAATTTACAGTAATATGTTGGATATTACATCAGTATGAAAAAACTGGTTTTCACTAAAGCAGTATTCCTGCAATTTCTACTGTTGATTAATAGGATTACCAGGGCCTGACTTTGGCATACAGTTATTATCAGTATAATGATACATCAAGAATCAAGATACTGTACTGCATATATCATTAAATATTGCATGCAGTGCAGCCTGACTCTAGCCTCTCTGTTTACTGGTTTTATTTGCATATTTTGTCATTTGAAATAACTTGAACAAAAGTTAAAGTATCAATTATCTTTATACTCGTATTGTTGGGACATCATTCCAGTTTCTGTCAGAAAAGTAAATAATTTACCAGGGCTATTCACTTGTTTGTCTTAGTCATATGTAATTTTTTCTCTATGTATCCATTTTAAAGAGAGTAGTGGCATATATGTAAATATGTTTGACTGGAACTGTGCAGTTACAGAATTGATAAAATACTCTTTTTGCATTCAAGAAGCCATTGTTTTACATACAGTAGTGTAGTTCTAATGTTGAGGCTCTGAGGAAATGTTACTTGAATGATGATTTACGTGACCTGGTATTCAGTGGAAAATAGCCAGAATTTCAGTCTGAGTAATGGGGTTGTATGATAAGAATATAAAAGCTTCTTAGCAACAAGTTTAAAGTGTGGCATTGAGTATTATGAAAAAATTAAGAATGTGATGCATATGCTCATTAGCCAAACAGATCATAACACGTTTTTGATAGCAAATATGCGGAGGAATGTGGAGGCTTTGAGGATATTATAACTAAAAATTATTCTTCAAAAGTACACTCAATATTTGTAGGAAAGTTACTAACACATTAGCACAAAGTGAAATTAGAAACTCCAGTAACACAAGTCAATTGTCATTATTATTATATTATTCAGAAGATAAACCCTGTTCATATGGAACAAGCCCCCAGGGACCATTGACTTGAAATTCAAGCTTCCAAAGAATACGATGTTCTTTCAAAAGAAGTAACAGAAGGTAAAAATGGGAAATACGAAAAAAGGTGATCAGTTACTAGAAAAAAAAGATAAATTAATGAATTAATTGCTGCAAAACTAGTAGAGCAGTATGAAAGCGCTGGTTGGAAAATATATTGAAGTCTTAAAATGCTTGAGGACACAAAGATTGAGAACTTACATTGCAAAGGAACTAAGAAATTTGAGGTTATATTAGATAGCATAACATACGTGGGTATCACCCATACTCTTCTAAATCCAGATGTACCACACTTTTCTGGACTGACAAGATTATTTGTTTGAGTGTGGTATAGTCAGAAGAGTTTCACTTTATATCTGAAAGAAGAGAAATTCTCTTTTGAGAGCTGACAGGTTACCACACCCAGAAAAAAGGATGAGAAAAACCAAGTTAAGAGCATGCTGTATTCTGTACTAAACTGGTATACGTGAATTGTAATTGAATTCTTACTTATTATACCAGATTACCTGGAAGTGAGCGTAGCAGTGTATAGTATTGGTGTTTATCTTTAGAGGCAGGGGTTATTACCACAAGTTAAACAGTACAGAGCCAGCAGTGGAATTGAATTACTGTAGCTAATAACTCAATAGTAATACAGATCATCAAAAAAATGTGTTATTTCATCTTGAGATACAGTAGTACTATACAGAATTGTCATCATTCAGTGTACAGCAAAAACATGTACTGTACTGTAATTGTGTTTGATCCTGCCTGAATCAGTGCATTTAATTACCCTAGTGGGAATATTTGTAAAGTATTTTACAAGTGTGATAATTTAGAGTACAGTAGTTTCATACTACAGTATAGGTAACATATTACATTTTTGTTATTCTGTTATCCCAGGAGATAAGAATGAGAATCATGGTCATAATGTAAATTTAGAGCTACAAGTTGAGATTCTATAGTGTGGAGAATCAAGAACATAAATGACATAAAATTTCATCGTGCAGTTATGTCTTCAGATGGATTATTATTCAGTGATTTGGGTGTTTGCGTGTTTGGAGAGATGTTTGACTTAAAACACATGTTTGTGCCAAACTGTATCCCTATAGTTTTATGTAGTTGTCATGAGAATTGTACTTAAGTTTTTCATGTGTTATGTATGACAACTGAATGGGAACAATAAGGCCTAAGGGTACTGAGTATCTGCAAGACACCGTGTTATTAAAACGAGTACCATACTTACTAAAGTACTTTTCAAACAAAAGCTGTGTTCTTACCTAATTTTAAGTTATATTTTTATTTTGAATAGATGTTGGTTACTTATTTTTTACGTAAAATGCAGTTTTACAACTATTTTATCAGATGGCAGCATTTTTGAAATGAAATCAACAGAAATTCAAGATGAAGATTTAGTAAAAAGTTTTCAGTAGTATTGAGAATATTATTAACCAGGTGTTTTGAAAGGAAGAGTCAGTGTATGATATCATGTTGAAATTAAAGCAGTGGATTTTGTAGTTGACAAAGTTAGTGCCAACTTTGGCTTGTGTAACATATCCTGTGTGTGACATTGTCCATCTTCCCAGCAATTTAAACTTCAGTGTCAAGGAACTTAAGACAACCATGTTATGAGATGGATCTTAAGCTACAAGAGATATCTGTCACTGCCAAAAACTTATTCACTCATGAAAATGAGTCAAGGTTGAATGGAATTTTACCAAACACTATTTAGGTCCGTGCCATAGAATTACCGTAAGTCCAATATGCTTGATCTTAGATAGCACTGTTACATTTATCAGAACCATTAGGACAGAGGTAGGTATTGTTGACTGACTAGTTTATAATAAACACTGTAAATATTGTTTAGAGGTTTTTACGCTTAAATCACAAAAACTTATATTACCTAAACATTTTTCTTTAATTCCACTGCACTGATAGTTTGTAAAATTGTTGATTATGTAAAGTAATGGTGTGGCATAATTATAAAGAGAAATATATGTAGATATTTATTAACTGTTGTGACAATTTTAAAAGGATTGTGTAATTTTATAGATTCAGCCCAATTCATCAATGTTTATATACTGAAAAATCAAAAGGGAACTATCGTCAAATCACATTGAATTTCATGGTTTTTGTTATTTTTTTTTTTTGTGTTGATCAGCTCTCATGATAATATATACTAACACATAACTCACTGAATTTTAGTACATAATCAAATTTATTTAATTTTGTAAAGCAAAAAATGTCTATTTTTGTTACTAATTGAAATTTTCATAGTTATATGCACTGCAGTATGCAATTTTTATTTTGTTTTATGCTGTATATACAGATACTCTATATTATATGCCATAATTTATCAATTTATTCACTTTTCAGTGATAGGAAAATATCATAATTGCTTTTTATATTATTCCCTTCATCTTTATATTCATGCTTCCCTTTCCTTTATATTCATGTAACAAACACCTTGAGTCTTAATTCATTATACTGTATTTATCATTCACTAGGACACGAGATGTGTTTAAGGTCTTCATGTATAAAGAACAATAATATGTTCCCTAGACAGAGGCATTTCTATTTTTTACATAAAAAGTAGTTTTAGGGATGTAAAGCTGAGCAGTAGTGTTGTGACACGAGTCACATCTTTTTCTCTTAGTGTTGAAGATTATAACACCTTTATGTACAGAACTGTCCTCATACTGTAACTTGCAACCATTCAACCCTCATCATTTACCATTTCAGTATTTTCACACTTGAAGTTCCAAGGATTCTTTTTTTTTAGCATTTCATTTTGGTTACGAAGTTTGCATACTTCTTTCACAGCTTATTTTTTCATGGAATTTTATTCAATTTTCAATAACACTGTTGTGGTGAAAGCATAACACCTCATGAGGAATACATTAAATATTTATTTTTTTTATTCTAATCCAGTTTTTCATTGCTTTGTATATTTCATCAGTGACTAAGTAAAATACTGCATCATCGTTATTGTATTTAATGGCATTAAAGATGAACAATGCATTAAGTTGAGCAGGAAATAGAAAAGAATGGCAAATTATTTAGCCTAGTTTTATAGCGTACTTACTGCAAATTATAAGCACACTTTTAAAATAGTTAAGTAATTTCCTGTTTTTAGAGATGCTCATATTTTAGAAATTGAAGAATAAGCAGTTATTAAGCATGTAAATTTTAAAAATATTTTAACTATTGTTTGAATTACCAAATAACAAAAATTTTAGAACTACATTAGAATCTCATAGTAGTAAACCCCTCATGAATTCTGTAGTTTGTCATCAGGAAAAGTTGACTTTGATAAATTGATAAGGAGGAGATGGTCAGCATATGTGTGAGGCAAGCTAAGATGGGATGCTATGTGAGTAAGGAAAATAAGAAGGGCCAAGTATTGGACTGTATTCTTTACATATGTATTTTTCCATATGTCCTTCATGATAGTTCTTTGTCTTAAGCATCCTTTGTGATTGGTATTTTCCTTATGCTTCTATTACCATGTACTAACAATAAAATTAAGTATTTGCTTGTATATTTCTCTACAGAACAGATCAGCTATCTAGTGCTAATTTTGTTAAGCCTATAATGTGAGCCTTGTACTATAATCTTATAGATTGTTGTTTTACAGAAAAATACTGTTGTTTTACATATTTATGACTGGTTTACTTGCTTTGTGCTTTTAAGGGGAGAGGAGGACCAGTGTACTAACATGGATATTTTCCATATGACGTAGCTTTTCCATTTTAATAAGAGTAGCTTCTACCAAAAATTTAATTGTTCTTATGTGTAGATTATCCAGTTTACACATAAATTTTATGCTTTTTACTTTCATTTTCTTTACTAGAGCTTAACAACTTTACCATAAAGGGTGCCCTGATATCTTGCTGTGCTGTCATTTTTTCTTTAAGCCCCATAACAACATGTGTATTAATATTGTTGAAGGTTTGAGATGTTGTATGTTACAAATGGTGTATATTTATATTAGCTTAGTATCCATTGAGGTCAAATGTACAGCTGAATAAATTAGCTCAGTGGCCTGGTTAAATTACTTAATAATAATTATATATAGTTGTGCATATGACTGATAAATGTGGAGAGTTTTGACGAATGAAAAGAAAGCATGTGTATCACCAAATACAGGTAACCAAACTTTTTTACCTTGACATGTTTAACTAGTAATTTTATGTCGATTTTGAATGCAGTTATGTGCTGTTTAAAATGTGTGAATTGTTCCCTGCAGCATTATGCAGATAACATTGGTAAGCATCTAATGAAGCTGAGAGAAGAGATGGTCTATCATTAGTATTTTTAATTTTGCACTATATAACCTGAATGTTTGTATGTGTGTGTGCTACAGAGCTGTATATTTTTTTTCATATGGGAAGGATTGTTCAGACTCTAGTTGATTAACATTCTTAGGCTGTGTCTTATTTTAACACAAACCAACTTCATCTGACCTGCAAACAAAAAAAACTAATATAACACCTGCTAGGACTAATTTTTACACCATCCTATTAACAGGAAAATACATTAAGAGCATTTACATATTGCAATGAATCATTATATTTTGCATTAAAGCTCATTAAATTAGTGCCAAAAAATGCCAAAAACAATATTTTAAGGAAAATCCTTTAACACTAACCTGGTACTTCCTTTGGTTGAAGACAATAGTTTCTTTTAGTGGATACAGAACCAAATTCAGGGCTACTGGGCAAAAGGTACTTCACAAGCTTTCAGTTCATCACCTAAATAACCTACAAGATGACCTAACAAAGTCACAGCTCAGCAAACTGTTCAAGGATACAAGCATAAAACTTACACACAGTATATATGCTGAGATATGTACGAACATATTCATACACTACTGTATAGTCAAACCAATATGGCTGTCATTAACTGCGTTGCCAGACTTCTTGCTGACTTACCATCTGACTACAGTTAATCTACATGCCTCAATTCGGGGTTATTTAATCTGGTCATAAAATCCTACATATCCCTTCCAAAGGCTTTCCAGAAGAATGAGCTGTTCTGGGACAAGGCTGACTTAATTTACAATCTTTGAGGAACCAATAACAGTATTTTTTTTTTTTTTTTTTTGCATTGTATCATTATATAATTCATGAAGATGATTAGAAACTAAATCATCCTTATCCACCACATTATCAGAATAGTTTAATGAATGATTTCAGATCTTTATTTATTGCAGCTTTTTTTTTTTTTTTTACTATAAATCACCCATTACTCTTCATCAAATCTCTGGTCTTTCGCGTATTTTTCATCTTTAATGCTAGAAACACAGAACAATAGTGACAAGGTGTTTACCCTTTTTGACCTGGCAGCATTTCTGCCACATCTGCATGCCATCCTAACTTAGGTAGGTCAAGGGTTTATGAATCAAATCTGGGAAAAGCAGTCATGTCGAAAATGTACTACATGTTTGTGTCATTTTGGTTTGACTATAACATGGAAGTAAAATGCACTGGGATAACAGTTGGTGCACAAAATTTTAAATGAAACACTGGCAGTTCCAGGATTTTTACAATTTAATATTCACTTATTACATTTAATGCATTACTATACACTGTTCAGTCTGTACAGTGACTCTTGGCTATATGACTTTGTTTTCCAAATGACCAATTGTAATGGGAAATTTCATAAATATGTCTTAAGGTTATCATCTTGAAACTAGGGATACACTCCAAGAAATTGTCACCCATCCCACTAAGAACACAGAAATAGAAACAAAAAAGATTAAAATGAAAATAATGGTGGCGGCTGAAAGTATGTCTGCAGTGGTTTATTTTAACAATTACCTGTTCTTAACATTACTGCAAATATAAAGAATAAAGTAAAGAAATGAATAAAAACATCTCCAGTAAAAAAAAATAATGAAAGTAAGGTTGTGACAAGTCCTTCCATTTTGCCCCTGTACTCAACATGTTAGAAGCAGAGGAGAGGAGGAAGCCATTCCCCATCCCTACAATTATCTTGCTTATTATGTCTATAGTACTTTGCCATGCCTAGCAACAATACTGTCAGGCAAGTGAGAATGAATTTGAATAATTTGTTGGGCCTCACAAACATTTTGTTTAGAAATCTTGTAATGAAGCTCCTTTTGTACCTCTTGGGCCTTCACTTGGCCCAGTAGGCTCCTTTTGTACCTCTTGGGCCTTCACTTGGCCCAGTAAGGCAGAGTGCAGGATTGGTAGGCTTTAGACTGTGGTCAACAAACTATCGGAGAGTTTTTTGTATTTTAGCATAATTAGCGATCAGCACAAAAAAATCTTACCTACTGTATCTGGTTTTGAACTTTTGTTAAAATTATTAACTCTCAGTTTTACTAGTACAGTATACTTATGAGTATTCTTCCTAGGGAACCATTCATTCCAAATTCAAGTCTGTTTCCGAACCCATCTCCATAAAGCTCTCTCCCAACCTTTTAAAACCAGCAATATGATACCCTGACCTTTCCCTTTGAATCTTCAGAAAGTCTGCAAAAGTATTCGTACGGAAGAACAAAAAAAATATGGGTGAAAGGAAAAAAAATGTTAAATGAAAAGGATATGGAATGAATTAAAGAAAAAGAAATAGGAATTGAAAATAAAGAGGAATAAGCCAGATAAATGAATAGTGTATGAATATAAAGAAGAATGAACCAAAGCAATGAATCGAGTGAAAGTGAGAAATCTCTCAATTCACCATTCCCTTTCTATAGATGTACATTCTTTACATTACTTCTGGCAAGAATTTAGTAACTGCAAGTGACTTGGGATTAGCTAAAGGAGTAGAGGATTTAGGAATGGATAATGAAAAACAGTTGGGGAAAGAATGGTACTGGTATCTGGAAAATTTTTGTAAAGTATGAAATAAAAGCATGTTTAAAAACCTGTTCAAGCTCATTTTTTTCTCTTCCCTTCCTTCTATCATCTGCATGCACTTTTATTGTTTTAATATCCTTTCCACCACTTCCTTTCCATTGCTCTCCTATTTAAAAAAAAACCAATCCAGGAGATTGTTATGGAGAATGTCTGAAAGCATTGAATGTAGTTTTTTATACTCGTGCATCAAATACTCATAGGCAAGACACTATGTATCAAAAGATTGTATAGAGGAGTATTACTGTACTTTTACTTTCACCATGAATACCAGTGAATGCTATCATTACAATGCTGTATACTGTATACAGTGGAATTACAGCCAGCCTATGTAAGGGCCTGTCTTTGTAAATATTAAAAAGAGTAACTTTCAGACCCTTTTGAGGAAAAATTTTCTCCAGTATGTCATTGATATGGTATTTGATGCAGATCTGAATTTAGAAGTCTGGCAGTTGTATCTATTTGATATATGAAACCTGCCATGTGTAATATAGTTCTTTTGCAAATTTATTTATTCTTTATGTGGCCTGCTGTATAAAGTTATGATAATAATTATGTTTGCATCCAGAACCCCGAGATTTTTAGTCTTGATATTTTTGCTCTTATGTGGTTTTGAGTGTCTTCATTTTTTTTTTAATATGTCGACTTCCGTAGTTTTTCATTGTCTGTCCTTGTTAGTGTTCCTTTGAAGTAATCTTGAAAATTGGGTAAAAATTTTCCTTTAACAAAAAATTATCTTCAGGAATGAACATCTGGCACTGGGAAATTAAAATCAACCGTGAATTGGTTTGGAAGTAACAACTGAATATTTCATATGTGGTAAATTATGTGCAAATTTATCTAATCCAAAACATTGCCTTTCTCAGAGATATAGAGTTATCAGACTTTAATAAAACATGGGATGTTACTAAAGGTATTTTTATTTGCTAATCATTTTTTCATGGTATTAGTCCCAAATCTTTGTTGTCTTTGCTGTAATGACTGTAGTTGCCATTGATATTATTTGTAAATTGCATGCATGAGCAAAATTTATTGCACATGTATGCAGTATATCTTAGGCCATATACTGTATGTTGAACAGTTTGTATAGCTTTGCATACGTGCTATTATAAACGAGAAACGTTCATGGCTGCTATTTTAACAGGGTTTGAAAATAAAAGAAATGTAGAACCTGTTGAATGATCGTATCAATTTTCAAACTCTTAGGATTTATTGCATTGAAGTAATATTGATATGATGCTATTTGTTTGTATTTTTTAAAAAAACATTTAAGGTTTTATACAAATTACAAATCCTCTTTTGCGTAAGCCTAATTAACCAGTTAATTTGTAAAAATCAACTACTGAATACCTGCTGAAAGTGAATGAATCAGCATTGGGTTGATGGTGAGATCCTCAAATAAGAAAGGCTTAAAAAATCATTAGTAACATCCTCTGATTTCTTGACTTGATCCTTGGTAGTAGGTCACAGTATGAACTGCATATTTTTTTTCATTAATCCCCATTTTCTACATTCAGTTTTATCTCTAGATGTCAGGATTCTCAAACTTGTCATGCATTGAAGCTTAGATGCTTGAAACAGTCTCCATCCTCACATATATTCCAAAAAACCAAGCTTTAAGTTGCCAATGCTAGAGTGCAAAGGCATATTTTGGCATATAAAATGTACCCTCATTTTCAAAAGTCAATTTTATTAGAGACTTGACTTGTTTAGGGGCATCTAGCCATGTATAATTAGCTTTCAGGCAGCATTCAGAGTCCTATTTTGTAGCACTTATAGAAAATTACATTTTGGTCTTTTGAAATGTTTGCGAATTTTAATTTTAGGTAGCCTAACCTTTCCACAAATACAAATATTCTGTTCCTTAGTTGATTTACTTTTATCAAGGAAGATGAAGATTTTAATCTTGTTTGTCCTTTTGTGAACCACTAGCTAGTGCTGTGATGGGGCAATGCTGTGCTCTTATATATAAAAAAAAGACTTGCATAAAAAACAAGAGACTTTCATTCAATTTTGTGATACCAGGCTATTATGAATTTGGAAAACACAGGGCATGCTGAACATATCATCAGGAATGCTATACGTGCAGTAAAAATAGACAAATGGAACTCATCAGTAGGTTTCCAATTCTCCAGAGAAAAGACAACAACAGTAACATTCTATAAAAATGTCTAGCAGGAAAGAGCTAAGAAAATTACCTAATGATTAGACAAGCTCATATACCCATAAGTCAAACAGATAATTTTCAGGCATTACTTTTAACACAACTAAACTAGAAAGTATGTAGCCAATTTAAAAGCCAATTGCAAACATTCATTAAAATTGAAAAAAATTATCTCACACAAATTGAGGAGCTGACACCAACCTTTACATAACTGTACAAAGCAACTTTGATGTCTATCCTAGTCTGTGGTGGTCAGATATGTAGTTTAATGTTAGATTGAACAGTAAAAAGTTTAGATCCAATTCATAATGAGGAACACAGAATATGCACAGGAGCTTTTAGATGATCTCTGAACTCTTCTATCCAATTAAAATAGCAATTAACTGCCTCGAAACCATCACTGTGACTTAGTAAAAATGCAAAATGCAATAAAAATACAAGGAAATGATTCACGAACTAAAAAACTTTTGATCAAAGAGATATAATTTATAAACACTGCTCAACACATTTCCCATTGAGAGCTGGTAGACTGGTGAGTTATCAAGTATCTATACTGTATAAAGTATTAGTATTGTTACAGATTGCTGTTATTATAAATCACTCACAGTAAGGGCTAATACAAGGTTGTATGTTTTACCTTTACCTTTGAATATTGACAGAATAAAGCCATAGATAAATTACAACCAGGCTAAGAGGAAGTACACACACATTTTACTCCAGTACTCCAGACATTCATTGTTCACAGATCAATGCATTCATGGAATTTTATCCTAGGAATTTATAATTGCACTCAAATAGTTAAACTAGTCCATTGTTATGAGAGTAATCAAATGCCTGGTAATACTGTATACAACACAGAATGTAATACTGTACTTTATAATTTACTGTATAATGAAAGAGAAATTAAAAAAAAGGAAAATTATAAGCCAACTCTAAAGCTATTTTTACCACTAAATGTACAGTTGTGTTGGTTTTATTTTGGAACTACATACAGCATTGGCAATTTTTGTTTCTGTGAGTTTTAGAATGTAAATAGGCAGTGCTATGGAAAAATGCAATGTAATTACAATGTGGAGTAATACTGTTTCAACTATATTGTCAATGTCAGTGGTTTTGATATATCATACAGATAGCTCATTGTTATACGTTAATGGGTTCTTTATTGTAGTGAGGAATTTGTATCATTGTTCATTCTTGAAGAATTTTGCACTGAACTTCACCAGGGAAGTTCTGTATGAGTTTTCTTTACAGGCTATGAATTTATAATTATATTCTTATTGTATTTTTATTTAGCCTCCGACAACTCCGTCCATGTAAATATCAAATATAAAGTGCAAAATGGTCATGTAGACCATTTGAAGTGTTCAACATGATCTCTCAGTTGATGTGATGGATGGGCTATTATAATTTACTCTTTAGAGATTAAACATATTTATGATATTTATGGATTTGGTTATAAGAAAATTTTCTTCAGTGCAATATTTATCATTTGTCTCATAAATTTATATTTGTTTTACCTTCCCCTTACTTGCTGGATCTTTCAGCGTAATGTTTGTCCTTATTGGTTACTAGTTTTGCTAAAATTTCTTAATTACTACATAGTATGAAACATGTTATCTAACTTAGAGAGTAATTCTTGTGTTCAAGAAAATGTTCTGTCAATTTTTCAGTATATTGTGTGACCTGTTGAAATGCAATTTTATGTATTGATATTGTACGATTGCAACTTATATTGTATCAATCATGATATAATTTACAGTAGTATCTGTTGGAGGAAGGTGCCATGGAGTTTGTAAACTGTGGGTATATTTCATACACATGTGTCCCTATCATTTAAAGAGACAAAATACCTCAGGTGATTCTGTAGCATCAAACTGTGGTTTGAATGTTTATATCCAAGGCTAGAATCAAATCAAATATTTAGTAAAATCATTTTAATTCATAATTTTTTACACTCGCAAATATCTCAGTTTAAGTTAATTCATATGCATTAACTAGTATTATACATTGTGGATGCTTTTTAGATGCTACATTTACTTCAGTCCCACTTGGAACTACAGTATTCTAATATATAGTAGTTAGCATTTTTTACTTGTTTCTCAGCTAGTTTTGTGAAAAAAAAAGACAACGTGTAAATTATTTTCATTAGCTATTGCATGCACCATGTTGTATTCTAATGTCATTTTACCATACACTCACTCTCTCCTAAGTGTTGAAGTGCTTCATTTATTGTATGGAAATGTGTTATAGCTTGAATTTTTCAGTTAGAAACTTTAGCAGTATTTTAAATTTACACCTCTTGGAACAATTTAGGCACAGTACATGCTAGTTGTTTTATCAGAACCCCATTACATCATATATGGCCACATTTGAGGTCTTTGAATGTCCCCAGACACTGCACTCTTTTTGTCTAATGGACAGAAGAAAAGCCGTAGCATGGTGCATGTGCTACCTTGAACTTTGGGTGCCCATCAATCACCTTCCTCCCTTTTTGTCTGCAATGTTGGTAGCAGTTGAGCAGTATTCTCAAGCTTGTTTCCTTTACTGCAGGATTGTCAGAATCCATCATTATTCTTAATTTATTCATTCCTCATCCAATTCTTTTCCACCCTCTTCATTCCTGTGATTTTTACACCTCGGCAGATACAGTAGTTAACTGTTATAGGCTGCTGCCCTTTAGATTGCCAACCTTGAGGTTAGCAAATGTTAAATGTAAGTAAATTATGTCTTTATGTTTTTAAGAACAACATTTCTTTGCACCTATTCCCAATAGTTCCAGTGTCTTACCACAGATTTGTTGCAGATATACTTATGGCTACCTCTGTGGTCTGGTTAATGTATTTGTCAATGCAGTAATTAATTAATTCTTTTATGTTGTTCGTTTATATTGTTTTACTGTCAGCTCATGAGTGGTTACCTAGTTAGTGCTTCAAAAATGGTTAAAAGACTTGTTAGCTAACTTTAGATTGTGTTGTATATACTGTACTGCACTACTATATTTAGCTATACAGTACAGTACTGTTGAATAATTTGAACTGTCCTTACTCTATTATGTTTTGACTATGGTATTTTTGGTAGTTTGGAAAATTTAAACTTAAATGTGTATTGTAATTTTATTTTTCTGGGCAAGCAGCAGTTAGTGATTTTATTTTCTCTATATAGGCTGTTTTGATGTACAGTAACTGTTTTTGTATGATTCATTTTATTGACATAGCAGTTACCAATACATTCATGCCCCATGTAGCGAGGTAGTGCCATCAGTGTACCTCATGTGGTACACTGCAGGCATTACTTAAGGTTCTTTGCAGAGTCCCTTCAGCCCCTAGCTGCAACCTCTTTCATTCCTTTTACTTCACCTCTGTTCATATTCTCTTTCTTCCATCTGACTTTCCTCCCTTTCTAATAATTGCTTCATAATGCAACTACAAGGTTTTCCTCCTGTTACACCTTTCAAACCTTCTTACTGTCAATTTCCCTTTCAGCACTGAATGACCTCATAGGCTATACATTGTCCACAAATGGTAGCATGTAGTTTGGGCTATGCATACCTACTTTCTATGACTGGTCTTTATAGGCTGTGTTATGTACATGATATCAATGTAGCCTTGGCTTAGGTTTGCTAAAATCAAGAAAAAATTTCAGCCTTAGATGTAGAAGGCAGTTGATGCTGAAGAATGAGGATTCTTAATGTTCAAGGTTAAAGTTGGCTAAGGTTGATGAATGAAAATTTTTTAATTCCATATTTTCTTTAATCCTCCCCAGGATTTATAGTTGTTTACATTTTGGTGGATATATTGGTAAGGCAAGTATCTTAATCCTACCTGGTTCCCTGTAATACAAAAAGTTTATTTAGGACAGCATTCTTGTGCTTAACAGTATGCAGCCTGTACTCTGGCCTAACTTGCCTAGATATATATTTATAATATGAGTGGCATTTGACCATGATTTGTCATTTTAATAACAGTTTATTGAAGAATATTGCTTATTGTTTATTCTTTACAATGATGCTACAATTGCAACCACACGCTTGCAAAACATGGTGCAACTTTTCTAAACATTGTCATAATAATTTTTGGTTCCGTTCTGTTAAAGTATTGTAGAAACTGAAAAAAAAACTCTTAACCCTCATGACCATGTGTGTAATATCACCTTCCTTCTGCAAGGGAGAAATATTTCATTACAAATTCAAACAAAGGGAGCTTAATTCCTATCCCTTCTTGGCACCATTACACATCTAAAACCTGATAAACAGTATGAAATCTTCTACTTACACATATCTTCATAGTTATTGTCAGTTTTAAGAGGCTAAATCTCATATCTTGATAAAATGAAAACCAGTGTATTTTTTGTGGGTCACTGAGAATATTTTCATTACTGTATCATTAATGAGGGATATCAGTCATTACACCAGCTGTTCTTTTGCTATGATTTTGGTATTGCATTTCACTCTACAGTGTGTGCATTTTTTTTCTCATCAGTGTCCTTCCAATAATTTTGATGTCAGAAAACATGTATAAGATAGCCTTTAGGACCCTCCTGTGCTTTTATGTCAGCACTAAATAGGAACGTGCATTTGTGTAGCAGTTGCCCACCCAATGGCTACACTACTGCCAGAAGATGACATACAACATGAGACAGACCAGCAATGATGCTGCAGATATGTCTGCTTTGGCTACTATGTTGTTTTCGATGTAATCGTAATCTTCCTCCTCCTTGGTAGTGGTAAAGGAACACCGGGCTTCAGATAATTAGGCAGTCCAGTCAGTCACCCAGGTGCAGCCAAATCTATTGCTGGCCAGCTGAGCAAACTTACCAACTTGTCAGCTAATCTGTCAACTGCCTGGTCACCATACCTACCTGGTGCTGTGGAGGACTCTTTTGCTGCTTGCTGGTAGGCGAAATTGCTCTCTTTTGCTTCAGAACCTGATGCAACAATAGTGAAGGGAGTTAATTGACTCCCTTCACTGCCACTACTGCAGCCAAGTCCTTCATCACAGCCTAGGCTCGTAAATATTCTGCCCCAGGACCCAGCACATCAACTCTCTTATATTAATGACCAAATTCATAGTCTCAAATCAGGTAGCACATTAGCTGTGATAACCAGCAACCCAATGATGGTGACTACATAAGAAATCATGGCAGCACCAAAGCCCAAGCACTATAGAATATCATACATCCATCCATCCAAGCACTATATATCTAGCTGTGCACATCTTTCTGTGGGTAGAATCAAACAACTTTAAAGTAGTACCAAGGTTCATTTCAGCAGCTACATCTTGGCAGTCAGCAGTCTCATCCAGTAGAAGCTGGTTCTTGCATCAGAATGATTGCTTCATCCAGAAATCTCCAAGAACTTTGGTTGAAGTGCTAGTGGGACATGTCTTTAGCGGAACTATTTACAGTGAACCTCAATTGCAAGCATTTGATGTATTCCTTTGCCCAGCAAAACCAAACAGCCAGATTATTAGACATACGAGGGTAAGTCAAAAAGTTCCAGGAAAAATTCAATATACTCTTTATTTAAGGAAATTCAAACATCATTTTTCTACATATCTACCATCTAACTCTATACACTTTTCAAGGCGCTGT
This sequence comes from Macrobrachium rosenbergii, assembly GCA_039081455.1. NCBI lineage: Eukaryota > Metazoa > Arthropoda > Malacostraca > Decapoda > Palaemonidae > Macrobrachium > Macrobrachium rosenbergii. Next base: position 26,727,950 of record JANJGK010000038.1, read on the forward strand.
TTCCACCTCTGCAACCCTTCTTTGTAGAAATTTGGGGCCTTTCTATTAAACCATGTTGAAACTGCATGTTTAGCAGCATCCAAAGATTCAAACCGGACTCCTCTTAAGTGTTCCTTGAGTTTTGGGAACAGGAAAAAATCTGAAGGAGCAAGATCAGGACTATAAGGAGGATGTGGAAGAGTTTTCCACCTAAATTTCCGTAGGACTTCTCTTGCAACCCTTGATGAATGTGCTGGAGCGTTATCATGATGGAACAAAATTCTGCGGTGCAACTTTCCTCGACGTTTTTTAGCCAATGCAGTCTTCAGTTTTTGCAAAACACCTTTGTAGTAGTTCCCGGTGATTGTTTTTTGTCCTTCAAGGAAATCAATCAAAATCACTCCTTTGGAGTCCCAAAACACTGTTGCCATAACCTTCTGGGCAGATCTCGCCACTTTGAACTTCACTGCTGCAGCTGAACCTCTTGGTAACCATTGCTTTGATTGAATTTTACTTTCTGGGTCATATTGATGGATCCAAGTTTCATCTCCAGTACCAATCCGGTCAAAAAACTCTGATTCATTTGATTCAATCTTCGTTAAAACTGCGAGAGAAAGTTCAGCTCTTTGATGCAGTTGGTATTCGCGCAACGCTTTTGGGACCCAACGTGCTGAAAGTTTACTCAAACCAAGATTTTCATTTAAAATTGAAAATGCGGAACCATGGGAGATCCCAGTTTCATTAGCTATCATATCGATAGTAATCCAACGATCTTCATCAACTAGATTCTGCACCAAAGCCACAATTCTTTCATTTTTTGCAGTCGATGGTCTTCCCTCTCTTGGGTTGTCTTTGAGGTCCTCCCGACCATCCTTAAATCGCTTTATCCAATCATAAACAACTGATTTAGATGGAGAAGAATCTCATAAACTTGTTGCAAAGCTTCAATAATTTTTCCTGGTTTCCAATCAAGCTTGGTCAGGAACTTGATGTTAGCTCTCATCTCAAAATTTTTATTTTCCATGGGTTCAAGAAGTTACTTTTCTGAAGCAGATGTTAACACCACGGTAGCAAGAGGATGACTGAGGTAACAAGTCTATATGGATCACTACATCACAGATAATTGTTTACCAAGTATTTGGGTTTTTCATTCCTGTGTAAATACATCATTCAACAATTTTTCCTGGAACTTTTTGACTTACCCTCGTACTAATGCATTTCTGAGACACCTAGGGCATTCACATTCCTTCTGTTCAGATTCATCAGGCAGGTCCTAAAGAATGTGATAATGACCTTCATTCCTCTTTGGCTGCAACAGGCGTGGTTTACCAGCTTCCTCTCCATTTAGACAGATAATCCAAGGGGTATTGCTGTGTGGAAGTTGTGTTTTCAGCAGCCTTTTTTTTTTTTAGCAGCTTCTTCTCCATTTAGACAGATAATCCAAGGGGTAATGCTATGTGTAAGTTGTGTTTTCAGCAGCCTTTTTTTTTTAGATGAATTGAAAATCTGGAGATGCAGCATCTTTAAACTATTAAGAAGTGTCAGAAGTAAAGTGTTTTTAGCTGTAGCAGCCAAAGCCATTGCCAGACCTTGCAGAGCTCCAGCCACCAACCTCAATGAACCAACTGAAGCAATTTCTGTACTTAGTGACAGGCATTAATCCAGTCTATTCATGTTTCACTTAATTGTGGTTGAATTTCCCATGGTGCAGTAAGAGGTTTATCAGTCTCAAATATCAAGGGCTATTGGATCATCTAAACCTCTGAGCTGTAACCTTTTCTCTGTCTTGATATAAGCATAATCTTACTGCTGGATCTCACACAGAAGACTGTTTTTCTCTTGGTATTTGTAAGTTTAATGTACTTTCTGGTTAAGTATCACATTTTAAGGGTAGGGCTTATAGAGATTTGTTGTTTTATCCAGTGGAGATGCCAGTCTACTTTTGCAAAGTTTTAGCTTAGGACTTAAATCTGTAGTTGAATGGATAATATTCATTTGGACTAGAAATAATATTTTGCCACATTTCACTCAAAGGTGATACCTTAGAGGAACCATCTTCATCTTCCTAATTCTCTCACTCCTTATCCATTATAGCTATTGCATCTCTTATGTACAGCAGTAAATGTCTTTGTTTTCTCAACTCAATTGATGCCTATACAGATACAAGTGCCTTACTTCACATTCTAAAGGGTCCCATCCCTATGTACAACAAACTCCAAGTTACCAGACCTTTGTTTCCTGACCTGTCTTGGTCTCCAAGTGCTTTTCTGTCCCTCATGTCTTGGTTATAGCTCTGGAGCATTCAGCAGCTCAGTTCTCCCACCTTAATTGTGGTTCTTATAGGGTAACATAAATGTGACTGTGTTGAAAAAAGTGAATGTTTTTATAAAACAAAACTAGTTTTTTACAGGCAAACCCATCACTCATGTATGAGTGTCCTTCTAGCCCCTTTGATGTTGCAGCCTCATATCAATAAAGGTGATTGGTGGGTACCTGAGGCATCAGATGGCACATGTGCCTTGCTACAAAACTTGTCTGTTGGACAAAAGAGTGCAGTGTCTCAGAATGTTTAGAGAACGAAAATGTGGGCATATATAAGTAATGGGTATGTATGGAAAACTATGGTGTGAATTTGTTTTACCTGTATATAAAAAAATCTGATTTTAGCCAAGTTCCTCTTGAAATACCAGGGTATGTTAATAACTACATTATAGTTTTCCAGCAGCAGTTCTGTTCTGTATAGTGATTTTATGTAACATTGTTCATGTAAGTGTTGGTAGCGTAATTGTAATTATGCACAGTCATGATTTTGGTATGATTTTTTCATCTGGTGCTAAAAATTGATGCAGAATGTGGTGTGGAGGAATTTTATGAAAAGGTCAACAGTGTGTGTGTGTAAAGAAACAGGAATATTGCTAATGTGTAGTCTATGGTAGTTTGGACACACAAGATTGTACACTATTCTGTTTTGTAGGTAATCTCTAGTAGCCTTAAGTTAGAAAATTGAATTTTGATTTGATGGTAGTGTTCAGTGTTAGGATAAATGTTCCCTAAAAGTCCTTTACATTCTGATATATATACACCAAACAAAGCTCTTTTGAATGAAAATAAACCTTGACCTTTCCAGTAAGCAGTAGATTCCAAAAATAATGGTTGTCATGCCTATAATTTTTTTAACTGGTGGTTGATTTCATGATGTGACATTTGTTCAATGAAAACAATATTTTCTGATTTGCCATTGTCATTGCTCTGTTACTTTATAAATGGTTCAAGAATTATTTTCGCTTTGATATTTTTGTTCTGTTCCTGAAATTTTGAATGGATGAAATATTGTTGCAATTGTTTTATTTTGTGCTTTGACAGATCAAGGCATTGCTCCTCTCTGCAGTCATAGTCAAATATTTAAATAGCATTCCTGTATTTTGATATAAGTTGATACCTATACAGGATTTCTTTTCAGAATTTGGAATCAGGAAATTAAATTTTATTCCTAACTGAAACAGAAAGTTCCATCTTTGGCTGTTTTTGTAATGTTAAGTATTGATAATTGTTATGGCTATGCGACTAAATTAAGTAGCTGTACTTACGAGTGTTATTTATTTCCTTGCAATTTAAATTACGAAAGCAAATGCTCCTGAACTTCTTGACCAACATACAATAGCATATAAGACGAAAGCTCAAATTATGCAATTCATGCAGCTGTCTCCAAATCTTAAGGTTTAGGATTTGTTGCCATATCATCTAAGCAAACAAAGCAGTGTTCATCACATAGCACTCCTTCTCCCCGCTCCCCACCACAGAGACTCTAGCCTGTCATAAGTGAGGGAATCAGAGAACAACCATGTAAGTTTGAATAACATTACTCAGTTTTTTGTAACTGCTTTAGGTAGTCTTTCTGGTCTTTTACCAGCTCCTTTATTTCTTTCTTCTATCGGGATTGTTCCATCCCGAGAAGAACCCTAAAACAGTTCAGAGGTCTGGTTAAACATATCATTTATAACTAAATTATCAGGATTGACCCTTGATTGCTCTTCAAACAAAGATGGAAAGAGCATATTTGAACAGAAGAAACTATCAAGACCCCATAAGGAGGTAATGTTGTCAGTGCACCTCACATGGTGAACTGTAAACATTATGTAAGGGTGTTTGCAGCATCCGTTCGGCCCTCACCTACATCTACTTTTTAACTTCTACTTGATCTCCATTCCCAATTCCTGTCTTTCATCTTGGTGTCCAGACTCTTAACTATTGCCTCTTAGTGTAACTTTGGGGCGCTCTCCCAGTTTCACCTTCATATTCTTGTACTTTATCTCATTAATTGTCTCAATTTTGTTATCTTACTGTCCAACCATTCCAGCTCCCTCTTTTCACTGCTAAGTGTTGAATAGTTGTAAGTGCCTTAGTGCTTGGCTTTATAGCATAAATTTCATGATTCATTCGTTCAAACTATGCCAAAAAAAATAAATAATGAAACAATACATAATAATAGCTGTTGAGCAAAGAAATGCATGAGGAAAAGAATGCTTTTGCATTGCACCTGGAAATAAGTAGAAAAGAGAATAACCTAAGAAACTAGGCTGAAAAAAGAGCTCAGGTGCCACTACAAAGGCTGTACTACATACCTCAGCTCAACTCGACTACTGCACTAAATAATACAGATAAAACTTATGAACCCTGTTGGACACAGGAGGTCCAAAAAAAAATAAAACTAAATTTATTGGACTATTAGAGTTAACAAAGAAAATCACAGTCATGTGCAGTAAAGAAACAAATTAAGCACTAACATGACCCTTATAAATAATAATGTTTGTGGAAAGAGGCAGTGACTCAAGCGATAGGTATAAAAATTTTTATACCTTTTTCAGTCAAAGACGTTTAGTTCCAGAATTTTTCATGGTAGACTGCTCAATTTTGGTTCAATTTGCAGCTGAATGATTGTTCTTTACAATGGCATAAAATAGGCCCCCCAAAAAGCATTACGTACCGGGTGTTTCAAAATTAGAGCCCCCCCCCCCCTCCACAGAACAAATGGAAAGTTACGAAGTTTTCTGCTATAGCCTATCTCCAAGTACATTATTTTATGTTTCTATTAAGCTATTTTTCATTTTACATTTCTTGTATTTTCAGACTGAGTGACGGAGTTAGATACAGCCATGGCTAACGACTCGGAGGAAGTCAGATGGATTGACCGAATCCGGGCTATAACCTTCAAAGAGGCCAGGGATGCTGGCGCATCCTTCATTTCACATTCCTGGATAGCTAAATACATTAAAAGAGTTGAATCCTTTGTTAAAAGAAACTGGCACAAAATCCATATGACTGTCATCACGAAAAGAGTGAGAATCTTGGAAGGCCTGAAGTCCTTTCTCAGGAGTCAAAAGACATCATAGCGGAGACAGTGGGTAGACCAAGAAAGTCTTTACGTAAATTGGCGGTTGAACTAGAAACAAAAAGAGGAAAGAAGAGAAGTTGTAGTGCTGTATATCGTGAGTTGAAAAAAATCTGGTATCAAGCCATTTCATGTTGTCAGCAAGCCCTTGGTTTCCTCCGGAAACCAAGGGTGTTGGTAGGGATGGGCATGGACATCCTTAGGGTGGCACTGAATGGATGGACAACTCTGGTTCCTCATCCACCTGGAAACGCCACCGCCATTTGATTTGTTTCCCCTCCCTCTTCCTTGCAATGCTTTACTTCCCTGATACAGTTCAACTTGTATTTTAATATTTTATTTACAGTTTTATTTATTTATTTTATTAATTTATCATACTTCTAATAAGTGATCTCCTCTTTCTGTTTCCCATTACCTTCTGTTACTTCTTTTGAATGGACACCATATTCTTTGGAAGCTTGAATTCCAAGTCAATGACCCCTGTGGGCTTGTTCCATATGAGTAAGGTTCATTTTCTGAAAATAACAATAATAATAATTAATTAATTTTTTGTATGACATCTAAATCCATCAGCAGTAAGTCGAGGTGCTGAGGTGTTTTGACATTTCAGTACTTCCGAGGTAAGCCAAAGAGTTGATTTAAGACAGAGAGTGTAATCTCAAAGCAGCCAAATTTATGCTCGTCAGTGTATATGTCATCAAATCATAAACAGAAATGTTATAAGCACAAACTTGCCATTGATTGTACTCAAGTCAAACCAGTCCGTCGTGGCGACGCAGTGGAGGTCAAGGGTAAAATGCATTATTGTCGGATCTCGAGTAAACCCTTCTCATTAAAGTCATTTTCTGTTGGCCTTATACTAATCGCTTTCTAAACTCTCTCTCTCTCTCTCTCTCTCTCTCTCTATATATATATATATATATATATATAACATACATACATACATACATACATATAAGAAGCGCTCGCAGGAAAATGTGAAAGGAAAGATCGTAGACGCTGAGCTTTCGTCTTTATTTCAAGACCTGATCACAGTAACAGTTGCTATGATCAGGTCTTGAAATAAAGACGAAAGCTCAGGGTCTACGACCTTTTCTTTCACCTTTTCCTGCGAGCTCTTCTTATATTTATATGCCACGAGACCATTGTGGTATTGTGTGTGTGTAGAGAGAGAGAGAGAGAATTAACCAAAAATAATAAGTTTTCAAAAAATACAGAACGATATACTACAGTGAATAAAATCAAGAAAATCTGAAATGAAAGCACAAAGAAAACGGAAATAAAGCACCAGTTCCAGACCGGCTAGTTCCAATGCAAAGTCCCGTACTTAGAAAATAGAATTAGGTGAAAGTTCGGTACTTTATTAAAACTAGTGACGGAAAAGTGCCAAAAAGTCCTCACATCAAAGGCAGTATATCCACTGTTGAGGGTCTTAGACTAACAACGTTGCCAAATGTATCATATAAAATATCTATGGAATCGTGCAAAGCCAAATATGCACATTGCAAACACCCACGAACTTCTATCAGGTTTTGCAACACAAGGAAGAGGCATATATATGTACATTCCAGAATTATGTGTTTAAGACACGAACAACACTTATTTGTTGCAATAAACGGATGTTAAAGAGGAACTTTACTCAGTAGACAGAAAAAAACTTCTAGAAGATATGATGAACTGCAAATTACATGAAGTAATAAATAGAGTAGAAAAGATCTATACCATTGATAAAACCACACCATGTCTAAATAATGTAGATCAGGAGGAACTACGGTAGCTGTAGCCTAAGCTATGAGGTAGAAACTCGTGGGACAATGACGGTATATTTTTATTATTTACACATACCTGATGTAATGCTGCATGATCGCAGAAGATGGAGAAGACTAATAATAAACAGCGACCCCATATAAAGATGGAAAAGCTGAAGATAAAGAAGACGACACATACCTGACATAAAAGCTAGAAAAGCAAAGATAGCATCTAATTGTGGCGAATTGATTCCAAGTCATTTTTTAGAAGAGATGTCTTCATAACTGAGTGTAAATTAAGTATAAATACAGTATGATACCCAATGACTAATACGGTAGGTGTAGATGATGTATAAGATATTCAATTACTGACGGCGCATAAAGATAAAAGATAGAGCCAATAAATACTTGACAGCTGACGCAGTATAGATATATAAGTATTCAGTACACCGACGGTATAAAAACACTGAACAAATAAAATACATAGGTGTTTCTATTAATAACTCGAGTCTGCTTTAAAGAATACTTTACAGAGCCCATAGAAAGGCAAAATAGCAATCACGGCAAATTATATGATTGAAACAGAGTGCTGTTGGTAACGCTAGGATGAAAAACTAACAAATGAAGTTAAAAATAGGTAGCCAAAAGTGTAAAACAATACTGGCATCATCAAGCAGGCTGCAAGCAAAACCCTAAGAACTAAGATTTGGGCGTTATGTAATTATCCAATATAAGTATATTATATATATATATATATATATATATACATATATATATATATATATATATATAACATATATATGTACAGATATATAATATATATGCATATATATATATATATATATAGAGAGAGAGAGAGAGAGAGAGAACAGGTAGCAGGTTAACTAATCCTGAACAATCAAAAAATATACGTAACCATTCAAAATTATGTAAAATTTATATTGACAGGAAGGATTTTTCCATCTTAGGCCAGGTGCAGAACAACAACGACTTAACCATCTTAGGATCCATAGCTATCAAAAAGACTGTACCGTCGTTAAACACTCAATCGTCTTCTATAAAACTGTTTATAACCTAGTTTGGGCAACTGGTTTCCCTCACTCTGTTTTTATTTATATATGTTAGGTCTTGCTCTTTCTTTCATATAGGTAGGTTGTTTTAAGATTTTAGTGAACTCCTTTTACTTGTAATGGGTTTGTCTTTGAATGTTTTGTCTAGTTTTAAATGTTTTTACTTCATAAAAGTTGTTGCCATTGCATATCTCCATAAATTAGAGTTATTAATGTTCGCAAATTATATTTTTAAAGCTTGAAAATGCGACTTGGAATTCGTCGCGAAACGTCGGCATTGAAAATAAACTGTTAAAGGATGAGGATGCCTTTCCCTATTGCTTCCTTCCTGATGTATACTTCGAGCCTCATCTCCGGCCCTTAAGTGTGTGTATATATATATATATATATATATATGTACATAAAACTACATATATTGGATCTGAACAGTGTTTAAATGATCGTCTTAGCACTAGTACCAAGAGAAGAATTCCTATTAAAATCCTCAAGTTTTATCTTAAAGATAAGCTATGATTTAATGTTGCATGTAAGCTTACCTATCATGAAAAACAAGAAGCATATCATGTATGGGGGAACAGTTGACTTTCTGTGGTGCAATTTCATTTCTTGAAGTCAAGATCAGATAGCCTGAGAGAGATTGTGAAGAGCATGCATGCAAGTGGTGATGGTGGTCCCCCACAGCGGAGTAGTGCCATTAGTGCACCTCATGCGCGGTGCACTGTAGGCATTACTTCAGGCTCTTTGCAGCGTCCTTTTGGTCCCTAGCTGCAACCCCTTTCAT
>JANJGK010000038.1:26741916-26804416 GCA_039081455.1 Macrobrachium rosenbergii
ATACGAACCGTTCGAAACAGACGTACCTGTGCTCTGTTTTGTGAAGATTGCGTATGGAAACCCCTTGTTGGATGGACTTTGGGGGTTAATTACAGGTTAATTACACTTGAGTAACAAAAATTAAAGGTAAATTCATAATTAGCAATCAGAAAACTTTAGAAAAAGTTAAGTTAGAAGGTAGTCGCCACCGCGGAGCTACTATATAGTTCTACTGTTCGTTTCCGGTCCGAACTCCAATTCCACATGGGGGCTAGTACTAAACAGTGATTCATCTACACTGTTTCGCCATGTTTAGTACTAGCCCTGGGAGGTCAAATGTATTTTACCATGTTTAGTACTAGCCCGTGGGGGATCAAATGTTCCTAAGTGCATTTCGAAAAATTGAAACAGAAAAAATCCTCAATTATTTACATGTATTTTATTTTTTATTGTGATAAATATTAGTTTGCAAGAATTATGTATAAAGAATGTTTTTCATTTTTTTATGAAGACTCAAAAGATGTAATAAAAAATCGAGTAGGGATGTTCAGACCAGAAACGAACATTAACCTGAACCCCCCCCCCCCCCTCACATCTGTCGTTTTTTCAAAGGCCTGTCATTATCTTTGATATTTTGTTAATTTATTTACAACTACCAGCATTTGATTTTGGAGTTAGGCTGTGTTGTGTTTGCAAGTCCCCATTGTATGCTGAGAATGCAAAAATCTCACTAAAATCAATTGCTAACTTACTGTTACCAAGATATTTACTGACAAATGTTGTTATCTACCTGGACTTTTTGTAAGTTCTTTGGTAATTGTTTGAAAGTAATGCGAGTGCCGCTCCATATCAGATGCTTTTGCCCCAGTGCATTGTGGGCAATTACATATTACTTAATGTAGAATTTTTTGGAATTGGGACATTGCTTGAAAAAACTGTTTGTCATGGTTCCTTTGGGGCAGATATGTAAGGTTAAGTCTCAGGCCTATTATCTACTGTATTTCACTTGCTGTGTGTTTCCCTACACCCAAATCCCATGGTGGTTAGTGCCATCAGTGCACTTCATGCAGTGCACTGTAGGTATTACTTAAGGTTCTTTGCAGCGTCCCTTCGGCACCTAGCTGCAACCCCTTTTATTCCTTTTACTGTACCTCCATTTATATTCTTTCTTCCATCTTGCTATAATTGTTTCATAGTGCAACTGCAAAGTTTTCCTCCTGTTACACCTTTTAAGCCTTTCTACTCAGTTTTCCTTTCAGTGCTGAATGACCTCTAGGTCCCAGTGCTGGGCCTTTGGCCTAAATTGTGTTTTGTTCATGAGACTTACCTGACAGATATATATATATAGCTGTATTCTCTGAAGACAGCTATATATATATCTGCCAGGTAAGTATGAACAAACTTTATTTTATCATTAAAATATCATATTCCATTCCTACACCCAAGTCTCACTTACCCACTGTGGCCCTCAACTTCATTTTTCTATAGTTTTGAGTGGAGGAAGAGGGCTAGTATGTCTGTTTCTCCCTACAGGAAGTCTTGATAGACTAACGACATTCCATCCTTTTCTGAGGAAGAGAACTGATTTGGCTTACGCTAATGGTACAATTGCTCGTAAGGCTTAGCGCATGGATGCAGCTGTTACCTCGGGGCCATCTGGTCCCCAGGATACTGGTCCAGTTAAAGCTCTTGGACAGCAGGTCCAGGACCCCCGCTGCCACTACCTGTGCTCCATGCATGGGTGAAACCACTACCCATGCTCAGGTGCAATTGCTATCTTAGGTTCCGTGGAACCCAGGGGTGCCAGTCAGGCCTAGCTAGCCAGGCTATCTAGGTCAGCTGTACTACTGATACAGGGTCCTTGGCTTTGTAGGGGTTTAGGTAAGCGATAGGGCCAGTGTAGTCCTGTCATCCAGATTAGTAAGGGGTGATTCCTCCTTCCTTATTCTCTTTCCTGTAGATGTCTCTTCTTCTAGGAGGTTTTGATATGATCATGGACAGCCCTTGCCCATGTTTTCACGAGTATGCTCTTGATAACCCGGGGGTTTGTTGTCAACTTTGGCAAGAGTGCCAAGGACAGTTCCCTTTTTCCATATTCCTTCACTTTTTCCCTATTTATTCAGAGATTTCCAAGAGGCAGGAGCTGGATAAGCATCGGGGCCAGGTTAAGAAGCTTTCTCACGAGCTTTTTCACCAGGAAATATGCACGGGTATTTGTATCGGTCTTAGAAATGAACGGGTTAAATGCTCAAGCATGGAATGATTTCATGGAGATTTTCAGTGGGCCGCCTCCTACAGGACGGGTGTTTCGGGTTTTCAGCACCTGGAATGGACCTGAGGCCCTGCACACCAGGATTCAAATGCCAAGGTGCGGCGGCTGATTTTTCTAGAGGCCATCAAGGCCTATTGCAAGCTGAATAGCTTTTGGGAAGCACGTGGGCATTATCTGCAGTTTTTCCCTGCCATTGAGAGAGCTAAGGCTCTTGTTTAGTTGCTTTGATTATGTTTACTATGGTGTTTTGAACCACATGATTTTGCCTGTCTGTACAGGGAATTCACTTAGGGCCAATTCAGCTTAGTGAGTTTCTTTTGCACCTGACTCATTAAAAGGAGAACTTGTAATCTCAGTCAGTGCCAGACTGATACAACAAGTAAACTTGAGTCTCTCTCTCTCTTTAGCCTTGTTTTAGTCCATCGCTATATTGTCATGTAGTGAGGAGAGCCTCTCTTTCTCTTTGTCACATGTGGTCATGGCTTAGGCTGGGTATTCGCCATCGGGTTTACCTGTCAGTTCATCTGTGATAGTTCGACGGTTGAGTTTCCATGTGAAAAGAGTAGAACTGTCAGTTGGACTGTCAACTCGAGGTCATTGTCTTCAGTTCTCACCCTGCCTTCATTGTGGCAACACTATATGGCGCCGATGGAAACTTTGCTAGCTGATGATAAGGCAGAACTATATAGACTAGCTGTTTCGGCAATTCATTTAATGATAGGACATAACCAAAACGACATAACGGATAATGGTCTAAATATTGCTTATTAAAGAGAGATGTTTATTCTCATACAATATTAAGGAATAATTTTAAACTAGAACTGCTGGTTGGTTCAGTTAATTCTGATACATATTTTAGTATTGGATAGAGTATAGTATTTTTTCAAGTATTTCCTGGCCTTCACAGTTTGTGGTACTGTTTGTTGTAAAAACAGTCAACACATTGTGATGATAAGGGTATCATTGAGCTTTTCCTAAGATGCTTTTTGTGGAAAGACCTGATAATTTGAGTCGTATTATCTTAGAGTTACTGTATCACCAAATAACCTTTGGACATAACTGGACCTTGCTGAACTGATATTTACATAATTGGGCCTTGCTGAACTGATAATTATTTAAGTGTGGCTTCATGGCAGTTTTGTATGGGTGTATTTTCATGCATACACAAGGAAAATATATGGAGGCAAAACTGAAGCCAACCCCTTGTTGCCAAAGATCACCACCTATTTGTGTTTGAAAAATTTAGCCTGTTCAGTAACGTTCCCTAACTGAGAGCAGTCCATGTTAAATCAACACAATGGAAGTATGAGTACAGTATTCCGAGATAAAGGAGTTATATGGCATATTTCATAAACAAAATTTTGGTAATTCTATACACTTTTAGGGGTTATGATACTGGCGGTGCATCTGTTTGTTGTCGGCCAAATGGAATGTCCCTTCGCCGTGTTTAGTACTGGTCCCGGGGGGAGGGGGTACCCATACGTTAACAAGTTATTGCACTTGCCGGATGGGATATGAACCGTTCGAAACAGACGTACCTGTGTGCTGTCTTGTGAAGATCGCGTATGGAAACCCCTTGTTGGATGGACTTCAGGGGTTAATTACAGGTTAATTACATTTGAGCGCCAAAAATTAAAGGTAAATTCATAATTAGCAACCAAAAAACTGTAGGAAAAGTTAAGTTAGAAGGCAGTCGCTGCCGTGGAGCTACTATATAGTTCTGCCAAAATTTTTTTTGGAATGTTGAAAAATACCAGCCGTCAGTTTTAAGACTAGGCACACTCAAGCTATCATGTTATGGCCAAGTCTATGAAAAACTATCGGTTGCTATTTTGAGAGCAATTTGATTGCATATACATGTGAATGGAATGGATGGTGTTAAAGGTCATTGGCAAACTGCAAATACCTTCTGATCATTTTGGTGCTGCTCTTGATGGTAAGGCATTGTAATTATAAGAAATCACCTTGTGTGACTCCTTATTTATGCTGTATCTGAATATGGAGTGGAAGATACTATTGTACCACATATTGATAAAGCCTGCCTAGAGTTTTAAACTTAGGTTTAAAAATGTCATTTGGTACAAAGAAATTAAGTACAGTACATTGTAGTTTATTATTGATACAAAGAAATTAAAGTACAGTACACTGTAGTTTATGTTACACTTTAGTTTATTATGTAAAACTGATAAAGATAAGGAGTTATCTGCGGTGATAAAGATGATTAGTCAAGCGCTGGTAATGATTACACTTGCATGAGTTATTCAGTTCCTTGACACTGTGGTAGGTATGATTTTTGGTTATACAGTAGTTTTAAAATCAAACCTTTTTGATAATTGTGTTCTTTAAGTGCATATTAGAGATTTGTTTGTACCAAATGCCTTCAAGGCCATGTTTCCCACAACAGAGTGATGTATTACATTGTATGCAAATGAAGTTGCTGAACGTTATAGCATGTTAGTCCTTAATTCGCTTTCTCTCCTTTCTGTCTCTCACTCTCTCCTGATAGTGACAGTTCAGTGGTTAGAGATGAGTTAGTCTTTTTATTGGCCAAGTCAAAAGAATAAAATTTTATATGTACTGTAAATGCTCAGTTGTTAGTATTTAGAAGTACAGGTATTATAACTGTAGGTTTTTACAGAGGTGTGTTGGTAATGACTAGTTAAGAGTAGTTATGGGTATAATGAATTTACATTGTCACCTAACCCAAAAAGAATAGCACACTCTCTCTCTCTCTGCTCCCCTCTGCCTTATGGATTTCCTACTTGAACACTTATTAGGGCCAGCTCTTCCTTTATCCCACTTTGTTGATCATGGGTTATCACAGGTCATCATCCTACTACTTCCATATCTGCAGCTTCACGGTTTCAGTGTATTTTCCAGCCACTGGGCACCAAATCTATTTGCCACTTCCTCATTCATAACATTAAGTTTCCATCAAACTTTGGTGATTAATCTTAACATTATATATATATATCAGGATCTCCATTTTCTTTACTCATACCCGTAGAATCATGGATAAGGGGACAGGCAAAGTCCTTGACTTTATGGCATTTCAGGAATGAAGTCCACAAGACAGAGGAGAGTGAAGATGCACAAAGGCAATTTGTTTTGGTTAAATAAGAGTTTAAGTTTATGAACCACACTAACATTAGTAATAATTTTTCTTAAGGCCTTATAAAGATGTTATATTGTAATGTTTTTTCTTCTGATGTTTCAACTTGGGCTCTGGTGGCTATTTACTAAGAGTTACCAAAGTGAATGAAGGTACACAGGTGTTAATAGCAGATGGACAGGGTAGTTAATGGGTGGATTGGTGTGCTGAACTTTGATTGGCTGTGTGTTGATGCTGTTGCACCTGGGCCTGGAGGTGACGTGATCTATTTAGTCTAGTCAGTGGGATTAGTTGTAGTGTCCCCATGTGGTCTGACTGGTATGAATCCCACTGGGATGAGGAAATGATTTCTGCTTTTATTTTTCACTCTCCTTCTCTCTTTAATAATACTTGTAATAATAATACAGTACAGTAATGATGATGATGATGATGATGATACAGTATTAATAAGGGCTAAGTTGACCTACAAACATGTATGATGATGATCTGTTGTTCCAACACTCCCCATAGACAGCTACATTTATAAAAAGTATTAACGTTAAGGATATACAGTACAGTATTTCAAATGATTGATTTGTATACGAGGAAGTATTGAAAATTTTTTATTTAATACTGGTTTAGTTGTACTGTACAGTAATACATGGCAGTTGAAGTTTTATATGCACTGTAGATATAGACCTACCATCTGACATTACAAGAAAAAAAATTTTTTTTTACAGGAAACTTGTGACCCGGGACTTGGATCACTAAGTAGAAGTAACCATGGCGCAGGCGCGCATGAAGGTCATCTTTGGCCATATAAATCAAAGGGACCGTCATGCTTTTGTATCCTTTTAAGCAAAGGGTTCACAGGAATTTCATATTAATCACTATCATCAGCAACAGTTTAGTTGGGTCACATCATCTTTTCTTTCAGGATTTTATTGAATAAACCTCAGTTGTATGGATTAGAGTAAAAAAGCATTTTTTTTTTTTTTGCTGAGATATAGTTTTTATCACTTTTGTTTTTATATTTGTACAAGCCCTGATGTTTTACATGTCTTCTTCTACTGATGGCATGTGAAAAGATCATTTAGAATTAATATAACTGTTGTTGGGGTATCCTCCTGTGGTTACTTCGATAGTAGGTAAACTGCTGCCTGCTGGTCAAGTCCCTTGCTTATCAGCTAGGAGTGTTTTTCCATTGTTCTCTCTGATTTCTCTGTTACTAGATGAAGCATTCATCAGTAGCTTTCAGGTTCATACACTATTGGCATGATTGTAAAAGAAGAAAGCTCATATTTCTCTCATTTTAATTTGGAAGTGTTGTATTTATTGTACGTCTGTAGCTGTACTTCTTTAGACAGTAGTTGTTGGGCTTTGTATGTATGTGATTGTAGGAGAAATTATGATGTACCATGATGTAAAAATGGTTCAGAGATCAAGGACATGAATTGGAGTGAAAAATAGTTTTATTTGAACATGACTTTTATAGGGGTTAAGTTATTGCTGAGCATGAATGAAATAAAAGAAGAAACGTCCGGATGTGTTCATGGACTGTTCCTATGATAAGTATCATAATTGGGCACAGGAAATACATAAAATAAAATCAAAGGAATCATTATTGTTTGAGTCTGTGTTGGAATCTGTTGCAAGTCTTGTCAGTTTCTCCTTTATCCTATTTGTTTGGTTCTAGTCAGATGGCTTTGATGCCTCCAGCAACTGCTCCAACTAGTCTGATTTTCAGTTACCTGGAAGTTTCAAGCAATGAACCTGCAATAAATAAAAATTACATAAACTATTTGGCAAGACTGTTTTGCATAGTTAACAGTGCACACAACTAGACTGTTTAATAGGGGGGTAGCCCTGTCAGTGTGCCTCATGCAGTGCATTGTAGGCATTGCTTAAGGTTCTTTGCAGCATCCCTTTGGCCCCTAGCTGCAATCCCTTTCATTCCTTTTACTCAACCTCCATTCATATTCACTTTCTTCTGTCTTAATTTCCACATTCTCGTAACAGGTGTTTCATAGTGCAACTGCAAAGTTTTCCTCATGTTACACCTTTAAAACCTCTTTACTCTCAATTTTCCTTCCACTACGGAATGACCTCTTAGGCCCCAGAGCTTGGCCTTTGGCCAAAATTCTGTATTTCATTCCAGTCTGTTTTTCGTGTGTACACGCACAGAATCAATCAAAATAAACTAAAATGTGAAGTTTAAAAATTTTTTGAGTTAAATCCCATTACTTTATAATTACCTATTCTGTGAATTCAGCATTCCACAGATACACGCCATGGATAATTGGTAGAAATGAGAACATTGCCACCTAGCTGTGTATGCATCTGGGATTACTGCCCTTGATTGGAATCATATTTGATGAAATGTAAGGCCCCAGAGCCTATGAGACCCACTCACCCTCCCCAATTTCAGAAGAAAATACTGTATTAAGAAAAACAAATTTTTTGTATGTTGATACATAAATATTTAAAGTTGTTTAAGTATATAGCCACAGTATGGCAGAAAAACCTTTGAGAAACATGCTCATAGGACAGCAGGATAAATAATTAGAATATAACGTAATTTACAAGAGAAAACAATAGCAGCTTGAGTATAGCAGAAAATATTTTATAACACCCTACCATTGATTGATATTTCTGAAAGTGACAATGAATTCATGTATGATTGAATTGCAAAATTGAAGCAAAAAACAAAATTTTAGGTTAAATATATGAAATTATTTGAAATTTTGTGCATTAAGGTTTTTAGTGAATTTAATTAACTAAAGCAACGTACTGTACATGACTGTGGTTTTGTTATGTAAAGTTGATGTGTAAGCCTAGCCCATAGGCTAGCCTGAATGTGCATGCGTATGTGAATAGTGTGGGTAATTCCAGTGTGTTTGTCTGGTGTCTAATGCATCAATGTGTGTGCATCTGTGTATTGATTTAAGCACTTTTCACACTGCCCTGAGAGTTGGTGAGCACAGGGTTATTTTGGGTGTAAGATGTTAAGAGTTATTCAATAATAAAACTGTGAAATATGACTTAGGAAATGATTGTTCAAGATACACATATACAACACTTGTAGGTGTAGGAAAATCTCCACTTTTGAGAAATGAAGCTGCCTTCAGCCTCAATCAGGACATGACTTAGGAAATGCTTGTTCAAGATACACATATACAACACTTGTAGGTGTAGGAAAATCTCCACTTTTGAGAAATGAAGCTGCCTTCAGCCTCAATCAGGACATGGACTGGATCAGGGAATGGTGTAGTCGGTGAGGTATGAGGCTGAACTCTAGTAAAACTAAAACACTTGATTAGCTGATCGTGTACAGATTTCCCATGCCATCCTCCCCTTCAGGTGGTTGGAACTTTGCTGAACAAGTCTGAAGCTTTAACTATTCTACTAACTTTCAAGAAACATCTAAATGAAAGTGTCAGCAAATGCCACAAGGAAGTTAGGTATGCTCGTAAGGCCTCATATATTTATAAGTGGTAAAATCAGTGCAACCTGTTTTAGGTCATTTGTACTCCCTTTACTTGAATGCTGTTCTCCAGTGTGGATGTCTGCTTCTGCCAGATATTTATCTCTTTTTAGATAGTGGTTCTTGGTGGTAGGTTTCTGTTTCCTAATAGTAATAGTTATGACTTGGGCCATCGATGGATGGTCTCTTGTTGGTCACTTTTTCATAAGTTGTATTCCAACAGAGATCTTTCATGTTCACAATTGATCCCTTATCCCCTGTATCTGCCGAGAACAACCAGATTCGTTGAACAGCAGCACCAATATGCAGTAAATGTGCCTTGCTGTCGAACTTCTAAGTTCCAGAAGTCCTTTATTCCTCAAACTGTTGGACTGTGGAACTGCCTCCCAGAGGATGTCTTGCAATTGGAACTTCAGAAGTTCAAGTGAAGTTGCAATGCATTAGTACCATAATACTATTCTTCTTGCATTTTAATACTGTACATTTTTATTTTTAAGTTATTCATTTTTTTTTTAAGAAGTTAGATCTCTTCTGTGTTTTCCTTTGCCTCCTCTTCCTACTTCCTGATGAACACCATATCCTTTGGAAGCTTGGATTTCAATTCAGTGGTCCCTGTGGGCTTGTTTCATAGGTTTCATCTTCTGAATAATAGTATGGCATTTAAGAAGGATATGTATTGTCCAACTGGCAACCTCTGGTCCTAAGGGATCTAGTAATGAGGGATTTTGCCATATTAATGATACCTCAGTTTTGCATACTGCTGTAGGTCTCACTGATATTTTGTGAGCCATTTAATTGGGGGTTGTATATGCCATAAAGTGCATTAAATTGTTCATTGTGTGTCTGCTACAGGCAGTCCCTGGGTTATGGCAGTCTTGGGTTATGGCGTTCCAACTGTTTGGCACTTGGCTTACAGCACTGTAACCCAGTTTTACGGTGCTTATGGCACCATAAGTGCCATTTATTCCCATTATTATTATATTATGGTTTATGGCATTTTTTGGGTTACAGCGCACCGCTGAGAACGGAACCCCCACTGTAAACCGGGGACTGCCTGTTCAGTATATAAGACACCTTAAGTTTTTATTCTCAGAAATTTTTATACTGTGTCTATTCATATTTAATTTTCTTATGTTTTCCTCAATTGGCATTAGTTATATATGCTTTGGTGATGGTTTTTGCTTATACTTTTTTGTTTCTTTAAATATATTCTTTAAATACTTTCTGCACCAGGGTCAATGTAGTTTTTCTTTGAATTGTTGTTATTTATTTTTATAATTTATTTTGTCAAGTGGAACTATTTTCTCAGTGTTTTCGGAAAAGCATATCATTTTGGTGCATTTTCTATTTGTTTGCATTTCCAAAGCAAGGAGAGGGGTTGGGAAGCCTGATGTAATAGGTAGAAAGGTAGTAGAAGCAATGGATGGAGTAAGGTGGGAAGATCATATTACAGTTAAGGAATTGGAGGTTTTTGGTGTCTAAAAACTGGAAAAAAAGGCAGATCTCAAAGATTGAATTTGGTGAGGAAGAACCCCTAAGGACCACTGGTACCAGATGTCTGTTAATCACTAATGGGAATATCCATGGGTGATCCTGTCAAAGTAGTTGCAGCTTTGGCTGCTTTATTGGTTCTTCATTTCCTTTAATGCTTACATGGGTAGGAATCCAGCATATTCCTTAGAACTCAAAGGAGGAACCAAATTTGTCAGTAAGTCCTCCAAAATTCTTAAGCAAGCAGTGTTCCATTTGCGTAGACTCCTAGAGTGCCAAAAGGTAACTCCTTTAGCATCCCCATCTTTGATGACTTAGTTGCTGACTTGGAGCAGTAGTAACAGTAAAGCAGGAACCACATGAGGCTGACATTGAGATTCAGATGCTGACAACAGAGCCCCTTTATCTGATGTTAGAATGCTCAGAGCATCTCTTACTGCTGTACAAAAGCCACTGAGCCTGAGACCAATTCCTACATACATTACATGTAAGTTAAGGTCTACTTACTTGACTCTTGCACTAGAACAGTAAGGGTCCTTCTCCATGCTAGACATTAAGTTATGGCACTGCTTATTGGGGGCACCATTACCTCTATGCTGAAGCGTTATTACAAAATATCAAATATAAACAAAATCAAGGTACAGTAATACTATTTGTGTTCTCCCTGTTATCTGGTCAGAAGATATGTTCAATACGGTATAGGTTTGTGAATTTTAAGGTTTAATTATTTCCAATGTTAGATTTCAAATTTGTGGAAGAGTATGAGCCTTTTGCTAAAGTGTAGTAATAATTTGGGGTTGTGCAGAGAATGGTGAATAGTAAATAATGATGATTATTTGCTTAAAGGCGAGACTTTGCCATTTTGTTGTTTTGCCAGTTTTTCAGTAATTTGTTCAGTTTTTGTATATGTTTTATTTCTCAAAATGTTTTTGGTAATTTCACAAGCTAAACTACTAATATTAGTGCCAAAATTTGATTTTTATTTTGAATAGAACTTCTTATAACTTTTTTTACTTGTTGGTAAATTTTCAGAGTCCATATCATTGTAACTTACGGCAGGTCCTGAGTGTGAGCTTCCACAAATCACAAGTAGCATCAATATCAGCTGTAACATTTACCGACAGCTCAACAAAACATACTGTAATTAGTCATACAACATGTAGAATAAAGTTACAATTAGTCATACTATAGGCAGAATACATTTAATCTAGAATTGTCTCATTCTGATAAATGAAAATTTTACTGGATGTGGATACACACTCCATACCTTGAGCTTGTTACACTGCGCATTATTTGTCATCACTTGTTGCTTTATGAATCAGGAATAAATATTATAAGTAAACATAGCCACTGAGCCACAGGGCAAGACTAAGAGAGCTCCCCCAAAGGATTTTATTCCAAAGTGAGAATTGAAAACAAGGTAATAGTTGTGGACATTAAGCTCTATACAAGAAGAGACAAAGGGAATGGATAGAAGGTACAAGGCAGTTCAGGTGGAGCTGAAGGGATACTGCAGAGAACCATTACTACATTTATAGTATGCTGTGGACAGCATCCTGTAAGTGGTCGGTATGAAAGAGGCACCTGAGGTTGGCTCACCCTTTGTAATGGCAAGAATACAGAAGACTGTCCACACTAGGAAACATTGTTTGGAAACAAAGTTTGCAAACTGTTTGAAAACAGTTTCTTGGAAACTGTTTGTAAACAGTTTGGAAACTGTTTGTAAACAGTTTGGAAACTGTTTGTAAACAGTTTGGAAACTGTTTGTAAACAGTTTGGAAACTGTTTGTAAACAGTTTGGAAACTGTTTGTAAACAGTTTGGAAACTGTTTGTAAACAGTTTGGAAACTGTTTGTAAACAGTTTGGAAACTGTTTGTAAACAGTTTGGAAACTGTTTGTAAACAGTTTGGAAACTGTTTGTAAACAGTTTGGAAACTGTTTGTAAACAGTTTGGAAACTGTTTGTAAACAGTTTGGAAACTGTTTGTAAACAGTTTGGAAACTGTTTGTAAACAGCTTGGAAACTGTTTGTAAACAGCTTGGAAACCTGTTTCTAAACAGCTTGGAAACTGTTTCTAAACAGCTTGGAAACTGTTTCCAAACAGCTTGGAAACTGTTTCCAAACAGCTTGGAAACTGTTTCCAAACAGCTTGGAAACTGTTTCCAAACAGCTTGGAAACTGTTTCCAAACAGCTTGGAAACTGTTTCCAAACAGCTTGGAAACTGTTTCCAAACAGCTTGGAAACTGTTTCCTAACAATGTATCCTGTCCAGACCTCAGTTGTCGACAGGATGCCTGCTGGTTCGGCAGCCTCTGTATTTTACTTGGCAGTTTTCATGCACTCAAGGAGGGATAAGAGAAAGAAAGAGAGATGCGTGAGGAAGTTTTTAGGAGGAGGAGCGTGTCATGCTGACTTGCTTCTGGCGTGAATGTATATGTACATATACATATATACATAAGTATAAGTATGAATGTTTGTGTATATGTGTAATTATATATACACATACACGTATGCATACATACATACATTTATATATATATATATATATATATATATATATATATATATATATATATATATATATATATATATATATATATATATATATATAATGTACATTATATATGTGTATATATACATATACACAGAAACACTAAATGTTTTCCATTCTGGATAGGGAACAAATATATGGTAAAAAGTGTTTCTAAACTGTTTCCAAACAATGTTTCCTGTTGTGGACAGGCCTTAAGGTATAGTCTTTGTAGCATTGAATGATGGGACAGATTTTAGGTGTAATTAGGATAGGGGTATTTGCAGATGAATTATTGGCACTAGAAATTCAATCTTCAAGTTAACTTTAAAAGTTTAGGCAGTGAAGGAAAATTAATAAGTGAGCAGAACTTTTGCAGCTCTTTAAAGAAATAAAAGAAATTGATTTAATAAGTGATAAAACTTCTGCAGAGCTTTCATGAAATTTAGATTGCAGATCTTTTATTACATTTTGATTTTTTCGTCAGGATTATCACTTTCTGAATTTAAAAATGCTCTTCAGCACTGCTTCATAGGCTTGAGTGTCAGGTTCTCAGTTTTTAATATAAATTTATTTACAGCAGTGAACAAAACTTTGCCCTTTAACCTTTGAATCCCAATTCTGTAGCAAAAGTATTTTTCAGTATTTTACTAACTGCCCACTCCCGTTTGCAAAAATGTACATAATTGTCTCCAATGTAATTTATACTTCATATTCCTTCCTTGTAAGTACAACTGTGCTTTCAGGACTTTACTCTTGTCGTGCAGCATAAATAAATGTGATTGTGATCAAGGTATTTGTATTATTTTTTGCAATATTTAATGCTACATGATTCTAAAGGTTCTGTCAGTTGTACTTATTTTCACAATAAGACTACTAGTTAAATTAACATTGTATGGGCTTACTCCTTTTTAAATTAAGTGTCAGCTATGATCTGCTGACTTTATATGCTCCATATTCAGATGCATCAAGAAATTCTATTTTGAAAGTAAGAATAAGCTTCAACTTGTATTAAATTATTGAATGACATTTTTCCAGCTGTAATTTATAATCATTTCTTACAAACATGAGCAAGAAAAAGCCATGTTGAAGAATTAACCTTGCAAATTTAAAAGCATTATAATTATTATTAACTGTACATTCAACTTTTCTCTGCTTGGATACTTTATGATTCCTTCTATTACAATGTTTTCCCTTAACAATATCTTAGTCATTAAGCCCTGTTGCAGCAGGACTGAGTGTGCAGCCACAGGTTACTGATTTTCAGTATACTCTTGATAATCCTCGTTTGACCTACGCCCAGCGTGCCTTTTATGAAGAAAATGGATTCCTGGTCATCCCCAATTTGGTACCACATGATCTTATTGATAAATGGAGGTTAGTGTTTTCAGTCATTAACTCTCTTACCTCAACATTAACCCAATATTTTTAGGGTGCTGAACCACCAATGTCTTGCAACACAAAGATAAAGGTTGTACACATATGGAAAGTGTTGCAGAGCTGCGTGCTGTATGTATCAAAATTTCTTGATTTTGCAAACTTTATGTAGTTTGTGTGCAACTTGAGAATGAGACTGGATATGGCCTTTAATCATCAAAAACTTAATGCTCAGATAATGGAGAGAAAACATTTCATAAAATTATTAATTACTTACACAAAATTTGTTTACCCTTTGATAATTAAAACTGACTGTACATGCGTCAGTGTTTTCAAGTTGTGTATTGTATGAATAGAAAGTTCAAGCTTCTAATTGATTATACTGTATGTTGGTTGTAGAGGGTTAATCATTATTATTTTATTTTTATTTTCTGCAGTAGTGAAATGGTATGGGCGTTACGAAATATATAAAAAGCACATGTTTAATTTTATTAAATGTTTGTATAGCAAAGCAACCTTTGTGTGTGTGTGTGTGAGTTTGTTTGTTGTGACGTCATAGGAAGTGACGTCATTGGACGACAAATGGCGGGAGGGAGCAAAATGTAAACAAGTCGAATATACTAGGCGGGAGTGTTGAAAAGTGTTTGGTTCGGTAGAGAGAGCTCTCGGTTGGTTACGTTGTTAATTTTGGGTTGTAAGTCTGTTTTGTGGTTTAGGACAACGCGAACAGGTGGGTGGATTGCATAATTGGGTGAATGTCCAGAAGAACTCCGCATGCATAAAGTACCAAAATTAAAAGTAAAATGTAATATTTTTCATATTTAAAGCGTTTTAGACCACTTCTTATGAGGAGGAAACACCCACAATTTTGCCATATTAGCTATGGAGGGGGTTGGGGGACAGGTATTGTCTAACCTTATAAGTCAAAAATCGAAAATCATTCGATGGGGAACTAGTTTTTCTGAGAAACATTACACTTTCCGAGAAACATTACAGTAAAAAAACTCATTTTCGAACTAACTCCAGTAAGATTTCGAGGATGCTGATTAGATAATCATTAATATCTCGGATATGGTGAGTCTCCTCAAAAAGTGTTCAGAGACAAAGTTTTATTATTTTATATTGTGAAAATTATAGTGTGACCTATTTTCTTATATCTCACCGCGGAGTTGTTCTGGACATTGACCCATAATTGTAGCATTTTTGGACAGGTTGGGCTAGAAAAACTTCCAAGTGGCAGCAGAGCGTGGTTGGTTAGAAATGGACGTATCTGATGATAAATTTTGGGAGATGAAATGGAGAAGAGACTGTCCGAGATTTAGCGGGACACAGGGCGATTATAAAGGATGGAGAGGACAAGTCGAAGATTGGCTTGTGGTGTGTGGTGAAGAAGTGAAATATCCGGGGATAGAGATAAGAATGAGCTTAAAAGGAAAAGCTCTAGAAGTAACAGAAGGAATAGACAGAGATGAACTTAAGGATAAAGAGGGCTCAAAGATAATCCTATCCAAACTAGATGAAGTGTATCTAAAAGGTACGTTAATGGAAAATTACAGTCAAATGAAAAACTATTTTAAAATAGAAAGAGAATCCAGTGAAAAGATGAGAGATTTTATAATAAGGTATGAAAAGGCAGAGTCCGAGTGTAGTAGAGCGATAGGGAAAAGCATGCTTGAAGGAGAAGCAAAAGGTTTTCATGTACTAGAACAAGCGAATCTCACAGAAAATCAGAAACAAAGGGTATTAGCAGCTTGTGGTCAAGGAAAGCTGGAATATAAAACAGTGTCACAGATAATGAAAGGAATATTTGAGGGATTAGGGAATAAAGAGGAGGGGGAATGGTTGGGATCAGGTTATGCGAATTTTGGGAAAGGGAGGGAAAACCAAAGATATTGGGGAAAAGTGAATCGAGGTAGAGGTGGAAGGAATCCTATAAATAGAGAAGGGAAAGTAACACTGTGTGCAATATGCAATTCAGAATGGCATTGGGCTAGAGATTGTCCTCAGAATTTTCAAAATAAGAAGACATGGCTGAATGGGAAAAAGATGCTCCCACGTTCATTGCCGAAATTTTAACATTTTGTTGGACAGTAATAAAACTGAAAGATTGGATGTAAAAACTGCAGATCTACAAGGTGATGAAATACAACGAGGGGTATATTTAAAACCACCTAGTGAAGATGGTTAGAGTGGAATATGGAAATGGAAGACACCTGTTTATGGGCTTAAGGATGCAGCAAAGGCATGGTATTGTAAGCTGGTAAAAGACAAGAGAAGTAGATTAAAACCTAATGTATTCTTTTGGAGGAAAGACAATAAATTGAATGGTATTTTATGTACACATGTAGATGATTTTTGCAATGGAGGAAGTGAAGGATTTTTAAAGGAAACAATTGGGAAATTGAAAGAGAAATTGCAAGTAGGAGAACAAGAAAGTAAAAGTTTTAAGCATATAGGAGTAACAGTAGAGCACAAGGAAAATGGAATTTGGCTTAATTAGTGGCAGCATATAAATTCTATAAGAGAACCAGAAGCTAGAAGACTTACAGGTAATAGAGTATTTTGACAAAAGGAGTTAACAGAATATAGATCATTGGTAGGAGTGTTGAATTGGGTATCGCTACATACCATGCCAGAAATATCATATGTTGTTAGTGAATTAAGTATGCGGTAGATCTAAGTAATAGATACACCGTGGGTATTTAGTGTGAAATGGCAGTTTCTTATAGTATTTTGGTTGGTTATTTACAATTTAACGTTATTTTTGGGGGGTCGGCTGTAATTAACCTGTAATTAACCCCTGAAGTCCATCCAACAAGGGGTTTCCATACGTGATCTTCAGAAGACAGAGCACGGCTACGTCTGTTTGGAACGGTTCATATCCCGTCCGTCCAGGGGAAAGTATTAGAAACTATGTAGAGGGTAAAGAATTGGAGAATAATGGAGATTATAGGGGATTAGGATAAGAAGAGGTTGGAGGGGAGGGAGGAGATGAGTGTGATTATATGTTAGTTTTAGAAGGTTAATGACCAATATTTTATTTTCTGCATTAGTGAAATGGTATGGGCATTATGAAATGTATAAAGAGCATGTTTAATTTTATGAGATGTTTTTATAACAAAGCATTCTTTTATGTTCTTGTTGTGATGCGATAGGACGACAAATGGCGGGAGGGAGCAAAATGTAAACAGACGCAGGCATGAGTGTTGAAAAGAGTTTGGTGCGGTAGAGAGAGCTCTCTGATGGTTAGGTTGTTAATTTTGGGTTGTAAGTCTGTTTTGTGGTTTTTTGTAGTCATAAGCTGGATTATATTGTAAAAGAAGAACAACGTGAACAGGTGGGTGGATTGCATATTTGTAGCATTTTTGGATGGGTTAGGCTAGAAAAACTTTCACCAGTTTCTTTGTGTTTTAAACAATCAAGCAAGTTATGTACTGGAAACCAAGTAACTTTTACACAGTGTCTTTATAATTATGGTGTTAAGAACAGACCCTAGAACTGAATTATTATTGTATGTTACATGTTATAACCATGTTAAGCACGTTAAAAGAAAAAGAAGAAGAATACAGTGTCATTTTTGTTAGTAAGTTTAGAAGATTCACCCTTAAGTTCCTGCAAGGAAGCTATTATTGTTGTCAGTATCTGAAATACCATTAATATTTTAGAAACCGACAATTCATGGTTGATGACTTTTGTTTTAGATAGCTGACCAATTCTGTAGAGATAGGTCAGAGATATAGTAGTGTTATTTAATATGTTACAGAAGCATTGAAACTAAAGTAAATGTTAGATTTGAAATTTTCTTTAAAATTTTTTTTAGCTTAGCCTTCAGTTAGTATGAGATAAAAGATTGAGTGAATTAAGAGTATTGACTGCATAGTATAGTTGGACAACTACTCAAGCAACAGATTTTTATACCATCAATTAATTTTTATTAATTATGCATCCACCAGCTAGTGTTGTTAAATTCTTGTGATCATTTCCCCATGCTGGACTAGTTTTTTGTAAACTAGTTTGTTGGGAGTCATATTACCCAGATGAGTGTGGCTCTGGTCATTTGATGGTAAATGTATTTGTAGGAGTTAGGTTACTAGCATTAGCGTATGGTACATTGATAGGATCTCTCTCTCTCTCTCTCTCTCTCTCTCTCTCTCTCTCTCTCTCTCTCTCTCTCTCTCTCTCTCTCTCTCTCTCTCTCTCTCTCAGGTCACCTTTCATATAGTTTAGGCACTTACTGGCAAAATTAATTAACCTGCATATATTTTAAAAGGAGATATTCATGATCATCAGGTTGGCAGCCTTGGCTGATTTAGATACAGAAGGCAGCTTTTGCCATTCTGTAGAGTGGATAGCTTAAGAGAAACGGGAGGCTCTTCAGTGATCTTTTTAATGTCAGTTTACCAAAACTAATCATCAGAACATTAGAAATACTGTACTCTATGTTTCTTGAGAATTTTGGAATGTGCAGTGTGTTCAAACTTACCCTATAACCTACAATGTATAAAAGTAGTTCTGCAACTCTTTTAAATGAATTTGCAAATTAAGACAGTCAAATATTGCTGATGCTCATGTGTTTGCCTTCTCAGCTTCAAAGTGTTCAGTCTGCATGTCAGCAGTACAGTCATCGTCATTGTTGGTTATGGTGAATGAGTGCCAGACTTGGAATGATGTCTTGTCCTTTGATGGCTTACCTCTTTGACTCCTGCTTTGTAGCTGTAACCACTGATGATCACTTTTATTTGGCTCAGCTGTAAGGAACTTTGTGTATTTAATTAGTGTATTAATGACATTTGTAAGGAACTTTAGTTCTCTTTAAGCTTACACAGTTGATGATTGATGCAACTCCTTGGGCATTGACTGCTCCTCTTCCAGTATTCAGGTCTCCAGTAATACCTACTGTACTGATGATAGATTAAATACATGCCATGACCATTTCTCCTGGTCTCAGTTTGTGGCTTGAGGATATTCTGCTACCTCACCATGGTACACTGTGAATGCCTTACCTTAGCATCTCAGTACTTGTCACTGCACAGGTGGATCCACCTTCAGCCTATTAGAGAAATCCTGAAGGATCAGCATTCTTCACACAAAAATGCCTCCTCATCAGATGTCTAAACATGATTACTCTAAGATGGTTTCTCCAATAGTGACCATGACCATGACCACTCATGGTGAGAAAGAATGGTATCTGAGAGACAGTTAAGTAGTCACCTAATGAGGAGAGACTGTCAACCAACTCTTCTGAAAGGATGATCTTGAGCCTCGGCAAAGACCATCCTTTTATTTCTTGCTTGTCTTTCTTCCTGGGACAACTCTTAATCAGCACTTCAGCTTCATCCAGGAAGAAGAGGGCTCATATTGAATCATTGCAGGATTTAAGCCTTTTGGGCTTTCAGAGGCCCAGGAATTGGACTAACAAACTGAGGCTTCCTTTTTTGGAAGTGGATGAATGGCTCTGCAAGATTTTCTGGATTGAAGGAAATAAAAAGCCCCCCTAAAAATAAACCCTCAGTCATCAAACTTATAAGTAACTCAGCACAGGCAATTCTACTTAGCACAGACAATTCTACCAACTTTATTCAGCCTGACTAAGGCCACTACTGTCTTGGACATTGCTGTTTGCGTGAGGATTTGGAGGGAGTAACAAGGAACCAGCAAGGAGTACAAGCAATTCATGGCTACCTCTCGCTTGTTTTAAGTGCGAGGCCAGTGTTTATACCAATTTCATAAGATTTAAGGCTGTTCCCCTTGGGTTTGTCATCCTTCATTGGCAAAAGGAACTATGGCAGAGCACCCCTCAGCTTCTTTTTCTCTGTCACAGTTACCTTCACACCAACCATGAGACACATGACAGCAGTTTTTTTTTTTTTTTTTTTTTTTTTTTTCTCCAAAAAAACTGGTGTTGGGAGCCATAGTTCACATCTTAAAGATGAAGTCTAGGCATCAGAGGAAGTAGCCAAGACTAAGGGGATGATGGTGCTTTAGCTCAGGTGTGCATCCATTGTGCACATGTGATTGGCTGTGTGCCTGCTGACAAGTGTGCTTAGCCTATGAAGAAGACAGATGTAGTGATTAAAGATCTCCTTGACCTCTTGTCTCACTTGGATTTGAATGATTTTCAGGTTTCTGATCCTTTTGACTTGTTCTTGTTCCTGGAGAACATTGTAAGGGAGCTTTCCACATTGACAACAATCGGGGTGACAGTCTTTAGAATCAAGTACACGTCTTTGTCTTTGCAAGAACAGATGTCAGTTAGATAACCAAAAGGCCAGGATAATCTCCTCTTCTACATTTAAGGCAACCTTCAACCTTTCAGCTCTGGTAAGGAGGATGGCCCACAACAAAGTCCCTGTATGTAGGGGATAGGAGGAATTACCGCTATTGCCCCATTTACAATTCCTCCACCAGTGCGGTTTTGTCTCCAGAAATATTGTACTGAAAATCATGGCAGGTGATTGAAGCAGAGCCATAGTAATAGATACTGTCAGTCTGATATTGATTCCCTTTTCTGGAGACACACTCCATGAGGTGAGGTTGATGATCAGGAAATTGTAATTGAATAAGTGTGAGACTGATCATTCCACACTTGTCTAGTCCCTCATCCTCAAGATTCTTACGAAGCCTCTTTTTATTTTTGCTGGACCTAACACTGACAAAGATAATTCCTCTGGCAATTTGGTCTCTGAGACAGCTTAATGAAATTCACTACTTGTTCTAAGAAGGTCACACTTGTAGAGGCTGGTTACCATTAGATTTTTTATTTGCTCCAGGTTTCATAGCAAAAATTGAAATGACTAATCTAGGAACCATTGCCATCCTTTCCTCTTCTCCTGAAGTGAAGAGAACTTTGTCCAGTGAGAAGTTATGTGTCACTACCTGCAGAAGACAAACTTGAGGAATGACACTGCAGACTGTCCCTCTCCACAAGTTAGTCAGAAACATATCAAAAAGAACACTTTCATTGGCTAAGGCAGCTAGTTTTGTGGCATAAAGTATTATGTAAATGACAAAGAACAATTATATGTGAGCCACAAAGTTAGAGCCTATAACTTTTGTTGTTTTCAAGGATAACTTGGAATGGCCTTAGATTTTGTGTTGCACCTCCTGATGCGGGTAAAAAAATAAGGTAATTAAAACATCTTGGGATCCAGGTCATGCTTGTATGTTGGTGCATTCTGTCTCAGACAGAAAACAGATGAATTTGTAAACTATTTGGGTTCAGGATGGAAATAAAGACATATAGTGTATGATTACTTTATTGGTTTTGTATTAAAAACTCTCACGTAATTGTTTTTCTGAAATGTATTTCTGAAATACCTTGTTTAATTCACTGTCCATTTTCTTTAGAAACAGTTTTCAAGTAATGGTAATTTCAGCAAATTTCAACTTGCTGGTTACCCTTACATGGCTCCTTGAAATTATGATTCATGATACTGCATGTACAGTAGGAACTTAATATCCTAATACTCTAGAATAACATGGTATATAGGTGTATGAATGCTGAATTGTATTACCAGGTATCTTAGGTTGATAACACAATAATTCTCCCATAATAATCAGAATGAGTCTGTCATCAGTGATAAGGATTTTTTGAGTTCTTAAAATACTGGAGACCCATTTCATAAACTATTGTATATAATTTATTAGAACTTGCATCATGAAGTAAATCAGATTTCCATTTAAAATTATAGTGGTCCCAATAATAAGAATGAATTTTGATTTCTAAGCTACCATAGGGACAATGATATTGTCACAAAGTCAGGTAGATCTGTATAACAGTGTTTTACCAATTAAGTTCAATTCCTGGGAGGGAACAGATATCTTGGCAGATGGAGAAAAATTCCATTGAGGCTTAAGATGATAGCTGTTTATAGTTGAGTTTTTCATGCTTGAATTATTGCAATGTAATCATAATGAACATACATTTACTGTATTAAGGGTCATGGATAAATACTATTGTATATTGTAAAGAAGATAAAAATTGCATGTTTACCTTTGATTATTTTACTCTTAGGCAGTGATTGCACTAGAGAGTTTGTGAGATCTAGAAAATTATCTGTATCTTACAGGGGTAGGTTCCTTGACCTGGTAGAAGGTCGTGTTGATACTGCAGGCATGACGAAGATGAAGGATATAGCACTGAAGGACAAGACAAACATAGCAGCTGAACGTGTTGTCAACAAACTTCAGGACTTTGTTTGGGACGAGGTTCTCTCTGAGCACTGCATGTTACCTCAGGTACATAGCATTTACCAGTATTCATTGAAGGTTTTTGTAACTAATGTTGAATTACAGTTATTCGAATCACAAGGTTTTGTGCAGAAATTATTCTACCCAGTAATCTTTTCACTTTTTGTTGAAGTCAACATCAGTTGTGACAAAATCAGTGAGAAGACAGGCAAGGCATTCCAAGTTCACATGGAGCTTTCACACTTTTATGTAAAGACCAGATAAAAAACCAGTAAGAGGGATTGTTACTGATATACTGTGTAATTAATAAGATTGTATTATGAAACTTAAAATTTTTTGTGCATAGAACAAACCTGTTGCTTATTAACCCCTTAACGGACTCACCTGAGATATCTTGTGATCAGTGTTCTAAAACTTTTGGACTTACCATGAGATATCTCTTAAAAAAAGTTAAATGTTAATATAGGACTAATACGAGATGTCTCTTGATCCACAGTGTTGTTTTAAGGCTTCTCGAGATATTTCATGCTATATCATATGTTTGGCAGTGGTACTTGCTGCTGGAAGTCGTGAGTTTTCGAGACTGACTTTTTGGTTTTTTTTTGCACTGACTACACTTCATTAGTAGCACTTCATTGGCCATCCTGGTCATTTGTTTGTTTTTTTGCTTCTTTTCACCTTTTTTAGGTAAGTTTGTTTTATTTGACATCTTAGACACTATATGTTATGTTATTGATTTATTGCGTTGATGTCGTGTAATTTGTTAGTCTCTTGACTTTATTTTAGCCCAGTTATGGCAAGTTACCATGACGACAGTGATACCGAAGAATCATTTACTGATCTTGAAACGCATATTTTCAAAATGAATAAAACTAAGCATAAGAGATATCTCGTGATAGACCAAAATAAGTATAATTTGTACAAGATAACTCGTTAATGATCATACAGAGGTCTCAAATTGAGTTTCTAAAAAATTAAGTACACATTGGATTAAAAACCCCAAGACCTTGAAGACCATGGCACAAAAACTGTGGCTAGTTCAAGGGTTTAGAACAATAAGTTATATAGTATGCCACTATGTTTGACAGTGAAACTGACACTATTTGACCTGGATGTGACATAGAAGCATAGGTACTTCTTTTTTCCATATAAAATATTATGTCGCTGGTATCTCTGGCAATGTTCTCTAAGACAAATGTCAGATATCAAGTTTGAGGAACAATTCTGATTCCTGTAAAACTTGACACTGATCTGACAAGGCAAGGTGATGGAGCACACACAAAGTGCTATCATAACTACTACTGGAACAAATGGTCTGCCAATGAATCATGAGATCATTTTGGATGGCAACTAAGGACTTAGCCAAAGGAAGCTTGAAGTTCTTGATTTCAGACTCCTGATCATCACTCCTTAAGTTGGCAACTGAGGCTTCACTAAGGGATCAAGAGGCACGGTCAATGTTATACAAATCACAGGTCCAGTTGTGGAACTTTGTGGAAGTGTTATTGTTAGGAAGCGAGCATAGATCTTACATAGGATCATCTTCTGAGTCTTCAGCAAACACAGCACTATCCTCAGCAGTCAAATCTAGCCCTCATAGAGCCTGAGGAGTGGTGGGCATGCTGGTGGGTTTCCAGAGTCCAAAAGGTTCAGGCAAAGGAGTCTGGGAAGAAGCCACACTTAAGGACGAGTCAAAGTTGTTGGGCACAGGAGGTGACGAGTAACTTTAAGCTCTGCGAGCAGAAACGTTATTACTGGATAATACTGAAGAAAATTGCAGAAGAAACAATAGGATGCCAGCATTACTTTCAATCAAGAGCTGC
Source organism: Macrobrachium rosenbergii (assembly GCA_039081455.1). Taxonomy (NCBI): domain Eukaryota; kingdom Metazoa; phylum Arthropoda; class Malacostraca; order Decapoda; family Palaemonidae; genus Macrobrachium; species Macrobrachium rosenbergii. The sequence continues at coordinate 26,766,155 of JANJGK010000038.1, forward strand.
CAGAAGAGCTAATATGCGAGTGAACTGATACAGAGGGACATTAAGCAAGAGAGTAGTCCCTTCTAGAACCACAATCATATGGGGAATAGGACAGCAACTTTCAACATGTCAGAGAGGACTTGCAAGAGCTGCTACTACTTCAGTGAGAACTCAAACTCAAGACTACACCCCAGGCAGTGTTGCATACATGAATGTTGATGGCCTGAAACAACAGAAGGCTTGATAGAAGGTTCAGCACTGGTCTCTCTTTTCACATGTTCAGAAGATCCTTCACAGCAGCTGTTCAGAGTACTTTAGGGTGGGGTTAGGAACTTGGCTGCAATTAAGTTAGTGGTCCACTGAGTCAACAGGAGAAGAATGTCATCAAAACAAGGCCCACAACCAACAGCAGTGGACAAAAGACCAGAATCAGTTATCTTTGGCATAGCTACAGGCAAAGCTGTGGTCAGCAAGGATAAGGAGGCTTCAGGTGGTGCCACAGCAACTACTGTACTATTATTACCATGGATACTGTAGGAAACAACAACAAGACCATGGGCATCTTGTGTGATGGAGGCAATTCAGATTATGCCAAAGGGGATGAGCCTGCACTCATGTTTCTGATGCCTACTGGTGCAAGGTCTAGTGTACCTGATACAAGGATCAAATTAGTATACTCAACAATTAATTGTTCATACAATAGGTGCAAGTAACATGTATCAGAATTACAGGGTGGCATAATTTTGAAGGAAGTACTGTTACTATATACACCATTTAAAATTTTCAATAAAGAAATACTGATTACTGTATGAATGTATCTTACAATGGTTAAAAGATCCATAGTAGTACAGTGGTTAAAAGATCCATTGTAGTATATGTACATAAGTTATAATTACAAATATACAAATGTATGTAATGCATATACAGTGGAAGAGGCACAGAAGAAAACTTGCAAGTTCCTGTTAATATAATAAATATACATAGGTATATGCAACTGTGGATCTTTTAACCATAATAAAAAAGCATGACTAGTGTTCTGTTGGCAATGTACTTTAAAATCTCCAAGTGCTACATAATGGATGCTTGAAATGTATGATTATCAGAGAAATATGCAAAGAATTAATCTTTTTATTTAGTCTTGAGATTGCAAATGACAAAGCCATTGAGTTGTGCAGAGTTAGAATGGAGGAAAGTAATTTTAAAGCATTACATTGAGAAAATCTGATTCTGAACAGAATCCCTTTTTACAGGTTCTGGACTATGTTGAATGTTTTACTGGTCCCAACATCATGGCTATGCACACCATGTTGATTAACAAACCACCAGATCCAGGTACTCGGACTTCCCGACACCCTCTCCATCAGGATTTACACTACTTCCCATTCAGGTGTAGTAACAGAAAGTCTTGCTAGTCTTTTCTTTTGCCTTTGACAATACTGGGGAATTATAGTTATTTTCCAGATTTTTCCTATGAAAATTTGTGTGTTGCTTGGATATGCCCAAATCACATTAGTTCCAAGTGCAAAATCATTTTGGGCATAGAAAAGTTTGCCATTGCAAAATGAAGAGTATCACTTTAAAAGTAACTTACATAGACCTCCAAGTCATTTTACTGTGAATTGACTTATATTTCACAACTCTGGTAAAGGTATACTGCTTTATGCTCCAGTTCTGAAGGGGAACTGCATATACTCGAGTACTGTACTTTGTCACTCATTGTAATACATACCTCACTTTGTGTCAAGAGAATAGATGTTTTGTTCTAAATGCATTTTTATTGATGCTTGTTAAGTTTCATTGGCATATATTTCTACCATTTCCATGTGTGACTTATATTTTTTGTATGCTGTAAAACTATCGTACCTGTCTTTCTGCCTACTTGTAGCATGTATACACTGTATATTGTCATTCTATGCAAACATCATGATACCTTACTTTCTTCCTCCTTCAGACCAGAAAACAGAATTGTATGCGCTTGGACAGCCATGGAGAAGATCAACAATGACAATGGGTGCCTGTTTGTCCTCCCAGGTTCTCATAAAGGAAAACTTGAGCAACATGAGTACCCAGAATGGGAGGTAACACACACTAATATTCTTTAGCTTTTTTTTTTTTTTAATTACCATAGTAATGCATAAAAATTAGAAATCTTGGCTCATAAATTTTCCTTGAGTATGAAATGAAACAACTGGTGTTGAATTCCTGTGTTTGTTCTCTCTGGACAGTTTACAAAACTCAAGAAGGCTGCAAAATACAAAATATTTCATTAGGGTAATATACAGAATTAGCTTTTATAGAACTCCAATACTTGTAAATTACAAAGTATGTGTAAATCAAATTACAAAGTATGTGATGTGGTTTCATTGACATGCATGGCACTTAAGTCATTGACATGAAGTTACAATTGAATATTTGTGTCCATCTCCTGCAATAAACAGGGCTAACATGCTGACAGGTTGAATACCCTAACTGTATGGCCCTATTCAACCCTAACTGTATGGCTCGGAATACCATGACTGTATAACCATGGCTTGTAAAGGGGAATTTAACTTCACAAGCTGTAACAATCCTAGTAAAAAATTGCATATCCAAACATGTACTTTTTTGGTACAAAGTCAAGTCTAGCTGAAAACAAACTAGGTTACAGCTCCAGCCCTTTGTTGGCCGAGTTGGTTGAGCTTCAGACCGTCATTCGATGGGCCGGAGTTCGATTCCCGCCGCCGGCTGATGAAGAGTTAGAGGAATTTATTTCTGGTGATAGAAATTCATTTCTCGCTATAATGTGGTTCGGATTCCACAATAAGCTGTAGGTCCCGGTGCTAAGTAACCAATTGGTTCTTAGCCACGTAAAATAAGTCTAATCCTTCGGGCCAGCCCTAGGAGAGCTGTTAATCAGCTCAGTGGTCTGGTAAAACTAAGCTATACTTACTTTGTTTGTTTCTAAGACTTTCTAGTTTTCTCTTGGTATTTTAGATTCATTATATTATGATTCTGTATTACTTTCACAGGATGGGGTAAACAAGATGTACCATGGAGTTCGTGGTTTTGATGATGAGCCCAAAGCTATGTTATGCATGGAAAAAGGTGATACAGTTTTCTTCCATCCTATCCTGCTTCATGGTTCTGGAGATAATCGCACAGAGGTAATATTAGAGTAACCAAATTCAGTGTTTCTTTACTTTGGGTGGAATTTATAAAAATTTTTTAATATTTCAAAGGAATAACAGTCACCAGTACATGGTGTATGTTTTTAAAGCATCTTTGGGCTTGTGGTCCAGACCTTTCTCTTACCGAGAAATCTTAAAATTATATTTAATTCTATCGATTCTCTCATCAGTAAACTTCACTAACCCATATTCCCACCAACAAGAATAATATACAGTTATGAATAAAGCTGTATGAAAAGTGCAATATAACAAAAAAGTATTGTATGGTATTGTCTGTCTTTTAAAAAATTCAATAAAAATGAGAAAATACCCCTTTAAATACTCATTAAAAATATGAACATACACATCATTAAATTTCCTATCACTGTATATGGTTTGTTATTTGGTTATATAAAATTTCCATGGTAACTGTTTATTATGGTATCTTTAATTTTGTTTGTTAATTAAAGTACAAAAATATTGCATTCCATTGTAGTAGTTAATGTTAACCCTTAAACGCCGAGCCTCTATTTACAAAAGTCTGTCGTATGCCGGCGGCGTTCGGGAGTTAGCGCCGAAGCGGAAAAAAAGTTTTTTTCAAAAAATCACAGCACGCTTAGTTTTTAAGATTTGAGTTCATTTTTGGCTCCTTTTTTTGTCATTGCCTGAAGTTTAGTATGCAACCATCAGAAATGAAAAAAAATATATATAAATATTGAAATATATGACAGCACAAAAAAAAAAAATTCATATATAATTGTATACAAATCGCGCTATGAGCAAAACGGTTAAAGCTAACAAATTTTTTTTTACTTTGTATTGTACACTAAATTGCGATGATTTTGGTATATAACAAATTGTAAAACGATCAAAGCAACACGGAAAATATCACAAAATGATGCATGAATTCGTAACGCGCGGACGTAAAAATAAAGTTTTTTTTCTAAAATTCACCATAAATTGAAATATTGTGCTAAAGCGTTCCCGTTTGTTGCAAAATGAAGGTAAATGATTGAATATTACTAGAATGTAAGAGTTTTAGCTTTCAATTGTGTTTTTCGACCATTTCGGTCGAGTTAAAGTTGACCGAAGGTTGAAATTTTGGCACTTATCGTGATTTATATGAAAATATTTCAAAACTGATAAAAGCTACAACCATGAGTTATTTTTGTTGTATTCTACATGAAATTGCGCACATTTTCATAAATAAAACTATGTAACGACTAATACAAAACGGTGCAAACATTACGACAAAGCGACGAAAGATTTTCATAAATGTTTGGCCGAGTTACTGCGCGCGGATGTAAGGGAAAAGTTTTTTCAAAAATTCACCATAAATCGAAATATTGTGCTAGATACTTCCAATTTGTTGCAAAATGAAGGTTCATGATTGAATATTACTAGAATGTAAGAGTTTTAGCTTACAATTGCGTTTTTCGACCATTTCGGTCGAGTCAAAGTTGACCGAAGGTTGAAATTTTGGCACTTATAGTGATTTATATGAAAATATTAAATATTTCCAAACTGATAAAAGCTACAACCATGGGTTGTTTTTTGTTGTATTTTACATGAAATTGCGCACATTTTCATACATGGTAACAGCTAATATAGAACAGTGCAAAAATTATGACAAAATGACGAAAGAATTTCTGAAATCTTCGGCTGAGTTACCGCGAGAACATAAGGAAAAAGTTTTTTTTAAAAATTCACCATAAATCGAAATATTGTGCTAGAGACTTCCAATCTGTTGCAAAATGAAGGTAAATGATTGAATATTACTAGAATGTAAGAGTTTTAGCTTACAATTGTGTTTTTCTACCATTTCGGTCGAGTCAAAGTTGACCGAAGGTTGAAATTTTTTGTAGTCGACGTATGATACGTCCACTCGGCACTCGACAGACAATTTTAGTCTACGTACGATACATCCAGTCAGCGTTTAAGGGTTAAATGCTTATATTAACTATCCAGGGGGAGTGTAAAAATCATATGTTAAATGTTTATATTAACTATCCAGCAGAGAGTAAGAATCATAGATAAATATTTTGTCATTAATGCCAGTAATGAAATGCTGTTGGTCCTACAGAACTACGAACCATTGCCTTATATATGAATATATTCCGCATAAGCTGGAGCCGTTATTGGGGGGTGAGTGGAAGGAATACCTCTCACTTGCTGTGTCACGATTCACGGTTTCTTCTCCACCACGAGTAAACGACACACACTACCCTCAGTCTTCCTAGCTTTGATTGTTGAATGCATTTGGCCAAGTTTTTTTTCTTGTTTCTTCATTCTTGCATTGTGTTTCTTGCCTTTTGGTTTTTTCTGAAATGGAGGAAAAAACATGATCAGACCATTGCAATGATTGTGGGCTCCCTTGTGGGAAGTTTTTCTCGTGTAATGGTAGACCTGCACAGGTGGTGTGCTCCTTTTAAGGGAGAAGGTATGTAGCATGCTTCCCCCTTCAAGTAGTGTGCTGGCCAATCTATTCTGTAGTGGGAGAAGTTTGGTAAGAGGATGGAGGAAAGAACCATTCACTGGCCTTTAGTAAACAGCAAGGCTCGTAAGTCAAGCACACTGGGAACTACGAACACGGCTGTTTCATAAAGTTTTGACTACCCCAATTTACCCTTTTTAATTACTTCAAATTATCTATCAAATGTTGAAAGGGTATTGTATAGTAAGTATCAATAACAAAATGATCTAATATTGCCTTATAATAATGGTGTCACTAGGGATTCACTTGAATTTCCTATGGGTTTTACTGTTATTACCATCATTTTGTTTAGTGTCAATAGTTATAACAGTAGTTAACTATTGACACAACTATCGAGGTTATCCCATCATTAAAAATCTCAGCACATTTGCTTTTTATACTTCGCATTTAAGACAACCTCCCCCCATTTTGGGGGATACTTTAAGGTTAAAGGTTGCCCTATACACCGGCATATATAGTAATTCAACACTATAAAATTCATATATTAAAAATTGAAAAAATCTCAGTTCATGAAAATACTGAAAAACCAGCACATCAAATGATCATATAATAAAAATAAGTCAAGGTACTTAATGCAGGCAAACAACACCAGTGAAAAATATAAAAACAAATCATCATAACTGCAAAGTGTTGCTGATCTTGGAAGACCACTGTGGTATGCATCTGCTGAAAGTGAATCGCACAAAAGAATGAGATGATGCCTCCTAAGAAAGTGGAGTAGGCTCCCTGCAGAGTAGAGTGTTAACAACACCAGTGAAAAATATGAAAACAAATCATCATAACTGCAAAGTGTTGCTGATCTTGGAAGACCACTGTGGTATGCATCTGCTGAAAGTGAATCGCACAAAAGAATGAGATGATGCCTCCTAAGAAAGTGGAGTAGGCTCCCTGCAGAGTAGAGTGTTAACAACACCAGTGAAAAATATAAAAACAAATCATCATAACTGCAAAGTGTTGCTGATCTTGGAAGACCACTGTGGTATGCATCTGCTGAAAGTGAATCGCACAAAAGAATGAGATGATGCCTCCTAAGAAAGTGGAGTAGGCTCCCTGCAGAGTAGAGTGTTAACAACACCAGTGAAAAATATGAAAACAAATCATCATAACTGCAAAGTGTTGCTGATCTTGGAAGACCACTGCGGTATGCATCTGCTGAAAGTGAATCACATAAAAGAATGAGATGATGCCTCCTAAGAAAGTGGAGTAGGCTCCCTGCAGAGTAGTGTGTTCTGTAAAGAACTGTCATGCTGTTGTTGCTAGGGAGCTATTATAGCATAGAATAGTAAAGTACAAGACTATTTATAATTATTGGGTTCTTGTGAACCAAGTACATGTGTATAAAGTTTTAAAAACCTGCAAGATCATGACTAAAATTGGTCTCCTGTTTATATGAGGTCTTTGTCCAAAACTGCAGTCTTTCAGAAAGTGTACAGTAAGTTGAACATCAGTGGTCAATTCTGATGGAGTGCTACCTTTTAATAACCTTTCCTGATATTTCCTCCATATATACTGTTTTACAGTTTTTCACACTTCACAAGGGAACTGGACAGAAATGTGGTATGGCTTGCTCATTCATCTTATTTCCTGGGGTGGCAGTGACCATGAGACTAAGAAAGTAATTTTCTTTAATGGATGGTGACTGATTTCAATGAAAAAATGAAAATGCACACAAATTTAGATATAGGAGCAAGATACTTTTTTAGGCTGTTTGGCCAAGAAAGGAGTACCCATTTACCATGTCCTAACTTACTTCACTGCAAACTGTCAGCCTTAAGTAATGGAAACTCCACCAAACTTACCAACTACCCACCTAACCCATGTTGCTGTTCTGCAGACCAAAGAGCTTTTTGTAGTGGTAACAAGTATGAGTGTTATTAGAGTTTCTCCCACAAACAAAGTTACCAGTTACTTTTTGAAAAGGAACATAGTTGGTGGCCACAAGTTGGCCACTGTTAGAGCTTTCCCCATTCCTTGATCAGCGATAGAAGAGTGCTTAACAGAATTGAAAGACATAAGGAACAGTTCTGTTAATTAACCTGGCCCCTAGTCAGTGAGTTTTCTTCAGCCAAAGTTTTGCTTAAAAGTCTTAAAATGGCTTATGTTGTGGTATATTCATGTGTGTAGTCTACATTCAGGTTATTTAAGTCCCCATCTAAGGCTTCCAGTGCCTATGTGGGCTCCTAATTGTCTGTACTTTAATTGGCTGACTAACTGCTGTTACAAAGCTACTCATTTTTTCCCCTGCATTCTTCCTGCATTAATTTGAAATTGTACTGGAAAGATATCCATTAAAATTTAAAGATTTAGCTCGGAAACCTTCCCGAGATGTATAATTTGATATTACTTCATTTTCAGCACTTCCGCAAAGCCATTTCCTGCCACTATGCAGCTTCAGAATGTAACTACATTGATGTACGTGGGACATCCCAGGAAAGTATTGCCAAGGAGGTTGAAGAGATTGCCTTAAGGAGAGGTGTTACTGGATTAGACTTCAAGGAAATTTGGAAACTTCGCAGTCGTGTAGTTCGTGGGATTGAAGTGAACCTGTAAATGTAGAGTATTTGAATAAGTATGATACATTTATATTACATGAAGGATATAACTTTTGCTTAGTTTTGCAATCAGTAGATGTGGCAGTGCAAGTATTATTTAAAGTCTGTTGGTTGTTTGTTAAAGTTTTGTCAAATGTTTTTAAATGTGAGGGTTAAAGCATATGAAGCATAAAGTAAAATTTCAATGGAATTTTTGTTTGGTCTGTAACATGACCCTTAAACTTTCCTTTCTAAATGCAAGTCTGCTATAAAATTGTATTCAAGTGAATAATGTTTATCAGTAATAATGCATAATCAAATTAAAAGTTTTTTATTGGTGACTGATTATCATCTACATAATAAAATGGCTTTTGTAATTTTTTCACTCGGTAATATTTGATCACATTCACATTATTTTGGATTTTTTTAAACAGTTCTCAAATAATATACAAATGGAAAACTGCAACCTTAAACTCAGGTTAGGCAGTGCAAATGAAGTCAGGTTTCTCTTTGATCTGATGCCGATTAGTTAATCTTAAATTAAACAAGTAACACCACTACTTGAAAGTAATGATGAAAATTATTACAATCTTTCTCCCAGAGCTTGTTTCAAGCAGCTCAGTGATGATCCAGTCCCTTTGGTCTCTCTGTAATGAACTTCAATTTTAACTTTTCCTGGTTCACACTCTCACCTTACATTTAAGAACAAATCCCTAGATGAGTCCTATGGGTCTAGAAATGTGCCTTGGTGGTCTCAAACTACTGCAGTATAATATACTGTAATAATTTTGGTGCTATTAGAATAAACTATATTTATGCAAATTTTCAAAATGAAATATCTGGGAATTTGTATAACAGTTTTGTTCTTGAATTATTTTTTTGAAATATTAATGCAGAAGCAGTAAAATTTGCAAAGAACCTTAACTACATAAAACTCATGAGTATATTTAGATATTTATGCGATAGCTTGGGCCATAGTTTTTAGCTTTCAGCAGTTCCTTAATATATCCAAAATTTGCATGCATTAGTTGTAATAGAGTTGTGTAAACAACAAAAACCAAATTCAACCTAAAAACTTCCATTTTAGCACATGAATTTATATGTATGGTTTAACTTCATACTGGATGTCCAGTGCTTCTGAAATTATGAAGTTATCCATAACAGCTGTCTCATTTATGATGTATGATGTGTCTTGCAGTTTCATTAATTTTTCTCCAGTGGGCCTTTACAGAGTCCACTGGTTGGCTTTCTGTGCCGAGTTATATACTGTATATTTGATGTTGCTAAACTACACATTATTTTTCCTTCATATGAATATATGTGGAAAAATTAAAAGCAGTAGTTCACAACTACCCCTATTAATCATATTGTATTTCAAGCTGTTCTGTCCTAGCTCTCAAAATACAACAAAATGTATGGCTTCGTAAATGCATCAAACTCATTCTTTCAGCCAAATGTGATGTAAACTCTGAAGTAACAAATATATATATTTTTTAATATGTATGTAGTGCACACTTTAAAACTCATATCAGCACATACTGTATATAGGTCTTTCAGGCAAGCCATACAGGTGTCTAGAATTGACACTCTGTGGTCTCATTGAAATATTTTTACTAATAAATGGAGGCATTCAAAAAAGTGTAACAAAATAAAATGTGATGGTACTCATGGGTTGTAGGCTACTGCAATATAATGTTATAAAGATAGTCTTTATGTTTATTATATATAAAGGGATATTACATGAATGCATTGTTTTCTTAACACACTGTCCTTTAAGCACATTGCCATTTCGGGTTTTATAAATAAATTTTATTTTAAATGTTGTTATATTCAAAATGAACTGAGTATAAAAATAGATTTATTGGCTTTAATCCTAAAAACTTTCTACATAAATGTGGACAAAATCAAATTTTTGAGAAGGAAACTAACAAAAGTGAACCAATGCTTATATATAATTTTTTGCTTTGGTATTTTAGCCCATAAAAGGCTATCCATGTCATATGACGTTCTAAAGTTTTAAAATTTGCACACCTTATTTTGTAGTATGGTTACTGTTTATGTTGGATGGGCACTTGGCAAACCTCCAGAAATGCAACAGTGCCCGAGTCGTATGCAGGGTTGTACCTCCAGAAATGCAACAGTGCCCGAGTCGTATGCAGGGTTGCCAGACTGGGCTACTTTTTACACCTTTGGGCACCCAGATTTCACAATCTGCTACTTGCAAATCTTTGGGCTACTTTTGATTTGACTTGGGCTCATTTATTTGATTGGGCTACTTCCATTTATTTTTTACCATAATGATAATAATAATCACGCACATGGCCATACAATGTCCTTAGTGCCTTATTATTAGTCTTCATGGAGGAAGATCGTGCTGACATATAAATCGTCAACCACAGCAGAGAAAAGACGCTTCCACTGCCGTGAATGTCATGTTCCACAATGTCTGGAACCATGTTTTGAAGAAAATCATACTCTTCGAAATTTGTAAAAGTGCTAGAAAAAAAAAAGAGGAAATGTAGTTTGTAAGTTAAGTTGTATTACTGAATAAAAAGTAAAACTTTTTAATTTCAACATTGTAAGAGAAATTTTTGTAAATTGTTCATATTGAGTGGAAAAAAAATGGATTAGAGGACCATAAAAGTGAAAATGGACAACACAGAGGATTATGTCTCAGTAGCCAGCAAATGTCTGATTTTGGACCTTTAAACATGGGTTTGTGCCCTTTAAATGCTTTTTTTCTTTCTTTTGGGACCGTTTGGGATTGTCAAAAAAATCATTTTAAATTTTTTGTAACCTGATGTGGTAATCCTTTACAAGTATGTAACCTCTTGAGGGTTAAGGGTCACAGTGTAACCTCTTCTGGGTTAAGGGACACAATGACTGAGAATTTCAGTTTAAAAAAAAATAACTTTTCAATCAAAAGAAAATAGGATTTCATTCATATTGGGGCGTATACCAGCACAGTTTCACCTGCCTAAAATTGGTTTTGCTTTGTTCTCAAGCTGACATAGTTCTGTAATGCATTCAATTTGATGGGAGGGAAGATGGCCTTCAATGCAAGAAATGATATGCTATTGACAAAACAAAATTTGTTTTGTAAAACCTAAGTTAAAAAAAAAAAATACTGCCTTACTCGATAGAAGGTAGAATGGATCCTCTCGTGGACTACTAGGCTGAATGAGGGGAAGGTTTAGACAAAAACCTGCCAAAATAAATTCAAAAGTCTCTGAACTTGTCTAAAAAGCAGAAGTGAAAGTATCAGACTCACACCTGCAGTGGTTAAGGTCTTGGGAAGCTGAAGCAAAGAGAGAACAAGAGATAGAAAGTTCATGCTAATCTCTAAGTTGTTCTCAACCAACCAGACAACATATACTGTATTTGCTTACAGAATTATTTTAACTGTCAACTATGTCATTCCATTTAGGGGTCTGGGTCAAATTACATTGGAGAAAAGTTTTTAAATGAATCGCACCTTTTTACCAAGATAAGTATAGTCCTGTGACAGCAAGAATAAGGCAGGATATAAAATAAAAAAAAAATTTGTTTAGATCATATAGTTAAAGTCTCTTGATCCCTTCCTTTCATGATGTCCTGTGGTTCATATGTATTGTTTTCGGCTTTGTTTCTGTTATAATGGTAACAGGACTGGTGGACTGATTGTTTAATTCACTTTGTTGCTGAACTATGTTGTTTCGGGATTGTGGTGTGACACTGATTGGCTTGGTCTCTTTTGGACACCTACACTAGACTTTACTTGTTGGCTTATGACAGTAACAAATTTACATCATGTGCAGGAGCAAGGATTGTTTATTCAACGACAGATGTAGTGACAGTTAAATGGCTGGTTAGTGTCATGATTTCCTCTTGCAGCAGAGGTGAAGCCCAAGCCCTTCCTCTCAGTTGATCATACCTTGGCCACACCCTGTGAATCTCCCTCTTCTGGAGGTAAAAGGAAGCACGGTATGTTGGGGGGAGAAATTGATTTGTACTAATTGTCTCCTTCCTCTGACCAACCTGGCATGAGTCATGTGCTGGTTGCTCCTCTGAAGCAAGCTTTTGCTTCAAAGTCTGTTTTTGAGGACTTGAGAGGGCTGTTAACCCAAGGTGTTGGGGGTTTTACTGCTGCTACCCCCATATCTGTTTTCTGCAGAGGATCCCCTGGTTCCTGAGTTGGACTCTGATGGGGAAGAAGAGCAGGCTACTTCTGATTTTTAGAGTGGTCTTCATCTCTGTGCCACTATGTTTCCTGATTTTTTCGAGGCCCCAGTAATTCTGAGTTCCAGATTACATAGGGCAACCAGCTTGGAGCCAAGAGCTGAATCCTTGCCATCTTCTAAACTAGTTGGAGCTTAATAGTTTGGACTCTTGCCACAAAATTTTCAAAAGAAAGTTTTTTTTAAGAGTCCTCCTCACCCTTCATTCAGTTGTTTATGAGGAGTGCCTTATGATACAAGACAAAGAAAGTACTGGATCTGTCTTCCTCTCCCCTTAAGGATTCAATTTTTTCCTCTCTCCTTCATCCTAATAAGAGACGGTCTCTTCTTGAAAAGTAGTTTGAATCCCTGCAGAGTTGGAATTTTTTGACAAGTTGGCTTTCCATGTAAAGAAAAGCATATCTTTACCAAAATGGCAATTGCAGCTACTTATACGGTTGCCAGGGAAATTAAGTTTTGGCTCTTTCTCTGGAGAAGAAACAGTTGGGTAATAACCTCAGACTTTTGGGGTGTACAGACAAGGCTGTATCTGACAATCTAGGAGAGTGTTTGCTCTTTTACCAATTCCACAGTGAAGCAGTGGAAACAGCTTTGCTCCTTCCTAACCTCTTCAGTTTCCAAGGATCAGAAGGCCAACATAATTGCACAACATCCTTTACCTGCTTCACTGGATTCTTCGGCTTTAGGCACTACCATGCAAGTAGAGAAAATTGGAAGAAACTGGGTCTTTGCTACATCACACAGATTTTTAGGTCTTGCCAACCTCAGCAGCAACCTCTTTCTTTTGACTCAAAGCTTTAAAAATTCCTTTAGGCTGGGTAGCAAGGCTTTCATTCCCTCAAACCAACTCTTCCAGGCATCCAGAAGGACGTTAAATGTCCTGGAAAAAATCCACCTACTGTATTGCTAAGTGGGATTCGAGCTCTCAGGCCCCAAAGGAGGGAGCCTTTTTGGAGGAATGTATAAAGGCAGTCGTTAAATCCAGGAGCATTTCAACAAGCACACTATCAGAGGCAATGGTCTGTTAATAGAAGTTGGTGCCATTCTAGAAGGGTTTCCCATACCTGTACCTCTATAAATAACCTGGTTAAATTCTTGACAGACCTTTGCTATACCAAAGGTTTGTCAGTCCTAGTAATCAAGGGGTATTGTTCCATGCTAGCTTCAGTGTTAAAGCAAACTGATTTGGATATCTCCTCTAGCATAGACATCAGTGAAGCTATACACTCCTTACACTCCTTCCACATAGATGTTCCTAAGTCTCTAATAAACTCTTTGGGATGGCATTTAGATGTAGTGCTAAAGTTCTTGAACGTGACCTCATTTGAACCACTGATGATTAAAACTCTATTCTTGTTGGCTTGGTCAAGGCTAGCAGGGTCAGAGATTCAAACCTTCTCCGGTAAAAAGGACTTTACATCCAAGGGGCAGTCCTTTCCTCTTTACCAGTATTCAGGGCAAAGAATGATTTCAAGTCTTGAGCTCTCTCTCTCATTCTTTTGAAGTCCCCAGTTTGTCCAGTCAAAACACTCACTTTATGTGCAAAGGACTAGGGATCTCGGACAATGTCAAGAACCTTTTTTGTAGCCCCAAGAGACCATGTGTCCCAATGTCTAAAACCACTATGGGTTTCTTCCTTAAGAACATGGTTAAGGAAGCACATGCCTTCCTTTTTACCTCTATTGAAGGCCAAGCTCCACGATGAGAGCCACGGCAACCTCTCTTAGTTTCCTTAAAAACCTCCCTGGAGGAAGTTGCAAATGCAGTGCAATGTGAATGTAACTCAGTAAATTGGAACCTCGATTCACGAACTTAATCCGTCACATGACTCATTTCGTGAACCGAAATGTTCGCAAACTGAAACAATTTTTCCCGTTTAAATGAATGTAAATACTGTACAATTCCTGTAATCCACTCCAGCCTCATAAACATCACGTTTTTTCATTTTTTAAACATTTTTCTGTGACAAAGAATATACTGTATAATGATGGACAAAACACTACATTATGGCATTCCCCGCTTGCCGGCAGCATCGGTTAATGATGTTTCGGTTTTACGACGCTTGGCTAATGACATTGTTAACAAGATTTTCAGCTCCAGTAAGCTGTTTATCGGCATCGACAAGCGGTTTATCAGCGCCGACAAGTGGTTTATCAGCGCCGACAAGTGGTTTATCAGCGCCGACAAGTGGTTTATCAGCGCCGACAAGCGGTTTATCAGCGTCGACAAGCGGTTTATCAGCGTCGATAAGCAGTTTATCAGCGTCGATAAGCGGTTTATCAGCGCCGATAAGCAGTTTATTGGCATCAATAAGTGATTTGTGGGACCAGTAAGCACTTTATTGGCGTCGGTAAGCAGTTTGTCAGCACCGATAACCGGTTAATGGCACCTTTAAGCGGTTTATTAATGCTTACGGTAATGTAAACGCCATTTATTACCATAATTATTGTGATGTTCCAGTTAATGACGATTTTCAGTTATTGGCACTTGGCCGGGAACGGAAACCCTGCTGTTAACCGGGGGCCTCGGTAAGCAGTTAATGGCGCCTTTAAGCGGTTTATCAGCGCTTATGGTATCGTAAACGCCATTTATTACCATAATTATTGTGATGTTCCAGTTAATGACAATTTTCGGTTATCAGCACTTGGCCGGGAACGGAAACCCTGCCATTAACCGAGGACTGCCTTAAATAAAACGGTACATATACACTGTACTTTACACTGGTTGTAGATAGTTGCTGGCACAGGTGGATGGCAGAGAAGGAGAGGGGGAAGCTATCTCCAACCAGTTGCTTCTCATTTATCTACACTAACAGTTTTTCCACTTCCTCTATCACATTAGGCCTTTGCTTCATAAGCAGTCACTCCTTTGAGCCATATCAGCCAACTTTATTGCCTCTTTGTTCTTCAAGATTGTACAGATAGCCAATTTTGCCATTACTGTACTGCTGGGCTATACCGGAAACATGGATGCCATTCTTCTGTTTCACTATTATTTCCTTGAATTCCACAGTGACACGCTTAGGCCTCCTATTATCACTATCACTTCTTACTTTTTTAGGAGCTATAATGAGGCCTAAAATAAATCAATTTGAGCAAAAAACCAAAAAGTATTGTTTACAAACAGAGCACAAATGAAAATTGTTCACAGCAGGTATGCCAAAACTGCTTGCTGGCTGAGGGGGTTTGCAGGGCTTTTGTGCATTCTCACACCAAAACACTGTTCATAAACTGATGTAAATATTGTTTGAGATCTGTTCGTGAACCAAAGTTCCACTACATTTTCTTTTCATTATTTGCAAGATGTGGAAATTTAATATGAAGATTGCAGAGCTCTTCTTCCCTTCGTTTCAGCAGGGAACTCACCCTGAACAATAAGTGTAATTCTACTCTGGTTTTCCTATCTAGATAGGAAAATTTTTGAGTTTTGGGAAGTATGATGTGTAAGTTTTGGGTTTAGCAAAGGCCTTCATTCTTTTAGTGTCATCCTTCATTCTTTTAGTGTCATTACTCTGCAGGAATTTGCCTTCCTGTCATCAGATTGAAAGTGATTTCCTTCGCAAGGAACCTCCACCAATTTCCAGAGGTACTTATGGCCTAATGAATTAGTCCTCAACTGGTGGAGTTTGAATTAGTCCTCGACTGGTGGAGTTTGAATTAGTACTCGACTGGTGGAGTTACCAATACTGTTGATGGATTCTGATCATTCAGTAAGTAACCCCTCATTCCCCAAAGAATTTATTTTGTTCTCTTGGGTGTTTCAATTTTCAGGTTCCCATACACTTACCCACCTCCATTTCAATGTGGGAATGAACTATCATAACAGAAAGGTAAGATTAATTTCAAACAAATTTGTATAATTTTTTAAATATGTACCTCTCCACTATGAATCTCCCTACCTACTCATGTGGACAAAAGCAAAATGAGAGCAACAGATGCATGAACCATGGTTCACCCTGAAAGGGAGGGGTCAAAAAACAGTATATCTAGACATCTACACAACATTTAGTTGTTATACTTTTGTCCTCCCACTGACGCTGAACTTTACACCTATCATTATAGAGAGGTAAGTATTTTTTTTTTAAAGTGTTATTACAGAAATTTATATTTTTCATAAAAACAATGCAAAAATAAATATTCATTAGTTAGCACAGCATGTAGTTATTTACTCTATCTGTGAGCAATCACCAAGGTTTTGAGGCAGGTCATTTTATGTAAAAGAAAAAATATTAATTTTACTTGAATAAACTATATTTTTTCATAATTATCCATCACTTATATTAGCCAAAATAGCAATTAACTTGAGAAACAAACTGTTTAAAAAATCCTAATAGGAAAAAGGGATCCAATTTAATGATCAAGAGACTGAGATTAGCTTAAGAACCCAAGGCTATAAAATGAACAGGGAATCCTATTCTAAGGTCACAGCTAAGCTAATACACTGAACTACAGATGTTGGTAACTAAAAACCCATGCAGAACTTAAAACGTTGTAGCTGTCTATACTGTACTCACCATGTGTGGTGACAAGCAATGATTGTCTATGCCCTGAAGGATCTCATCCTGAAAAAGAGAAGAGGTTCAAGATGACGAAGCAATAAATCTGTCTACGTAGACATCTAAAATCTACCATAGGTACTGGATCAGATGAGATAAGTACTGGTCATCCATCATGATTAAGAATAAAAGTCCTTGAGCTTATCCTTATCAGGTGCTTTGATGGAAGACCTTTCAAAAAAGTAGCAAACTCTAGTACGCAACAAATATCTCCAACACCTAACAATAACTTTATTTCCAGCCTAAACTAAGCTAAAATCTTATCACTCCACTTTGGGATTCATCATTATACGTAATTATGTCTAAAAACTTTCCTGTAATGAATCAAGTTCTGTACACTGACACCTCAATTTAAGTGACTTCAACATATTGGAATTTGTTATTCATTGGTCAGAGTCCAGTATTATTTACATTAATGGAATAATCTGGTAAGTACTCTAGATTTACTAGATGTTGAGATGAATGGGACCATATCTTTCCTGTCTGAATCTGTAAACCTTGGTTATTTGTTCCCATGATAATATAAAATAAAATTAATGTATTGTGCTTTTTTTAGTACTGGCTGACCAACCTGGCGCTGGCCAGAAAAACACTGAATGACAACCGATAAACTCTCTCTCTCTCTCTCTCTCTCTCTCTCTCTCTCTCTCTCTCTCTCTCTCTCTCTCTCTCTCTCTCTCTCTCGTTAAGATAGTTCCTTCAATTATATTGCCCAGCATTTTTGACATTTTATATTTCACCCCTTCTCACCCCCCTTCCTATTAGGGCTGAACTTGGGCTTAAAGGGAATTGGGAGTGCCACTATTCATCTCGGCGACCTTGAAAACTATGGATTAGACACTATCATCTGTCGTTTCTGGTTATTTTTACGTCACATCCATCCCACCCCCAACCCCTATAGTGTCAGTGATATCTTACCCCACATTATTCTTTTCTAGATAGCGAGTCATGTGTATACCAAAATGAGGTATGATAAACCCATAGAGTTTATTTAGTTACTAAGCCTACAAGCAGAACCAGCCCCATTTCAGGGAAGCCCTTCCCAACCCAACCCCCTTTGGTGCTAGTGATGTCTTACCCCCATACAGTAGTATTCTTTTCTAGATAGTAAGTCAAGTATACAAAGTTTGGTTGAAATTACTCAATGCATTTCTAAGCTATGCTGGAACACATACGCACATGCACGCGCACACAAACAGTACATAAATCCATTTTTATATACAGTATATAGATGGTCTGGTATTCCTATTGACATGTACTTACTGCACTGTTACACATTATGTTTTAATCTTCGTCTGTGCAGGTCTTTATGTACACATAGGCATCATATTATGAAACTTTATACTTCCAGTGTGTGCAATATATTTACTGACTGACTTACTTTCTCTACATATATTTTGTGTTCTGTGTATGAGTGCTTACAATACATATCAATATGCATATGAATCCTGTTGAGAAAACAACACTATGTGCTCTCTCTCTCTCTCTAATATTCTCTCTCTCTCTCTCTCTCTCTCTCTCTCTAATATTCTCTCTCTCTCTCTCTCTCTCTCTCTCTCTCTCTCTCTCTCTCTCTAATATTCTCTCTCTCTAATATTTTCTCTCTCGCTCTCTAATATTTTCTCTCTCTCTCTCTAATATTTAAGTCTTAGGTTACTTGGTTAAAAAAGAAACAAATTTTAAGGTCTTTTTTATACTGTAAGAGTCCTGTGTAGTTTTCATATCTTGTAAGCATTAGTAGACAGAACTACTGTAATCAGGTATGATTTGCTTGGCTACCGTATCTTATACTGTAAGGATTTTTAGCAGTTATTTTACAGATAGAGCACTAATATTGAGCGATATATTAATGAATCCTTTATGACAACTATTTACCCAGACTCCGTGAAACCGCCATGCCTACACAACATGAATTAAGAAACTCATTGGAATTTTCATCTGAATTTCAGAAATAGTCAACAGTGAGTGGGGAGGAAAAATGAGAAAATTGCTGTACATCGCATCCCCGATTTGCAAAACATGTATTCCAAGTATATCAGCATTTAAAAAAAAAAAAAAAAAGTTACCAGAAAATTCCTAACAAGCAAAGTAATTAATCATATGCAAAATTAAACAATATCGACTACCTATGAAAATATACAAAAAATTACAACAACTGTACACGCGCATATGCTAGGAACATTTTTTTTTACAGCAAAATGTACCGTTCAATAAAATTCTGTAATACCAAACACTAACACACTAAGTTCTACGTCCTGCCTATTAATTCTCCTCGCTAACAAGAAACAATGAAAACAATATCAGCTTCAGGGCAAACTTAGAAAGCTTTGTCCTCACTACTTCATACACAACTCTTCGACTCATCATGCAATTTAATCAACTCATTATTACTCTTGTACCTCAGGGTAAAGACTAATTGCTAATGGTTCATTCATTTCACAGGTTCAGCATTTTCCTTGTGCCTCCTAGCAAAGCGAATCCCTATATAACAAGCTGAATACATTCCTGTACAAGTAACGATCATTCTCTTTACGGGAACATGTCTTTAGCTTTGCCAACCTGCTGTTCAACATATTCGGGTTGTAATTCTGAGGATACTCTACTCGAGTTTTATATTTATTCATCATACAGTCAACTTCTATTGATAACTTATACCTGACAGTTTATTACATCAAATGATCGAAATGGCTAACACTAACAGATTGGTCTGTTTATTACGGCCATTGGAGGCAAGTTTACAATAAAACGTACTCTGTATTAATTTCATTAACGAAGCTTATTGTGCCACAAACTGCAGACTATAATTAGACATGACTTAGACATAACGTACCGGAAAGGAGCTAAACTGACATACTGTATGCCAAAGTCAGGGGACTCAAGTTAGACAAGTTTCAGAGCTAGTTAATAAAATTCAATACCAGTCACAGAAAAGGACTACTTTGTTACTCAACAATGCAGCCAGATTACAACTCCGTTTGAAATTAAAACTGTGATGATTAACAAAATTTATGAAAAATCTTTGAAGGGACATGGAAAATCATCTGCAGCACAGTTTCTGTATACAATTAGTTGCAATATTTGATAAAAAAAAAGGCTGAAAAACACAATAACTATTTCGATCGTCTGCAATATTATCTGACATTAGGTAAGTTTCTAAAAGTTACGAAGAAGATAAAGAGTTATTCATACCATGCGGTCTATTCAAACAAACATTTGTTTTAAAAATAAAGAGATCATCACAACCATTCATTTGCTTCAAAGCAATCTGGATAATAAATGTACCTAATACAATATTTACTCAGTAACTCATAGCCATACCTGTAAATGATAATTCACTAGGAAATTATTTTTGACAGTTTATTCTGCCAGACACTGTAAATCCAAAATATAAATCTTTTACTATGCAGAACAAAATTTGTCTTAGGACACCGGGTGGCGTTACTCTCGACACAAGTGGGTAAAAACCTTCGTACTTTCTAATTAGGACACTCATCCCGTACACAGAATATTCAATTATCACCGAAACGCTAGTTTGTTACAACAATGAAACAATATGCCTTAACATAAAAAGTACTGTTAATCAGATCATTTATAAATTACATGGTTCTATAAAAAGGAAAAATCTCTTTATTGTGAGGGATGGGATTATGGAAATGCTCCCCGGAGCTTAATACTCTTAAGTATTCATCCATTTATTTCAAGCTAATTAGCTGGAGAGAGAGAGAGAGAGAGAGAGAGAGAGAGAGAGAGAGAGAGAGAGAGAGAGAGAGAGAGAGAGAGAGACTGAAACAGCATACTATGGCAATGTCTTGATATTTGAGTTAAGAATATTACGCTTTTTGAAGGCTTCAGGTTAGAGAAAAAATGATTTAACAACGATGATACCGATGAAAAAAGTTCTAGTGCCTTTCCACTGAATGAATGCTGATATTTTGCCGACATATCATATATAATCACAACCGTTTAAAGCATACAGTTTAGTTACATAGAGGAAAGAACCGAATGAATGCAATAAAAAAATATCTGAATGACTACAACCACAAAAAAAATCTAGTTAATAAAACTGAAAACTCATTACGATAATTTTCTTATATTTATTTTATATATTATGACCGATTTAAAACAAGTCTGTCACAAGCTGACCTACAAATGAGACCGCCCCCCCTACCTACCATCAGCACATGAGGCAGCAGAGCAGTACCAAATAAAAAGCAGAATTCTATCCAGCACGGGTAATTGTCAGACAAAAGCTGTGGTTTTCCTAAAAGTAAACACATTAACCTTTCAAAATCCACGATGGAATAAAACCATTATATGCGAAGCTCATTCCATAGAGTCAGATCAAACAGAGCAGTACATTTTAATAAGGTATGTTTTTTTCCTTTTAACTTGTACCTTTGATATTTCGGTACACAACTATGCATATTTTTCAAGCACAATCCAAATTAAGCGCGATACATTTCAGTGGCATTGGACAAACTTAAAATGATTACGGCAAGCGACGTCTAATAGTTTTTCCTAATTATCATCATAAAAATCACTACTACCTCTGCTGCTGCTATTTCTACTGTAGAATAGAATAGAATAGAACACAGAATAGAATATAGAATTTAGACTAAAGGCCAAGCGCTGGGACCCATGGGGTCATTCAGCGCTGTAACGGGAACTGACATTAAAACGTTTGCAAGGTGTAACAGGAGGAAAACCTCGCAGCAGTACAATGAATCAATTGTTAGGAGAGGGTGGAAAGTAAGACTGAAGAAAAAATATGAACGGAGGTACAGTTAAAGGAACGAAAGGGGTCGCAGCTAGGGGCCGAAGGGACGCTGCACAGAACCTTAAATAATGCCTACAGTGCCTACAACGCACCGCATGAGGTGCACTGATGGCGCTACCCCACTACGGGGATTACTAATGCAGACAGTTTAAATACACAAATAATCGAGATAAATCCCGGTATCAGCCAATCTGACGTCCACTGTCACGTTCCCTTTAAAAATCTCGATAATTCTTTGTTGTAGGCAAAATGGTACTTGGAACCTTGAGGTATAACTAATGACTACCGTTAGAGATTAAACGGCATCAGCAAAGAAAAATTCAAAGAAAAACAGCAAGACGGTAACATGAGCGTCTTTTAAATGTGGCTCTAATATCACTTGATGCCACAAAAAGTTTCCCATTTCAATTATATTTTTCCATTATGATCACTTGTAGAGTTTTGTTTAACACTTATGAATTTAGCCTACATATCTTCTATGTCACTACAAATGCCAAATATATTAAACTGGAATAACTCACAATCAACTCTGATTAGCATGCATAAAATAATAATCATCTGAACAGCGTCGATTTCACTGAAAACTGCTAAGCAGGCTGCCATGACGAGTTATGTTTATGATAAATGATTCGTGTTAAAATTCCTCCAATTTAAGAAGCTCACGATCCAACAACGTCTTCGTCATGACGTTAGTCCATTAAGAAACTTCCAATACAATAGCCATTATAAATTCATGACAATAAAGAATATACGAACTTCCCTGATGCTTCTGAATGTGGATGAATGAAGTTCCGCTTCCTGAGTAGTTGCCGCAGGACCTGAGTTACCTTTACTTGTAGCGGCATTAGTTACGAGTAACTTCAAGGTACTACTATCATACTGTTCTTTTGGCTTGAAAGATCAAATAACACAAACTTAAACCGAATGCTGATCCGCAAAAGTGATACGTTATATGATCACGACAGCAACACATTTTGCTAAAAATTGCCATTTCTAGACCAACGAGTTATCCTTAACAACATTTACCTTTGCAAAAAAATATAATTTACTCAACTGAATATCTGTAATAAAAATTTTCGAAAAACATTTGGCAGCAGGATAAAAGATACCTCAAGATGTTCCCGAATTATATAAAAATAAATATTCTTTCTTCGTCTCTGTTTCCCTCTTCCCTATGGTAAGCTTATTACTTTTTCAAAGGTAAAATGTCACGTTACAATATCTGATATTCCCATGGATACGAAACAGGGTTATGGAATTTGAACTGCTAAATGAAAATGACGACGTGGAACTACGTTACGATGGTTTTCACGGGTCGGCAAATCATAAGCTCATCAGCTTTATAATTACAGTCTCTCTTACACCGGGAGAGCAATCTTCTTGGTAACATTAAAATAGGTTTATGATTATCTCTTAGGTAAAAACAAAAGTACGAACGTTCAAGAATGCATAATTAACATTCACATCTGACGTCTTTACCTTTACGATCTACTGTAATTATGAACACCATATACTGTAATTATGAACACCATATAAGTAGTCTTATATAAGGGTATAATAGTTATACTCCTCGTCTCGATTACTGTTAAGGGAACACACCTGCAGGCCAGAATGTGTTACCTGGAAAGAAAAGTTACTGTCGTCAGAGATGACAGGAACACGTGGAAAGTCACGTGAAGTCGGCGGCGGATGTACACATTATGGCTGAGTAATTTTCCAGCAGGATTTTTGTAACTTCCTGAACAATGAACAAGGCTGAAGTAGACAGATACAACAACTACTTATGTAGGAAAAATAAATAAGCAACAAGTTTGGTAAATCCTGTTAGAACCAGTTTCTTCCAGATTCATGAACTGATTAAGATTAATAGAATGGTAAAACAATGCTTAAAGAAAAAATTGGAAAAAGGGATATATTTTAGAGGTAAACATGAAAATAAATATTTTCTAAGGGATGTTAATGTTTCCTAGATAAAAACATATAAACACATCAAACAACTAAACCCCCTCATTACCAAGACGTATTTTTATCCACTGATGCTTCTCTAATATCTAGGTCCTTCTTCCTAATATATCTGAGACCATTTCAGGTCTTCCTTGACTGACTGACTGACTGATTCACCGACAGCAAAATTTCTTTTAAAATTCTGGACTCTTAACAACCCCAACGAAGATAAAAAAGGTCTATGAAAAACAAATATAAATATATATAAATATTTGTATATATATATTATACGTATATATATGTATACACACACACACACACGTCTCGATGTACTCCGCAATGAAAACGAAGGAGCAACCAGAGGCAGAAAGGGTATAGAGCTCTTAATTTGTCTCAACAGTTTCGCCTTCCATCAGGCCTCTCCCGGGAAACTTTACTGACCAATCAGCTTAAAAAATATATATATATACCGAATCAAGTTTATATTTGAATTTAAGACTTGCACAAAATATAAAAAAGTAAAAATGGTAAATGGTACTTACAGCTGTTACATAAATATAAATTGTCTAGTGCATAGTTCGTCCAGCAGAAAAGGTTAAAAGTCTAATAAGACTAAGTAGGTAATTGAGTGAATAATTAAGTCAACATATTACATAATTTTTACTGAATTTTCATATGTAGAAAGAGCGGATCTGTCTTAAATAAACCTACAGTATAACTCCATTAAAGTTATTTTCATTATATTGAATACATGCGGTTTCTGTTAAATTTCTCTCGATAAAATTGTTTCCGAATGAAATTTTTGCTTTGGACCACTGACTTGGATAAAAATATGTTCGAACATGATTACTAATGGCGCTGTTTAGTAGAGATACCGTACTTATGCTGTGCTATCTGTTTTTTAATAATTTTTGCAGATTGCCCAATAAAAAATTTATTGCACCCACCAGGGATTCTGTACACTACCACGTTGTCGTATACAGGGCTATTTCAAATCCTACCAATGGTAATGTGATATATGTATGTGTATACACAGACTTAAAAAAAAAAAAACCGAGGGGTTCAGTAGGAGAATAGGTATCAGCCCTCAGGCTGGGAAGTTAAACAGTGGTCCTAGCGACACACTGGCCACGTGTCATAGGCACTGGGACCTGTCCCCCACTGGATGTCAGCCTAAGAAACAGATCAGCGCCTGCCCCATGAGCCTACAGAGGCCCAGGAGGACTAACTTTTTTTAATACACACAATATATATATATATATATATATATATATATATATATATATATATATATATATATATATTGTCGCAGAGCTGGAGGAAGGAATGAAAGGAGGAGCTGACCAAGCACTTTCGTGTATCTCACACAACCTACTTGACCCTTAGGTGGTGTGAGAAATATCGCAAGTTCTAGTGATAGATCGTCAATATATATATATATATATATATATATATATATATATATATATATATATATATATATATATATATATATATATATATATATATATATATATATATTAAGAGTGAGCCTCGGCTGATCAGTTTATTACTTGATATACGTAATTTTTACACGGCCCTGCATGCCAAGGACACACGTAACCTGTCACTTGAAGCCACGAATTAACCTTAAAGAATAAAGACTTTATGATAAACGTCACCAACTGCGGACGCAGAAAAATCTCTACTCGTTAAGATGGTATTAAATATAAAAACGCAATGGCTCTTCCAAACAATGGATTTGAGACACAAAGAATGCAAAAGAATTAAAATGACTTGCTTCCCCTAATCCCTAGTCTTACTGGAA
Organism: Macrobrachium rosenbergii; assembly: GCA_039081455.1. NCBI lineage: Eukaryota > Metazoa > Arthropoda > Malacostraca > Decapoda > Palaemonidae > Macrobrachium > Macrobrachium rosenbergii. The sequence continues at coordinate 26,791,605 of JANJGK010000038.1, forward strand.
CAAATTGGATGAAGCTGAACAATATAATAATTTGGCTTAATCTACACTTCGTAAAAGCATATACCGTAAATGGTGGCTGGAGAAGGAAACAAGGAAACGGAAATACAGTGGAAGTTAAAGTACTTCGACGAAGGATGAATTACAATTCCAGACTTAGCGTTATACGAAGGTTGTTGCGCATCAACTGTCGAGCGGAAATTCTGGGTTTGATTCGCCACTTCACTTAGTACATAGACAAAAGACGGAGAGACCAAAAAAGACGTCTGCTCTCCGCGGTAGCTAAATCTCTCTCCCTTGTCTGACCAGCGCTGGGTCACAAAACAGGGGCAGCCATAGATGCCTCGGGATCTGAAATTTTGTCAACACATCCGTCGAGCAGAACAGTTAGAAAAAGCTTTAAGACCACCTATCTTAAGGTTGGATATGGCAATTTTCTTATGGTGTTAAATACCTAATGCTACTGGGCTCTTTGCTACAACGACGTTGAAGTTTGAACTGAAGACGCTCCCAATGCGGGAGAAAGGGTTTTCCCTGTCTTGGTCAGGCTGATATTACTACAGACAAATGTTACGAGGGTGAACCATAGAGGTAGAATATTGGCCCTAATCTTTCCTCCAAGGGGTGAACAGCATTAATATTTATAAAAATATATATATAGAATTACACACTCGAAATTCAACTGCAAAAGCTTCCCGATGTTCACTTCAGTATCAAGAAGCCTTATTGGATTAAACTTCAACAATATATTGTTGGGAGCTTTAATTTCGGCTTCAGTGTGGCAATGATAAGTTTGTGTCATCCGCGGTGACCACTAACGTGCTATTTCTACACAAAACATGAAATCAAAAGCGCCCCAACAAAATATTTAACAAGTGTCCACATTTAACATAATAAAATTTCTCGATGCTATTGGATGATGAGAGAGATCAGCTGTTCTAAAAAAACATGTCTAAGGAGGAGCAATCAAGAAAGTTTGGACTAACATTAGGAATGCATGTCCATCCGCTGGAAGGGAAGTACGAAGATATGGGTAAGAAAGAAGGAAACCTTGGGTATCGGATGAGACAGGCGATAAAAAAAAAAAAGGCAGAAGGAAATCTGAATCGTAGAACAATTTCAGGAAGGCGATTAACGTAAAACAGAACGTGCTAAGTACGCTAGTTCGGATGGTGAAGTTGATTGAAGCGAAAGAGGAGAATTTCTGGAAAAATAAGTGTATTTGTACGAATCCTTACAAAGAAGTACTATTGAGGACTTATCCCATTTATTACCGGTCGAGCGAATATTCCATTATCATGGATTTAAAACTCTTATCTAAATAAAAAATATCTAAACTATGCAATCAGTTCACTGCTGTCATGGTACAACACTGAAAAATGGATAATAAGTCACTAGACTATAATTTTTTATACTTAGTAATCGAAATTGTTCTCGCAGACTCTCTCTTCGGATGGGTTCTCCGGCCTCATTGTGACCCTTTGCAATCAAAACAGACCCTTAAGGTCTTGTGCAACTGTCTGAATTTGACTGATGGTCACCCAACCACACCTTGACACGACTATAATTTTTTTTTTTCTTTCTCGTACATCTTACAAGAATTAGTCTGTGGAAACTTGGAGAAGAAAACTACAGTATGTGTACTGAACAAGAGGAAAAGAGAAAAGGGAAGGGCGAGTTTTCCTCACAAAAGGACACGACAGATAAGAAAGGCAAAATATAGAGACAAAGAGAACGAACTCTGAATATTAGAAGAGAAACTATGCAAAGGGAAGAAGCAGCTTAGCCACCTACCTCCAGTTTCAGCTATGCCCTTTAAGAAGAAACCCTTCCACGATAACTGTCATGCGACAAGGAATCAACAATTTACATTTATCGTTTAAGTCTTCCCTCGCCGACTCTAGCAGAAAAACATCGCCGATACTCATTAAATATTACTCAGGACTGTCTCAAAATAAATTGCGATTTATCCGGTTCACTAAAAATTCCTTAAACGAAATTGAATTCTCTGTGTAGGTTATTGGCTAGTGTTCATTTTTGTTTTGTTTAAAATATGTGAATTCAATAACGATAGCCATTTCTAAATAACAGATACAATAAATAAATACAGATACAATACATAAATATGTCCTCGTGCATGACAAGTACTTCCTCGCACTAAAATGGAAACCACATTGTCCAGTAATTTCGTAACAACTGGGACCACACAACGTCAATGATATACGACAAAAACTGCTTGCGCTGTAAGTTACACCTTGCCGTCGTATCTAGATTCATTTTGCAGATAAAGATAAAGAATTTCTATCTTAAATTACAAGTGTATATACCCGAAGTAAAACAGATTTTACGAAAAGCAGCAAATTCTCTGAGATTTCTCCGATCTACGTAACCGAACATTGCAGGTGCACCACCCACAATATTCAGTGTGCACTACGTACTCCAGTCAAAATACCCCGTCTCTTATACATCCAGTATATCTTTTATCTATTCTTTAATTACAGAGGGTGAGCCTACGACAATAAATAGTCTATCGCCTACCGCTGAAAAGAGCAACACTTGGTGTAAGTGTTGGCAACGGTCCATTACAGACAGGAATGTTTATCTCGCAAAGGCCACTTTAGTAAGATTAAGTCTCAGTTCATCCATGATATACATTTTCTTTTATGTTACAGGGTTTTTATTCAATCTGAAAACGATATGCTTGCCATACAACATAAAATCTTGACAAGTATATCTTTTCTCCAGTTCCTCTGTCATGTCCAAAAATCTTGGTTGGCGCTTGAGGGACTGACATAAAAAATAAAACTTAGCAGCACCAACGGCAGATGTTAAATTTCAGTTCAAAACATAGATAATCTCTGCAGTCAACACGAAAATACTCTTTGTTCATTTATGCGACAAAACGCTGCACCAGTCATTCCTGAGTGTTCATTAGCCGAAGTTTCCTCGAGGCACACCATCATGAATGTTCAACCATCTAATATCAATCGTCTCTTGTTCCTTTTATCTTAAACACGATTTAAGAGACAAGTTACTTCCTTCATAACACCGGCCCCAAAGAAGAAATATCATCTTCAAATGCCTTTTCCGTTAACTTCTTTTTTCAACGTAATCTACGAGTTCACTGAAACAAGAACCTACCTCGGAAATCCTTTTTTCGGAATGTTCATGCCACACTCTGCCCTCATTTGCACCTTCCCAACGCTTCCCTCCCCCTTCCCCCCACCCCACCTCTTTCCTGCACCAACATCCTTGAAGTATGTTATCGCCATTATGGTTTCCGTTTGGTCTTGGAAGCTTTCTTGGGAACCTCCCTAGGAGATAAAATGTCACGCAATCGAGGCAATTTGGCGGAGAACAAGCGGCAACGTTCCTTAAGCACAGGCAAGAGGCTCAAAACTGCTCACCAAACTCCCGTTCAACAACGAACGGAAATTATTAACCTTTTGGTTATCTGCGTCATTAAAGTGACAATATTACTAAAACTATTTTACTATTGAGAAACACTGGTCATAAATAACTTGAGTAATATTTATACGACTACTTATTTGTAACTGCCTAAAAATTTTGTTATAACATTACCAAAACTCAGTAACATCTCTAGCGCCAGTTGTCGAAACATTCATGTTTTCCTTCACAAAGTTACGAGACCATTTCCGTTTTCTCCTCGTTTCCTCACACGACTGAACGCGCCTCTGACCCAAATGATTTCTTAATGGCTCACCCACGAGATACTCCGAGGAGAAAGGAGCAACAGGAGATTGGAAAATGATGGTGCGCTCCTCCGATATGACAAAGGGAGGCACGAGTGAAAAATGAGGCCAAAAGAGACCCAAACGAGGTTAATTCGATCGTCTGTAACTGGAGCGTATGGCGCCTGTTCGAAGGGTGCCTGATCTATTACTGATATTTATGAACGATGGCAGATCCTCCTTTTATGAGGTATCTTACCCGGAGCTCTTGATCTCTCGAGATATGTATGATATATTATTTGATGATCGTATATAAAAGGAACTACTGCAACAACGGAATATAAAACATACTTCTCGCTGCTAAAATTTACTCATTTTTAACGATGACGGCTTTAAAGTTTTGTAATTATAATTCTTTTGAGAGAGTGTCTACCTCTCCTAAACAAAGATAAAAAAGCATGCAAAATTATCGTTGATCTCAGGCTTAACAACAACTAATGAACTGAAAACTAATAATAACAATTGCCACAAGTAAGAAGAGCAGTTACTAATTAGGATAGTTAAAGTGGGCTAACATGCCAAAGATTGAGAATATAATATTGGCAAAAGCATTAACACCTTTATAAAGCAGGTCCCACTCGTAACCTACTTGAAATATTAGAGTACCTTGTATATCAAAACAAATATCTACAAAACAAATACCTAGCAATATTCACAACACGGAGAAATTAAACTTTTTAACCCAGCGTTGCCGTAATACATACAAAATAAACATTTTATCAACGCTGCAGAAACATGAAAAACAATATATATAATGAATTGAGAAGTTCATCGTATCCTAAAATATATCAGTGAAACTGTGGAACACAAAATACGTAAAACTAAACATCCGTGAAAGAAAAATTACGACAGGGGCAAATACGACAAGAGCAATGTAAAAAAAAAAAAAGTGAAAATAAAAAAACTGACGTTACTAACAAGAATCTAATTTACTCTTCACATTAAGACTTGCTCTCTGCCAGCTCCAAGGTAAAATATCGAAGAGAGAATAGCTGATGAATTATTAGGAGTAGTTACCGTAAACTACCCTGCCCATCCCTTCTCCGGGATTGTCCGGTAATTTCATCTGCTGTCCAAGCAGCTGATCCTTAGTCTGACAGAATTAATTTTGCAAGTTTTTTGCAAGAAAATTATCCTTACGGATAAAAATATTATAACGATGTAGATAGGTATATCTTCGTTTGAGAGTTACAGATAACGTACAGGTACAATGTTCTGAAAAATTAAAACATTAAACTGAAAAAAATCCAAAGTAAAATGCTACATGCAAAAGTACCGAATCCTGCTGATCAAAAATTTTCATATTGGATACAATGAGTTTAAGAATATAAACTCCAATACGACCTGAGGATGTCGGAAACCTTGGTACCTTTATTAGCTGTGAAGGCCTCTGCTAAACCATTCCAGATACTTTAACATTATTAAATTTGTCTAAACCAAATCACGCAAGAAACGGAACCGAAGTGACAGTTCCCGAAACAGACATCACGAAACAAAAGAGCCAGTTCGTAAAATTACGAGTTCGAGGGCCTTTGTCTACAAAGTTAAACGGCTATACAAGGCAGCTCTGTAATATGCCAGCGAATTAAATTTTATTCGCGAGGATTTCACGACTACAAGTTTCAAATCCCGATAAGTTCATTATGACACGAGTAAAAATGTGACATACTATTGTTTGCTGTACTGCTATACTTTCAAGTTACTCCAGAGTAGTGCATTAGTTCTTTAAATTTCAAATATATATGTTTTCACATTTTCTACATTCTGGGGAAAAGAATATTTCCAAGTAATTTCTGATACGACAAAATCTATCAGAAATACGGTATACATATAAAATTTATATTTTGAAATGTAAACAGTCTGTGAGGGAACTCGCATTTATGAAAGATGGTCCTTTACTTCTTTACCAAATATTATTATTTAAAACGTTCCAGACGAAATTTCTGCGGCTAATTCTTATCTTGGAATAAGTAACGTAATAAGGGTTACATGTACTAAGAGCAATAGCGAGAGGTAGGGGGAGGGGGGGCGTTGGAGAACATTCCATGTGTATTACTAAAATAGCTTCTAGTGGAAGCAAACTTTCTAGTCAAAATCCTTAAGATTTAAAATGACTAAACTAACATTTAAAGACTGAAGGACACAATCCACCATGATGCCTACTATTGTTTATTTTCCTGAATATGTTTTGCTGTTTGATAAGGATGAAAACATTAGGGATTCATTAGGTTTTTCGGTCCGCTCTTGGATTTTCGGAATCATTTCCTACACGATCCTTAGACTATTATCATATGGTCATTATGCAAAGTTAACTGGTATCTGGCAAACTCGTAGGGAAGCGTTATGAAATAAGTAATGAAAACGCAATTTATAAATTATTTCAATCACAGATGATGGCACATAGTTACCCCCACGCCCTTCACACCATCCACTGCACCCAAACGCCTGTGGCCGAAATTTTCTGTTGCGGCCGTAGCCCCGCCCCCAAGACTAACCTTCTCTGGACCATGACCAAGTTACCACCCCTCCCCACTATTTCGGGACTTTTCAAGGACATATATTAATGGCTGCACGAGCATCCAGTCGTCATTTCAACTAGACAGTGCTCAACAACAAGATGCCATTTTAATGGAAGCTGACAGGCCAAAAGTGATACGTCAACAGATATACAAAGCGTAAAATTGAGACACTATATTCAACATCTAACATAAGTGAAAAGTTCGGGAACACTGCACAACTGTGTATATCCATAAAGAAGGAATACAAAGGAACACTTACGAGAAGACATGAAGGCACCGAGGCTCTTCCAGAGGCTGACGAAGATGGCGGTGATCCCTCCTCTTCTGATCATTCTGACGGTCGTCCTTCCGCTCGTCAGTTCACTAGTCACTTACGCCTTCGTTTCTTTGCCCGACAACTCGATCTCTCTGGACCTGACCGGTTCCCTGCTTCTCCTGTTGGTGCTTTTCAAGATCCTCATTTTGGGATCGCTGGGCACCTTTCCCATCGACTTGAACGCCTTTTTCCACAAACGGAAAGGAAGACGAGCGGCGCGCCATCTGATGGATGGAGTAAGTAACCTGTGAATAGCTACTTTTCAGTATTTCAAAGGAAATTCGAGCCAAATGCAAAAGGATAAGATACAGTGTTTATTTAAATAACAATTAAGTATAGGATGAGTATAGAATCTACAACAGCATGGGTGCCATTTCATTATAAAAAAAAAATAGTTAATACATTTCAGCAATACAGACGGATAAACAAAATTACAGGCTACGCTTAATTATATGCACTGTAAATGCAGCTTGTGCTTTTGAATGTACCTGAATTTGTATAAATACTTACACAGAGGCGGTTCAAGAATTCTGTTGCTATCATTAACGAAAGAACAAGACCTCAGTTTGGCATTTTCATACAAAATTCGAGTAATGTTATTATCCTTGATGGAGACAGTTATGTTGCTAAGAGAATTCTGTTTCACTCGTATGAGAGGAGAGAGAGAGAGAGAGAGAGAGAGAGAGAGAGAGAGAGAGAGAGAGAGAGAGAGAGAGAGAGAGAGAGAGAGAGAGATTTTCCTTCGGTGCTAGCACACACTTTCAAAGAAATAAATAATTTCTTTGACTGGGGTGACTTGAATAAAAGAGAGAGCAGTTCCTGCTACATCCATCCTCATATCGCCTAAATCAAACGTAAACCTCCGTGGTAAAACACGCAAAGAAACAAATACATAAATAAATGGACAAATAAAGCCTTTCCCAGCTGCCTTACAAGCCTCATTAGCAGAAACGCAACCACTCTTTGACATGTATTGGACTAATTAGGCTATCTCCTCTACGCACGTGCGCACACATACGCCCACATACGCCCACACACTCACTCTCCCTGTTATTCCTGTATTCTGCTTGCTCATCCACACCTTGGTGGTTCAAGTGAGGACCTCTGAGATTCTGTACACGATTTTCTTATAAAAATTCCAATTTAATATACTTAACCAAGTCGATGCATCTCAGCAAATAGTTTTCTCAGCTCAAAACAACGAGGAATTACAAGGAAAATAGTTTCTTGTAATTTTAAGCTGATAAAAGTCTTGATTTTGTACTTCTGGGGCCACTAACTTCTGAGCAGTATTCGTTTCAAGTGATTATGTTATGATGAAACCATTTTTATAAGACTTTTTCGTGGAAGTATAAAAGGCACGCTAGAAAACAATGAGAAACCTGAACCCTAACACAATAGTAAGTTGTTGCTATTTCACATGGGTTTGGGTATATGCCAACACGGGTTTTTGCTCCTGGTGGAGCAGTCCGTAACAAAATGAGGGGATTCTCGCTGGAAGTGGCAAGCGTTTCTGCCGTAAAAAAATTATATATAAATATATATATATATATATATATATATATATATATATATATATATATATATATATATATATATATATATATATATATATATATATATATATATATACTGTATATATATAGATGTATATATTATGAAATTAGTTGCTTGTTTGTTTATTTTCTAAACAAATTTGAATATAAATGAATACGAAGTAACAATCTGTCGCTATATTTTTATAAAAGCTAACCATATTATGTTTTATCAAGCAAACACATTAAGCTGTAGGTACATGAAACGACGCCTAGAGCATATGTGTACGGCGCGTTAATGAATGGTACCGTGTACAATTCGAGTTAGTGTTCACTTACATCATACGCTTCTTTTACTATTATTGCCTAGAAAATAAAATATAGATGATTTTTTTTACTACGCATGACATTCATGCGGCTAAAAATAATTATATATATATATATATATATATATATATATATATATATATATATATATATATATATATATATATATATATATATATATATATATATATATAGAAATCATCAACACACAATCACGTGTGCAACAGAAATAAATTTCTGACTCACGTCGGGATCGAACCCAGGTCTCTCAGGTGGAAAGCAAGGGCGTTACCCACTGGGCCATACAAGTCTAAAAGAAGTTGGAACCTGAGAGCAACTGCACCCAAGGAATTACCTGGGCAAGCTAACTGCTTGCATACCAGCGAGTTTTCCCCAACTTCCCGACTCAGCAATGACCCAATAGACAACATTTCATTCGAATTATCCCTTCTGAGTGAATAAGATAGAAATCATCAACACACAATCACGTGTGGAACAGAAATAAATTTCTGACTCACGTCGGGATCGAACCCAGGTCTCTCAGGTGGAAAGCAAGGGCGTTACCCACTGGGCCATACAAGTCTAAAAGAAGTTGGAACCTGAGAGCAACTGCACCCAAGGAATTACCTGGGCAAGCTAACTGCTTGCATACCAGCGAGTTTTCCCCAACTTCCCGACTCAGCAATGACCCAATAGACAACTCGCTGGTATGCAAGCAGTTAGCTTGCCCAGGTAATTCCTTGGGTGCAGTTGCTCTCAGGTTCCAACTTCTTTTAGACTTGTATGGCCCAGTGGGTAACGCCCTTGCTTTCCACCTGAGAGACCTGGGTTCGATCCCGACGTGAGTCAGAAATTTATTTCTGTTCCACACGTGATTGTGTGTTGATGATTTCTATCTTATTCACTCAGAAGGGATAATTCGAATGAAATGTTGTCTATTGGGTCATTGCTGAGTCGGGAAGTTGGGGAAAACTCGCTGGTATGCAAGCAGTTAGCTTGCCCAGGTAATTCCTTGGGTGCAGTTGCTCTCAGGTTCCAACTTCTTTTAGACTTGTATGGCCCAGTGGGTAACGCCCTTGCTTTCCACCTGAGAGACCTGGGTTCGATCCCGACGTGAGTCAGAAATTTATTTCTGTTCCACACGTGATTGTGTGTTGATGATTTCTATCTTATTCACTCAGAAGGGATAATTCGAATGAAATGTTGTCTATTGGGTCATTGCTGAGTCGGGAAGTTGGGGAAAACTCGCTGGTATGCAAGCAGTTAGCTTGCCCAGGTAATTCCTTGGGTGCAGTTGCTCTCAGGTTCCAACTTCTTTTAGACTTGTATGGCCCAGTGGGTAACGCCCTTGCTTTCCACCTGAGAGACCTGGTTTCGATCCCGACGTGAGTCAGAAATTTATATATATATATATATATATATATATATATATATATATATATATATATATATATATATATATATATATATATATATATAACATTCCTACAACTCTACGTTTTCACCAGATGTCTGATAATGATATTGTTATTACAAAACTGTATTCATTTACAAACAAACAAATCAGTTCAAAAATAGAAACAACAGTACCATTCAGAGCATAAAGCTTTCTAATGCAGGAGAATTTGTTGGGTAATTAAACGTTAAATTAGCATAAAATTTCGAAAGAACAGGGACACCATTGGTACGTTAATATGCTTTATATAAATAATATTATATATATGTATATATATAGAAATCATCAACACACAATCACGTGTGGAACAGAAATAAATTTCTGACTCACGTCGGGATCGAACCCAGGTCTCTCAGGTGGAAAGCAAGGGCGTTACCCACTGGGCCATACAAGTCTAAAAGAAGTCGGAACCTGAGAGCAACTGCACCCAAGGAATTACCTGGGCAAGCTAACTGCTTGCATACCAGCGAGTTTTCCCCAACTTCCCGACTCAGCAATGACCCAATGGACAACATTTCATTCGAATTATCCCTTCTGAGTGAATAAGATAGAAATCATCAACACACAATCACGTGTGGAACAGAAATAAATTTCTGACTCACGTCGGGATCGAACCCAGGTCTCTCAGGTGGAAAGCAAGGGCGTTACCCACTGGGCCATACAAGTCTAAAAGAAGTCGGAACCTGAGAGCAACTGCACCCAAGGAATTACCTGGGCAAGCTAACTGCTTGCATACCAGCGAGTTTTCCCCAACTTCCCGACTCAGCAATGACCCAATGGACAACATTTCATTCGAATTATCCCTTCTGAGTGAATAAGATAGAAATCATCAACACACAATCACGTGTGGAACAGAAATAAATTTCTGACTCACGTCGGGATCGAACCCAGGTCTCTCAGGTGGAAAGCAAGGGCGTTACCCACTGGGCCATACAAGTCTAAAAGAAGTCGGAACCTGAGAGCAACTGCACCCAAGGAATTACCTGGGCAAGCTAACTGCTTGCATACCAGCGAGTTTTCCCCAACTTCCCGACTCAGCAATGACCCAATGGACAACATTTCATTCGAATTATCCCTTCTGAGTGAATAAGATAGAAATCATCAACACACAATCACGTGTGGAACAGAAATAAATTTCTGACTCACGTCGGGATCGAACCCAGGTCTCTCAGGTGGAAAGCAAGGGCGTTACCCACTGGGCCATACAAGTCTAAAAGAAGTCGGAACCTGAGAGCAACTGCACCCAAGGAATTACCTGGGCAAGCTAACTGCTTGCATACCAGCGAGTTTTCCCCAACTTCCCGACTCAGCAATGACCCAATGGACAACATTTCATTCGAATTATCCCTTCTGAGTGAATAAGATAGAAATCATCAACACACAATCACGTGTGGAACAGAAATAAATTTCTGACTCACGTCGGGATCGAACCCAGGTCTCTCAGGTGGAAAGCAAGGGCGTTACCCACTGGGCCATACAAGTCTAAAAGAAGTCGGAACCTGAGAGCAACTGCACCCAAGGAATTACCTGGGCAAGCTAACTGCTTGCATACCAGCGAGTTTTCCCCAACTTCCCGACTCAGCAATGACCCAATGGACAACATTTCATTCGAATTATCCCTTCTGAGTGAATAAGATAGAAATCATCAACACACAATCACGTGTGGAACAGAAATAAATTTCTGACTCACGTCGGGATCGAACCCAGGTCTCTCAGGTGGAAAGCAAGGGCGTTACCCACTGGGCCATACAAGTCTAAAAGAAGTCGGAACCTGAGAGCAACTGCACCCAAGGAATTACCTGGGCAAGCTAACTGCTTGCATACCAGCGAGTTTTCCCCAACTTCCCGACTCAGCAATGACCCAATGGACAACATTTCATTCGAATTATCCCTTCTGAGTGAATAAGATAGAAATCATCAACACACAATCACGTGTGGAACAGAAATAAATTTCTGACTCACGTCGGGATCGAACCCAGGTCTCTCAGGTGGAAAGCAAGGGCGTTACCCACTGGGCCATACAAGTCTAAAAGAAGTCGGAACCTGAGAGCAACTGCACCCAAGGAATTACCTGGGCAAGCTAACTGCTTGCATACCAGCGAGTTTTCCCCAACTTCCCGACTCAGCAATGACCCAATGGACAACATTTCATTCGAATTATCCCTTCTGAGTGTTGATGATTTCTATCTTATTCACTCAGAAGGGATAATTCGAATGAAATGTTGTCCATTGGGTCATTGCTGAGTCGGGAAGTTGGGGAAAACTCGCTGGTATGCAAGCAGTTAGCTTGCCCAGGTAATTCCTTGGGTGCAGTTGCTCTCAGGTTCCGACTTCTTTTAGACTTGTATGGCCCAGTGGGTAACGCCCTTGCTTTCCACCTGAGAGACCTGGGTTCGATCCCGACGTGAGTCAGAAATTTATTTCTGTTCCACACGTGATTGTGTGTTGATGATTTCTATCTTATTCACTCAGAAGGGATAATTCGAATGAAATGTTGTCCATTGGGTCATTGCTGAGTCGGGAAGTTGGGGAAAACTCGCTGGTATGCAAGCAGTTAGCTTGCCCAGGTAATTCCTTGGGTGCAGTTGCTCTCAGGTTCCGACTTCTTTTAGACTTGTATGGCCCAGTGGGTAACGCCCTTGCTTTCCACCTGAGAGACCTGGGTTCGATCCCGACGTGAGTCAGAAATTTATTTCTGTTCCACACGTGATTGTGTGTTGATGATTTCTATCTTATTCACTCAGAAGGGATAATTCGAATGAAATGTTGTCCATTGGGTCATTGCTGAGTCGGGAAGTTGGGGAAAACTCGCTGGTATGCAAGCAGTTAGCTTGCCCAGGTAATTCCTTGGGTGCAGTTGCTCTCAGGTTCCGACTTCTTTTAGACTTGTATGGCCCAGTGGGTAACGCC
>JANJGK010000038.1:26809416-26854416 GCA_039081455.1 Macrobrachium rosenbergii
TCTGAATCTGACAGGCCGCAGGCAATCTTTATACGTCAAATTCTATTGTGTAAACCCTCTGGTGCTGTTCCTGGGACCCTTGTTTGACAAACAATTGCCCCATGGCTTTTCGTGTTGTCGAAAGACAGTCAATATTGTCCTCGATAAGACCGTATCTGGAACATGACATCAAGTGCTTTGGGTCACTTGAGCATTGTTGAATGAAAGCAGAATGTTTACATACACACAAGCAATCACTCGCACGCTGTGCGTATTGTACAAAGCTTTTCATTCTTAACTCTTTCAGGTTGACAATAGACATGTCAACCCGTGCAAAGACAGTTAGGTCCACTGACCATGAAACATTAATCCAATCAATTTCCCCTGCAGGCACTGCGTAAGAAAAATCTGGAGAGGAGTTCAAACATGCGCATGAAAAATGGTTCATACTCTCCGAGAATAATCTTTGCTTCTCTTCTCTTTTCAGAAGAGTGAAATTCAAAAGTATTCTAGCACATCTACTGCACACATACATCACTGTTCAGAAGTAGCCAAAACCATGAAAATACGTTATATGCAGTCTAATGGTTCGGTAGGAGAATCTCTAATTATTGTCATATTCTTCATATATATATATATATATATATATATATATATATATATATATATATATATATATATATATATATATATATATATTATATATGTGCGTGTGTGTGTATTATATGTATGTATGTACACACACACACATATATATATATACAAATATTATTTACTGATCTTGAAACTACAAGCGTCATTTACAGAAGTTCATTACGTGTTAGAAGACAATCTTTAGTTTTGTGTACCATATTGGTTAATGGGGAAGGATTTTCCATTTTCTATGAAAAATGGTCTTACACTGAGGGAATGATTTCCACAACCACTTTCAAATTTTCGTTCAACTAATATTCATATAATTTTTTATCTTTTCTCGCTTTTTTTTTATTTCTAAAAATTTACCGAGGGCTTAACATTAATACACAACAGCTGTATGATACTCCATATTCCTTCGTAATTTTTGCTTTTGACTGTTACTCGGCACGAGTTTGTCATGATTTTGACATTTTTTTTCCATGCACTTCAAGTACAAAGAAAAACGGAAAATGTTAACTGGGAATAAATGTCAATCTAAAGCAAATCACACTCCTGATTACATTTCTGCCTACGTAAGAGACAAACATAAATTATATGACATCGTTAAATTAGTATGACTTATTTTTACTCAATATTTTCAACCCTATTTATCCCTCAGTCTAACTCATGACCTGGATTTCTCTCTCTCTCTCTCTCTCTCTCTCTCTCTCTCTCTCTCTCTCTCTCTCTCTCTCTCTCTCTCTCTCTCTCCTCCGAAGAAAGTTCTCCTTAAGTGACAGCTGGCCATTCTCACATTTTATTTGCAAAAGAAAAACCTTCATCTTTTAATCATGCATGAAAAGTGGATCATGTTTTCACATGAACTATAACAACTTCAAATAGAGAAAATCTCTAACAATGACGTCTTATAGATGAAAGAAAGAAAAAAAAAACGGCGAGGAACCACACTTGGATAAAAACTATGCGAAGGGAGGATGGAGATTACTCGAAGATAAAACACAGGAAGGACACGAGAGGCGAAATTTGAATGAGGTTTCCTTGTATCTCCTAGCCCAGGGGGCGATGAATCATAATACTTACTTCGGGAGGTATTGCCACAATAATGTGACGTACAGCCAAGCCTCAGTTACAATGTTTATGTGACGTATCTTCTGATTATGCCGCAGTATATCTAGCCTTGACTGACACCGAAATGTTTCACTGTGACTGGTAAAAAATTAAAGGCACTATATATGCATTATCCCTACCGAATTCAAGAGCCTCTGTAATCATAGTGTCGTAGGAAGGCCAAACCGTCACCAGTTCTCATAAACCTAGCAACAGAGAGAGAGAGAGAGAGAGAGAGAGAGAGAGAGAGAGAGAGAGAATCACACCTACTCAGTGCCGGATCCAAGCCCGGACAAATGGGGGGGGGCGGGGGGCAGGAGTGTCGGAGCCTGGAAGGTCACCCGTCCGTAAGACATCTGCCAATACTAATTATGAAACGAGCTGTTCAAAAAGAAACAGCTGGACAAAACTCTTAAATACAACGAGCACGACTAGGCCTTGAGCTGAGAAGAAGTAGAAAGAGAAGATATACGAATCGAGTGACTTCATAACTAATGAGAACCTTTCAAAATTTACTTACAGTGCCCATAATTCTGATCAGCATACACAAGTATGACGAATCTCCACAAAATATTCTCCTTTCCTTCTTTTCCTTTCCTTATCAGCGGATCTTGAGAAATGTTAAAGAAAATGGTAAGATCACCGGTTGATTAATTGGGAAAACATGTTAGGGGAAAATATTTCAAGCAAGGTCAATTTAGGCTTCATTCTCTTGTAGATCACTATTGTAGAAACATGAGTAACAGAGCAGAACTGTTCATCGAAAGGATTGTGATGTATGAGGGATCGTTAAAGAATCTCTTTATGAAAGGAAAAAGTGGGAAGAAACTGGGCTGAATCTTCTGCGCAGTTTGGTGAGGGGCAGTAGAGAGAAAAAAATTACCAGGGGATCAAATTTTATAATTCAAAAGTTTTGGTAGACGGGTGGTGATGTAGACTTAGAGTGCGCTGGTGGACAGTAGCAAAAGATTAGAACAAAAGAACCTTGACACTTACGATATACAAGAACGAAAAGTCACAAATGCTTTCACTTTGACTTTTCTTTGGATGGAACGGTTTCCTGGTTTAGAAAAGATAATAATAATAATAATAATAATAATAATAATAATAATAATAATAATAATAATAATAGCGGGGCAGTGTGGAAAGTGTGAAGGATATGTGGTATAAACGACAGGTTGTTGTGAGTAATAAAAAGTTTTCTGATGCCGGCGATTTTGTTTAGAATTTTTCAGAGAGTGACTAGTCTGGTGTACAGTGGGGCGGTGACTTGATATCTTTATAGATAACGTGATGCAAAAAGTCAGAAAAAGGACAACAGATGGAAGTGCAAGTCTGTGGGACGAGAAAAAATAGTGTCGTCAGTGGAATTTGGAATGGTTGATGTTTTCAGATGATGCAATATTGATTGGCGATAGTGAAGGGCAACCTCAGAAAATAGTGAAAAATTCCAAGTGTTAGTAAAAAGAGAAAGCTGAAAGTAAATTTTGGGAAAAGTAAGGCTATGTGTATAAACGAAAACTGATGGACTGCGCAATGAATGTTGATACAGAAGGCGGTAGGATGAGAGAGGAGGAGACCCACAGAATGGACAAAGCAAGGAAGATAGAAATGTGAATGCAAAACAGTGGTAGGAAACTTGGAGCACCTAAGGAAGCAAAAGTTAAGAAGACATGAAGGAACTGCTGAGCCAGCCCCCCTTTATGGAAATGCAATGTAGCTGTGGAATGAGAATGAAAGGAAAAAAGCTGAAGCCTTATAGATGTATTGTTCGTGTAGTGTGTGGTGTAGGAAGAGTGGGAAGGGTTAGAAACGTAGAGATTCTTAATGGTAAAAAAGTTAACATTTGTGAAACAATGGATCAGTGTGTTCGAGATGGTTTAGTCATGTGTAAAGAATGAAGGAAGGAGAGGAGGAAGAGGAGGGGGAAGAGGAGGATACCTACAATGTACTCAATGGATAGTGTGAGAGGTGCGAAAAGGTATGGCCTCAATATTCAAGAAGCAAGGAAGTGTGGACAAGTTAGAGGTGAATGACACAGCGCATGCAACAGGGCTTGGTGGGCTGCTGTTGAGCTGTATGAACAAGCCAATGATGTGGAAGTTCTGTGTACAGATGGTTCATACACGATTCGACACATAAAGTAGGAATATGGAGATGATCATTATCCTATTTTTCCCGGAGTCACCCGCATAGGAGAAACGGCATAATAATAATAATAATAATAATAATAATAATAATAATAATAATAATAATAATAATAATAATAATAATAATAACTAGACCTTTCCAACAAGTGACGGTGTAATCAAGAGAGACTATAATCTATCACGAAACTCGGGTTAATTTCGCGTCAGTATTTTTCTCGTTTGGAAAAAAAACTAAAAGATATACGTATAAAACTTTTGGACTGACACCTGTTCACCAGAATAATGAGAATTTTATGCTAAACTAAAAAAATATTTTCTTGCAGCATATTAATGTCACTTATAACTTTCACAATCTTTCGTTCCGAAGGATTTACCTGTAATATTGTTGAGCAACTTTGGCCTATTTCCCGTTTAATTTAACGACAGCGTAAGATTAAGTTGAAAGCTGATGAAATATTGGAATCTTTATGAAACAATTCTCCATTGTACCAATGAAGTTATCTTTGACAGGACGGAATTTCAATCTTCCTGTGATGACTAGTCTTTTCACCGATGATTTATTCTGCTTTGCAGTCAACATATTTACACTGTATTTGTGTGCGTCTGTTCATACACACACACACACACACACACACACACACACACACACACACACACACATATATATATATATATATATATATATATATATATATATATATATATATATATATATATAAATGGATGTATGTATGTGTGTATGTCCCAGCATAACTCTGAAAGAAACTGAGCAATTTCAACCAAACTTGGTATACATACGACTTACTATCTGGAAAAGAATACTGTGAGGGTAAGACATCACTAGTGCCAAAGGGCACCAAAGTGGGTGGGTGGGAAGGACTTCCCTGAAACGGGACTGGTTCTGCCCATAGACTTAGTAACTAAATAAACTACGAATTTTTCATACCTCATTTCGGTATACATATGACTTACTATCTGGAAAAGAATACTGTGGGATAAGATATCACTGACACCAAAGGGGTTAGGGGTGGGAAGGGGGTGATATGAAAAAATAACTGCAAACAACAGATATTAATGCCTAATCCATAGTTTTCGAGGTTGCTGAGATGAATGGTGACACTCCCAATATCCTTTAAGTCCAAGTTCAGCCCCGATAGGAAGGGCCGGGGTGAGAAGGGGTAAAATATAAAACGTCAAAAATGACAGATATTAGAGTATAATCCATAGTTTTCGAGGTCGCTGAGATGAATAGTAACACTTCTGATGCCCTTCAAGTCCAAGTTCAGCCCTGATAGGAATGGGGGGTGAGAAGGGGTGAAATATAAAATGCCAAAAATGCTGGGCAGTGTAACTCAACCAACTATCTTAACAGGAAAGGAAGAGAGAGAGAGAGAGAGAGAGAGAGAGAGAGAGAGAGAGAGAGAGAGAGAGAGTTTGCTGGTTGTCATTCTGAGTTTTCCTGGGCACCGCCGGGTTGGCCAGCTAGTATATATATAAAAAATATATATATATACATACATACATACATACACACACACACAGACACACACACATATATTTATAATGTGTGTGTGTATATCAGGAGGGCGCCAAACACGCTCTTGTAACCAATCATGTACATCCTAGATATTATGGCCTTTCTTTCAAATACCTCCTGCGCCCCATCTGTATGTATGTATACCTTCTATCGCAGGAAGCAAAAAGTGATATTAATAAATAATCTGGGTATATGACTTCAAAGACCAGGAAATGCAGCGATGCAAGATCTTTCGCGTTTAATCAAAAGCATTTTCAGACAAAATAATCACCAAAGAGAAGATTACACAATGAATCGGTTTTACTAGAAAAAAAAATCATGAAATTCAAAAGGGTTTATAACAATTTTCATGCCAACATCACTCACTTTATTTGAAGTTGAGCATCAGATATGGAACAGCTGTCCCGGAAAGGCATCAGCTTAGGTGGATGAAGCAGATGATGTGAGAGTTTTCTGCTTAGTAGGTTCATACACAATTCAGAAATTAAAGTGTTCTCTTCTCTTTATCAGAGGCACCTTCTGACACACACAAACACACAATATATATATATATATATATATATATATATATATATATATATATATGTGTGTGTGTGTGTGTGTGTGTGTATAGAGTGTATATATATATGTGCGTGTGTGTCTGTGTGTGTGCGTATGTGTACATTTTGAAAAATTATTTTCTTTAATAATTTACGGATATGCGTGCCGTATAACACTAATTTTTTCAGGTCAATTGCTTAAATATGCTAATAATAAAAAATTTGTCTAATATTAACTTGATGTATGTTATTGAAACTCTCGGGGTTCAATGTATTGAATCGATGAGCATGACATTTGGACTTTGTGCCAAATATATTACAGTGACACAAAAATTCTGTATATCTATAACGGCCCAGAGGTTAGAGAGGCTAGCCTCGGGCTGGACGACGTTGGTCTAAACGTGCTCATAATTAACAAGCTAACGCTACTGCACCCCCCCAAAAGTAAATAAATACATGGATACACATTGCGTTTAATTATATGAAGGACATATCTTTAAAAGACAAGTTGTTGCCAGCACTAAAACGATTTTCTGATATATGCTTTTTTCTTTCTTTCTATAGTTTTTAGGTGAGAGAGTGACTGGTTTGGTGTCAAATCGGGGATGGGACAAGGGAATGTTATGGGTTGTTCAATATCTTATGGATTTTTTATGCAAGAAGTCAGAAAAATTAGAAGATGTAAGTGCAAATTTATGGTATGAAAATAAAAACTAAATACTGAAGCCATAAAATACTTGTATAGCGTATGAGAACAGACAGAGTCATACAAACTAATCTAAGTTCAAAAATGGATACCGAAGTAATTCAGTTTAAAACGTCATGGGCAACATGGCTAAAACCAGCTGATGCCTGGAATAAACGCCGTAACCGTAGAGTATAAAATACCTGTGAAAAAAATACTGCCGTGCCGGGCTCAGTGTCCGCCTAAGTGGATTATTCTTTACTGCAAGGGATCACCATGAAAGTATAAAAAAAAAAAAAAATTGGTGTGTGAGTATTATTTGTGACGTGGCTACGCGTTCGTCCACCAAAAAACATCCGTGTTGATTCTCGCACTGACACTCTGCTTTTGAGAGTTAACGATTCCCCGTTTTCATGGAGGAGTCCTGTCTGCTTTTATTAGGCTATCGTGCAAATGCAGTTTGCAAACGGCACGACAATTCGGTAGAAAATTAGAAACGAAAATCATTGAGAGGAAAAAATGAAAATTCCATTAACATCTGTAATTTCTATTAATTTATTTAATTTTATCGGAATATTTTTGTTCCAGTTTAAAAGTGGAATTGTTATTTCTATTCATTTATTTCATTTTATTATATTACCCGCAATTCCTCATTCTTAATCAATGGTATAGGGACGTCATGAAATTAAAAATATTTTTCTCTTTAACAGTTGATTACATAACTCCAGAAATGATTAAAGTAAAATGTGGTAATTTATATTCTAGTAGGCATGAAAGAGATATTTTTATACATAAACCCTTACATACATACAAATACATACACACACATATATATATATGTGTATAATACTCTTTAATGACTACTTGAGTATAACGAAATATATATATATATATATATATATATATATATATATATATATATATATATATATATATATATATATATATATATATGCATACACATACATATATATATATATATATATATATATATATATATATATATATATATATAATATATATATCACTCATGTAACAACAAAAACCCTAATACAGACATCAGATATCCAACGTATGAAACATCTGGCTGGCGCCAAACTTTGAAGAAAAGTATCAGCTTTTCAAAACACCTGACATCTCTTTTCATATTTTCAAAACCTGTCGTCTTCGATTTCTCATGGCATAGGATGCAAAAGTGTTTCCTTTCTAACATAGTGAAAGATTTCAGGAATGAGAATTCAGTTGGCACTACATACAGTGACTTGCCCTTGCCTAGACTAACTTTGGGGCATAATGTTACACATTTTTTCCCCAGCTCAGCTGTTCAGCGGAGGATGAGAAAATGCTACGCTTAAGCTCAAAAACTATTATTATATCTCTGATCATCTAAACATTATACTTATCTCGCAGTGCCATGATGTAATATGAAAACATGAGAAGTCAAGACCAGACCAAAAATCGCTCTTTGATTAAAGGACAAAATAGTCAACATGAAAACCTGCGAGTAAGCGTGCAATAAATCTACGTGATGAACCTCCGTGGGTACATTCTGAGCTTTAGCTACAATAACTTCTTATAAATCAATTCCTCCTTTCATTTAGCTTAATAGTATAATAAGCTTGGTTTCCAAACAGCTTTTTCTTGGGCAGTTTCATTATGGGTACCACCTACAAAGTGCCCTCTGTTGCTTCGCTGTTTTCTTTGGGAATTCACTAATAACCATGGTCATAAATTTCGGTCTAATCACCTAAAGTTCTTATGTATGCCAACATCTGTCGTGCATCTTGAAATCGGGATCAATAAATCTAGTTTGATGATAAGGATAAGACGGATGCTCTTCTTTGTCAGAGTCTTAACTGGCATCCCAATACTGGTATCAATTCTGCTAAGATCTTTATTTTTAATATATAATGTCCATTTTCCTGAGTCTCTTCAAATCTCACTAATCTATTTAATAATAAACAACGTGTATTCTACGGCTTGAGATCTACCGGTAATCTCATATCTTATTTAATGAAATACCCATGAGGTCATTCTGCGCTGGAAAGGAGATTGAAATTGAAAAGGTTTGATAGGTGCAACGGGAGGAAAACCTCAAAGCAGTTGCACTATGAAACAATTGTTAAGGGAGAGGGTGGAAAGTAAGATGGAAGAAAGAGAACACGGACAGAGGTCCAGTAAAAGGAATGATACGGGTTGCAGCTAGGCACCGAAGGGAAGCTGCAAAGAACCTTATGTAATGCCTCATGCATTGACGACACTACCTCCCTACTGGGATCTCGTGTCTTATGTTACTCCTGTTAATTAGTATGACACGGGAAGTACTACCAAGTTCCTGACGTCACAAGTAACCTCTGATTTTTAACATAAATATCATTTAGTCGTAAGTATCTTGGTATGAGATCTAGGAAGCCAAATTTTAGGTTTGGGGAGTTATTAATCTATAATAAGTATTGGATATTTATAGTTACTCAGTGTCTGTTTATAGTTATCTGTAAATATAACTTTCTACTACCTTTTTCTCTTTTCGTTAGATGCCCATCTAAACCCTCATTTCTTTACTTCATGAGCTCTCAACATCTCGTTCTTATTACTTTACTTTGTCTGAAATCAATGTGAGGTTGAATTTACGGTGAAAATAAAGGCAAATCATAAAAAAACTAAGATCTCCAAAGACCAGTGATTTTTTAAAAATGTTAAGTTGTGCAAATGCCGCTCTTTGCCCGTCTTTGTTCGCTTTGTTTGTAACCATACACATCCATAAACACGTAATAAGGCTAAGAGAGAGAGAGAGAGAGAGAGAGAGAGAGAGAGAGAGAGAGAGAGAGAGAGAGAGAGAGAGAGAGAGAGAGAGAGGGAGAGAGAGATTGTTAGTTACTCCTAATGTTAAATTCCTAAAGAAACTTTTTTCATTTATACAGATTACATTTCTTTCAGGCACTAGTGGATGATCTACCGTGCACCGTTAGAATACTTTGTGAGCTAGAAACTGCCGCACGAACTGCAATGGAAGCACCGATGGATGACATAGAGGCATTGCATGAAGGTATAATCAAGTTTCCTTTTATAATGAATATTAAGGTGAAGGATTTATATATATATATATATATATATATATATATACACACGCACATATAAATGTATACACTATGTAATATATAAATATATAAGTATGTCTTTTTCCCATACACCATTTTCCCATCTTGGGAGGGTGGCGCCAGGAAGATAAAGTCCTTCAGTTTGCCAGCAAGCCTCCGTTGGTGAGGCTGCTAATCCTAAACTATTTTCTTGACTACAGCAGACAATAATACCCATTTATAGTTGGGTAGGCTGGTGGGTGGAAGGTCAGGTGCTATTCACGGTCCCGGCAAACGTGAACGGACCGCCGTACCACGCAGCCAGAGAACCCGCTCTGGCTGTTTGTAGTTTCGAAAGGTGGACGACAGGGTCGCCACACTTTATATATATATATATATATATATATATATATATATATATATATATATATATATATATATATATATATATATATATATATATATATCTACTGTATATATCTATATATATATATATATATATATATATATATATATATATATATATATATATATATATATATATATATATATGTATACACACAGATATCTTTTCTTCTTGGAAGAGTGTCCTCTAGAAGCTGGTATCCTTCCGATTCGCAGCTAGTATTTGGAGGTAATGCTCCCAACTCCATAACTGGGCTGGTACCCACTACAGTCGCCTAAATACCAGGTTTATAATTTGCTGTTTGATTCGCCAGAAGCAAGGTGGATTTTAAGGGAACGTTCTCATATCGATCCGTCCTTTCCTGAGATCAGGAACTTAAATGAAATGTTACCCTCACAATATAATTGTCAGTTTCAATTTACAAAGCACCAGCATCCATATTTTGTTGGGTTGGCCCGATTTCATATTGCGACTTTAAAACTGTGGAAGTCTTTCTGGCAGTGTTTTGAACGCTGGACCCTTCTCCTTTCTTGGTCAAGTTTTTTGTAAATGAGCTTTTTTCGTATTATATGGAAGCTTACTCAAAAGTTAATGTAAGACCTTTACACCTTGTCCTTCGTGATTTCTTGTATAATCAAATTAGGAAAAAATTACAGTAAATTTGTATTTTAGCAGAAAACATGATTCACTGAACGTTCCTCATTTAAAAGTTTCACTTTCCTATTTACTACGAACTAGTACGAATATTCACTTATAAGTTAATTACGAAAGCAATTACGCACTTGATAATTTACTAATTTCTCTCCATTTTTTACTATCTGTCTATCTACCTGTCTTTCTGTCTATCTATCTATCTATCTACTTATCTCCGACATCATATTCCTAAACACGTGTATGCTGAAGTCATGATGAACTCCATTACCAACAACAACATCTGTATATCTGTCGCCCTTTGTAGATTCAAGAGTCATTACGATACAAAGGCCTCCCGACATTTATTTGTTCACAGAAATTACTTTTCAAAGAGATATGTCGATGTCATGCCACTCCTGTGTCAAAAGCATGAAGCTCTGGACTCCCAACATCAGAACGATAAACAAAGACTTGATAGTAATGATGTGCCTACGTATTGTTTGAGCACACACACGCGCGCATATATATATATATATATATATATATATATATATATATATATATATATATATATATATATATATATATATATATATATACTCGTATATATATATATGTCTGCTGGTATGTTAGGCGGCAACCTGCCCAGGAAGAACCTCAGGTACAGAAGTACTTAGGTTACAACTTCTTTTACGACCTATGTGGGTCTACTCTTTTTAGAGATTGGAGTTCGATCCCGATGTGAGTCAGAAGTTTTTAAATGTATACACACACATATATATATAATTTATATGTATATATATTGTTTCGTGGGTCATCTGGCTAATTAGTTTAATAATTAGATAGTTGCTTTTATATCGCCTTGCTCTACGTAAGACCCATGTAATTCTGTCAATTACGGCTCAAATTAACTCTAAAGGCCAGATACTGAGTAGATCAGGTCGCCAGCTGAAAACTAGTTAACAAAGAATAGAGGTTTACTTTATAATTACATGAATTAATTCAGCGAGCTTACTGGAAAACTAGTTTCAACAAAAGTAAAATAAAATGAAATGGATTATTTACAGGAGCTAACAGCAGCTCAGAGTACTAGTCCTAATTAAGACAATCCCTCAATGCTGCATACAAATGAACGCAACAGAATTATGTGCCTCTCGAACGCTTTATAAGGCATTTAACTGCAAGGAACGTTAAATTGAAGCTTCTTGGTACTGATGATACAGATTCTTCCCCAAGAAAGAGGATTTGTTCAGGCCCAGGGCGTACACACTTCTGGAAAAGACGTATCCAGATAACAATCTTGCACTACAGAAACTCACTCGTCATTACTTTATCACAAGGGGACGATTCTTATGTCAAGAATAATACTTTTAACACCATGGAGGAAAAGTTATGTGATTTCACTAGACAACAATAATTGTACTTAATAGATGATTTCATAAATTGGATATGTGTTACTAGTATTTCTTAGTCAATGACTGTTTAAGAGAGGAAAATTGAATAAGGAAAATGAGAGTCTCAGTTGAAGGGAAAGAGAACTGGGAGTAATTGCCAAATCAGACTTACCGCTGGGTGAACTAACGCAGTGATCAGTTGTATAAGATCCCTTGGTCTGTTGGAATAACAAATTTCTCCCTCGTGTTACAAAGGGGGCTTGGAGGACAGCACGGAACGCATCCGTGTCCTATCGTATAGCTGAGTGGAGAGTCTCCTGACGCTGGGGCAGCTTCTCGCTGTTTGCTTCAAAACTCCTCCTACCTGGGTCTGTCTTGAAATGATAATAGACTCGCCAGTACATAGGTCACAGAAAAGTGGGTTTTAAGAACAGTATAACTAAGGTCTGGCCTAGTAAAACTGTATCCCCTCTCTGACTCTCTAAGTTAAAAGACTCTCGCCCGTTGGCCGGGGGTGTACTTATTTTGAAAATAACCCCTGGATTCCTGCCTAACTTCTTCGCATGCGAACAGCCTACATTGTCTGCCCTCTTACTTTAATGAAGGTAAATTTTATTATTCGATTAAGAAGCAAGGAACAGAGGTCGAACAGTGAATATTTATAATAATATACATACAAATTTTATACAAGTTATTATTTTTACTTTCAGACACTAAGCCACAAACAACGTATATATATTGAATTCACAATACCTTGGAAATAACTTACATCCAAATAGAGGAAATAATATATTATAAATGCACCTAACCAAACCAGGATTTGAACCAGTGTCTTCTTGCATTGATAAAATTGGTGACAGTCGATTAACACCCACGTTTTAGCTAAAAAGATAAGTGCACACGTTACGTACATCTATCCTTTCTGACGTACGCTAGATGTAAGAAGAAACTAGACAGAAAAGGAAAGGGACAATCCAGTGAGTTGTATCTTGATGGAAAAAGACAGACAGTTTCCAAGAAGTTTTAACTGAATACTAACTGAACAGATCTTGAGGATTTGGGTGGTGAGAAATTTCCACCGTCTTTGGACAAATTCGAGGATTACTGAGTAAATGCTATTAACTAACTTGGTTAGATTAGAAGATACGAAATGGGAGGACAAAATGATTCACGGTGAAGAACTGAATAAGTATCCTGCAAGCACTGAACTTACAACCCCACCAATAGCAAATACCGACAAGGTATTTCCTATTTCTTATGAAGGCTGAATGCGAACGACCGAATATGACTTAGGCGATGATGTACAAAAGGCGACAAAACATTAAAAAAAAAAACAAGAAAAAGGACTCAGAGGGACTAGTAAAACTGTAAAGCTGCCAGCAGGACTTCGGTAACAAAACTTTGTCCAAGACTGATCCATTATTTTTCTATTTCAGGCGGTAAAGTATTAAATTATTTACAGACAATTTCATATTTTATTCTTTATGTGAAATCAAATATAACATTTTTGCATCTACACCCACGAATAATATTTTTATCATCTGTTATCAGTCACACATTAATGTTAAGAGTTTATCTCATTTCCAAGAAAATGACTTCAATTATTTATGTCAAATGTTTTTCCAGGTTCAGTAGACGATCGAGGTCAGACACTCGAGGACGGTGACCGTGTCGAGGGGACGTTGTTGGATATAGATCATATAGGATTATATCAGGAGGCAGCCGTGCTTGCACTTTTTGGGTAAGGACAGAGAGAGAGAGAGAGAGAGAGAGAGAGAGAGAGAGAGAGAGAGAGAGAGAGAGAGAGAGGTTCCTGAGCTTGAGTTCTTAATCATAATTGAGCTATAGCGAAGTAACGAGTAAAGGGGAAAATTTTATATATATCTCGTAGGATCGATCTCAGATTGAGCAGACTACTTCACTGGATGAACGTGTTATCAAAATAATGACCCACAATTGAAAAAAAGCTTTATTTAACAGAGATACTGCGTAGATTAAACGTGCTATCCGATACCAGGGGGAATTCTCCAGGCTCTCAGGAGAGAGAGAGAGAGAGAGAGAGAGAGAGAGAGAGAGAGAGAGAGAGAGAGAGAGAGAGAGAGAGAGAGAGAGAGAGAGTATGCCAAAAATATTAACTCTGAATGTCTGAACCATATGATATGTAAATTAAAGTTTTGAGGAAAGTTTCCAAGACAAAGTCTTACATATGAGATTTGGGCAACAAGTACTTGGTATATGAGGAAAGAATATTACGAGAGTGCTGGTGACAAACAACAATAACAGACTAAGGTTATGTGGAACTGTTAACGAAACTGTAATCATTCGAATACCAAGACCATGACAGTTAATATATTTTATTATATCGCTAACCATAGAAATGAAAGTGCATAAGAAAATCTTTACTAAGATTTCCACACTGCTGTTGATAGAAGGTCAAAAAATGGGGATAAGCTGACCGACTTATTTGTTGTTTTAAAAAAAGTAAGACTCGATTCTAAGCTATATCTGTCCTCGACCTGTTCAGTGAATCGTGTGCCTCATGATTCATATTGCCATTTAACGTTATTGTCTCAGTGTTGTAGGAAATGCCACCCTTTCAATTCTTGCTTTGGTATGCTTTTAGTTTTCTGTAAAAGAAAACTATTGAGATGGTTTTGTCTGTCCGTCCGCATTTTTCTGTCCGCCTTCAGATCTTAAAAACTACCGAGGTTAGAGGGCTGCAAATTGGTATGTTGATCATCCGCCCTCCAATCATCAAACACACCAAATTGCAGCCCCCTAGCCTCAGAAGTTTTTATTTTATTTAAGGTAAGGTTAGCCATAATCGTGCTTCTAGCAACGATATAGGATAGGCCACCACCGAGCCGTGGTTAAAGTTTCATGGGCCACGGCTCAAACAGCATTAAACCGAGAACACTGAAAGATAGATTTATTTTCGGTGGCCTTCATTATAACGCTGTACAGAAAACTCGACTGCGCCGGAGAATCATCGGCGCATTTTTCACTTGTTTTCATAAAAATGACACGCCACGCGATATCCTCATAATTTCCGACTTCTTTGTTATTCTCACCTTCCACTCACTCTGTCTCTTTATGTGTTCTGCCTTGCCTAGATTGAACACCCACATCTGTTTATTCTTTCTGTACTTCTTTTCTCGTAAATTTATATTTCCATCTCTGTCACATCACCGCATTTGTTCGGTTTTTAGCTGTTTAAACAAAACTTTCTAAGCTTTCGAGGCAAACTCTGCTTACCAAATAGACGTCATTTTACAATGAAAAAAATGTATTCACCAAAGTCATTCAGGTTGTATTTTCCTTATCCTCTGCAGAGAATATATTGGACATTTCTCTCTCTCTCTCTCTCTCCTTTGAAAAGTTTAGATAATTTAGTCATTATTTCTTTCAGTAATATTTACGAATAACATTTTTGTTATTGCTCTTTCGATGCCTCATTAATTCTTAAACCCAAATAGACATCACGTTCCACCTAATTCACCGACTAGGGAAAACTCGACCACTTCTTTCTTTCCCGTTCTTTTAAAATTCGCCCTTCTTCCGTCCATTTCCTTTTACAGACCTTCCATCTTTTTTCTCTTGTAAAGCAAAAATATCGCTTGTACGAATCTTCCTCCTGCTCCTCGTCCATCTGTTTCATTTATACATATACTTTCCTTTCCAGTCAAGTTTCAAAGAAGCTCTTAATCGCCCTTCCCTTGCGGGATTAAAACAAAACAAATACATAAATCCCTGCCAGAAATCTCCGCGCCATCTTTATGCCCCCCTTCAATCTGCTAAACTTCGACGATATACGCACACGGCTCATCTCATATCACCATGCCCGCTCGAGCGCCGCCATACCAAGTATTTCTGGCACGTCTGCAATACATTACGACCCATTACGCTTGAGCCGTTATTCGTGCTCATGCCGCGTCTATGGGGAATCTCAGATATCAGCAAAGCTAAGGGGAAGATGAACGGGATGGGACCGTGCCCCTATTCTGATAGGAAGAGAGTAGCAGTTTACGGTTCTCACGCTTCATGGAATTCCCATAACAAAACAACGATTGCGCTGTATGAGAGAGCATTGCTCTTTGGCTATCTATCCACTATCTACACACACGCGCGTTCGTTCACTCACTCGATGGCATACATACGCAGACAGACATGCACATGCACACGCACATACACAAGCGAGCGTACACACACACACACATATGTATATATGTGTATGTATATATATATATTGTTACGTGTGAGGGTCTTGGTTGATCATGTATTATTCAATTTACGTAGTTCTCACGGCCCTGCAAACCAAGATTACACGTAACCTGCCACTTGAAGCCAAAAGTTAACCTCAAAGACAGTCGTTAATTAGCCAAAGGTCGCCAGTTAAGGGTAATTAACCTTAACAAAAATATTTGAGATGAATTTGATTTTAAACGCAACGGTTCTTCCAAACATTCGGACGCGAGGCATACAAAGCATCGAGATTTAACCTGATTTTGCTTACCCTAAATCCTAGGTATTTTACTGGAATAACGGGGTTGAAGCTAACAATATATAATTAGGCTTAATCTAGACTTCGTAAACACATATACACTAAGTGGTGGCTGAAGGAAGAAAACAAAGAAATGCGAAATACAGAAAAGAGGTTAAAAGAATTGACGAAGTTCGAACAGCACACGACTATACCTTAATGACGAAGCGTTGGCGCGCATTTACAATGGACGTGCTGAAGTTCGGGTGTGTGTTTCTTGCTCCACCATTCACTAATAAAATAATAGACAAAGGCGGGGACAGGGCCCCCTTCTAGACGTCAGCTCGCGACGGCGGCTAGTTTCTCTCTGGAGTTCCCTGACCGGCGCTGGGTCAAAACAGGCCTACAGTCATGCCTTAGGCGTCTATGCCCTGTTAAAACATTCGCCACGAGAGACAGGTAAAAAGGAAAAAAGGACCTTAGGACCACCTATTTTTAAGGCTGATATGGGAAATTTTCCTATAGGGTGGAAGGCCTAACTTCCCTATCCCGTTC
Organism: Macrobrachium rosenbergii; assembly: GCA_039081455.1. Lineage (NCBI taxonomy): Eukaryota > Metazoa > Arthropoda > Malacostraca > Decapoda > Palaemonidae > Macrobrachium > Macrobrachium rosenbergii. The sequence goes on from JANJGK010000038.1 coordinate 26,826,595, forward strand.
TCCAACGGACGTTAAGGTTTGAACCGAAGATGCTCCTATATAGACAACGTCTTTTCCCGGTCTCAGTCAGGCTGATATTTCTATCCCTAAATGTTCGAGGGCGAACAGCGTAAATATTTATAAATATATATATATATATATATATATATATATATATATATATATATATATATATATATATATATATATATATATATATATATATATATATATATATATATATATAATTTTGGTGTAGGGTAGTGGAGACCCTGTAACTAAGTAAGGCACTGCTTGGCACACATCTTCTATGCCCAATGATTACTCCCAGCCTATAGCCTACCAATCCACTCAGTTTTCATGGAGAAGTAGCATCTGTACCGAAAGAAGAAAATACGCATGGTGAAGATATATATATATATATATATATATATATATATATATATATATATATATATATATATATATATATATATATATATATATATATATATATATGTACGTTCACAGAAACACTAAAACTACGAACCAGGCGTTAGTATGACTGAGATGGTTAACTGAAGGGAGAATGTGGAATCTTATTGCCACACAAGGTTTCACGAACGAAATATTAAACGAAAAGTAAAGGTCATAAGAAGAAGCAGCTGAAATGTAAAGTTAATGGGTCAGTCAGGAGAACAGAAAGACTATTCAGAGAAAGACAAGAAGAAGAAGAAGACGAAGAAGGGGAGAGAGAGAGAGAGAGAGAGAGAGAGAGAGAGAGAGAGAGAGAGAGAGAGAGAGAATATATCCATAACAGCTGTTTGACGCTCTGATGAGCTGGAGCAGAGCAGGAAATCATTAGACACAAAGTTACAGAATGTTTTGAAATAGCACGCTTTATGGAGGAATGGGACAATTGGGGAAATTCGGAGTGGAAGAAAGAAGGAAGGTCCTTAATATCCAGGTGTGCGAAGATAAAGGTGGGTAGAGCCGTGTGTGTAGCGTGATTCGATATGCTGCTAATGAACTCTTGTGTATATATGAAATAGCTAGCGGTGTGGAAGTCTTCTGCACAAAAGGTACTCCACAATTCAAGCTGAGTAAATATGTCAGTGACCAGTATGTCAATGTTAGATAAGCAAATAATTACATAAATTACATATATATATATACAGTATATATGTGTATATATATATATATATATATATATATATATATATATATATATATATATATATATATATATATATATATATATATGTATATGTGTGTGTGTGTGTGTGTGTGTATTAAATGATTCCCTTATGCATTATTCATCACCCACTGAACTATATTCACACTTTTATTCTCTATAATATCTATGTCAGGTAATTTTAGCTATTCTCGTTGGCACCTCATTCATAGCCTTTCCATCTACTCAACAGCAACGACTCGTCCACCACGAATTCAAAACCGACCCCGAAGTTCATTCTGACCCCAAGAAGAAATGACCTGGGACCGGGATCCCTTCTGGCACTTTCTCACCTCGACGGCATGACAGGATCACGGCAGTGTGAAATCGCCTACACCAGGTGCCCTGGAGACATCAGCCCAAAGGACGCTATAGGAGTCCTGCTTAAAGATTTTGATGTTCGGATGCCCAATCGGGGCATCTAGTGACTCCATACCAATCACTGAAAAATGGTACGCGAATGTCACAGATGACTGATAACTATGACGCTTTTCTAAGTTATAACCTCCATAAGTGGTGGTATGGTACCTGACAGTCATGAAAATTTTGAAAATAACACTTCATACTTTTATGAGAATGAGCTAAAGGTGTTAAACTAGAGGAGTTCAGAACAATATTAATTCCAGTTTTTTTATAGTCATGACACGAATCATATCTATTTTTAAACATGATGGTACTGAACTGTTAAAATTAAATCTTTCAGCAGCCATGACTTAATGAAATGAGCTGTCGGATATGAACTGACAGCCCAATATATCAACTGAAACGACCCACAGCTGTATCGGTTAAAAATGTCGCGAATTCTATTGGAAAGCCTTCTGCATTTTTGTCAGAAAAAAAAATGTGAATTTTCCTACACACCATTGCCACATAATAATACAAGTAGCTGTTTCTTATTTTAGTCTTCTGAATAGGAAATATAAAATTTTTATCAATTTCTAACAAAGACTTTATACAGGGTTGATCGCAATTCCTTCGTGAAGTTATTTGAATTCCAAACTAAAAAGCTATAAAATCAACCATCTAAAAAAGTTATCTGTTGACATTACGTGAAAGATAATATTCCGAGTATAATGTTATTATACTAATTAAATTCCAGTCAGTTCTAAAAACATGAGTCTGATTGAAAAGCATCACGTATCACTACTCAAGAAGTTCCAAACATCATCGTTTTTATAATATCTGACAAAAGTGAAAAGCGTTGTTTTAGAAATTGAAATTGAAATAGAGTATTAAACAACACAGTGCCTTTCATAAAAGTGATTACATTCGCTTCCTTTGCATGGGGTCTGAAATATTTTACATACAGATTATCGCTCTTTAATTAGCAATCCTATGGAGGTTTGACTTCGTACTCAAAATTATGATTTAAAAAACTGCGTTTTACATGACTCTAATCACAATGTATCATAGCAGTGATTAAAATAATGGATGTTACAGTAATAAGAGTTAAATATACGCACAATAACACATATTTTATATTAATCACAAGTCGAAAGAAATATGACGATATACATTTAACTGAAGGCTGCTGGTTGCCCACTGTTATCGTGGCAATTAAATAAGGATATTCGCTAAAAAATAACGACCACAAATACGATTACACTTGTGACAATGAGTGTCATTTGTGACGGAACACGAAGATACAACTGGGGTTAATCTGAGGTATTACTACACTCACAGCAGCTCAAGACTAATGCTGTGTATTGTGTCGACTTATCCAGCTCAGCCTCTTCACTACAAACTTTTATTTCCCATCTCAGGAAAATAATTCAGAGTTTACTGTTATCTTATTATTTCCTTTTTCATTCTTTATTATAAGTTTTTTCACAAGGATATGTATTTTTTATGCAGAAATTAACTAAAATTCTAGTCCCAAGCTGGTGAAAACCTGACGTTCGATTTCTATAAAAAATCTTCGTCACCCTTTTGTTGCCTAAGTCTTCCATATCCCCTCTTTTATGAAAATATCGTTCTTAAAATCAAGTTACAGATACCACCACTGTTTTGAAAAGGGATGTAAACGATATACCCTGAAGTTATCAAACTCCATGTGCGAACTGAAAGAGCTAAGCACAGAGCTGGCAAACTTCAAAAACGCAGTGTAAACTCCAGTTAGTTCCCAAAAGCAGCGTGCAGATGGATAAATGTGCGTGTGTGTGTTGGTGAAGAAGTAAAGATGTGAATAATCTCTCTTTCCCCATCTCTCTTTCTCTTTCAATAATGTCTGGTTTTGCATGAATAGCCTCTATGCACATTTCAAATCAATGTATTGGGATGTCTGAACAGCGATTACAGTTGAAAATATTTTTTTTTTTTGTCCTTTAAACCTTTAGCTGTAAGCCCTTTTGGACAGTCCCGTAGCTATAAACCCAAGAGGGCTCCAAAGGGAATTCAGCCCCCAGACCAGAGAGAGGCAAGTTATAGGAAACAGTAATAAAAAAATAAATGAGGGCATACAAAGTTTATAAACCGATACACCTGAATTCACACGACGCCACCAGAAAAAGAATGAATTTGCTCCTCGCTTAAACATTTGAGGGTCAGAAGATTCCACAACTGCTCTGGGCAAACTACTCCACATTTCAGTCGCAGCCAAAATAAAACTCCTAGCAAACTGATTAGTATGAAACCTGATATTATATAACGGCAGACAGTTTGCAACGCAACCATGTCTAGTGTTGCCAGCAAAAACAGGTAAAGAAGAGATCAGATGTTTGTCGTTGTTGTACATTTCACGCATTAAACATACTGGACTCACTTTACGTCTATCCCATGAGTCAATATTACGAGTTGGTGAAATGAGATTTACCACCCGTAGGCTACATTGGAAAACAGCACTACAAACGAGAGAGAGAGAGAGAGAGAACTCTTCGATATAATAACTTCATCACGAACTATTCGAAAACATATAAATGAATATCTATTATTCACGATAGGAATGAATTATTTGAGCTTTTCTGCTCATTAAATATGACGAACTGGTATGCTGAGCACTAGAAAGTACGGGCTACCACTCTCCAATTTGGCGGTACCATGGCTATCACCACGTGACATTTTCCTTAGGAAGTTTGCTTTGGTCGGTCGTTGTCTGTTGGCTTTGTCTCATGGGAACGTACGTTCATTTAGAATAACGACAATAAAAATGCATTTCTGGACAAATAAAGTTATCGTTATTATGAATCCATGTGGTATATTTGCTACACATGATTTCAGGAAAGTTTCGATTGGAGCAATTTAACGAAAAAATCCGAATATTTCAACTTCGACTTCATCGTGAGTAGGAAAGGAAGATACGACACCGAACGTGGAGAATGATCTCTTATTACAACAAAGCCTTTCATGAAAACACCATTAAAGACCGCCCACCCATCTGCTGTTTCGTTGAATTCAATGATTAAAAAGCCATATATAGTAAGTGATGTGGTAATTGCTACCGGCGGCTCGAACGACGATGGCTTCGGTAGTTTGAGCTAATTACTGTAGTTAACAAGCCTGTTCCTTCTGGCAATAAGCGACATGGTAAGATTTCCTATCTCTCTTCGTGTTATTGAAAAATGAAGTGACTCCCCTTTGTTTATTTCCCTCCTCCCTCATTCCCCTTATCTCTTTTCCTTCCCTTTCTCTTTTCTTTTCTACCTCCTTTCCTTTCCCTTCTACTTTCCGCTCGCTATCTTCTTCGGGCCGGAACTTTTCCCTTACCCGCCCAAACTGATATCTAATCGCGTATCACGGCTGGTGTTTTCTCATTACCCTGTCTTATCACTCGCGTCAAATCAGTCAGTGACATGTGGCTTTCCCGATAGGCCACTTGGAATTTGTGAATGACATCACTAACGTTTTGATGACAGTCGGCGCCCATCACAAATGCCCCATATTATATGATGGAAGTCAAAATATTTGGTAAAAATAGTTTTAAATTGGAATATTAATGGTGATTTTTACATTGGGATTTATCATATTATCGTCCAAGCAAATTAGCCTTATGAGAGGAATATATATATATATATATATATATATATATATATATATATATATATATATATATATATATATATATATTATATATATATGTGTGTGTGTGTGTGTGTGTGTTTTAAAACTGCCACAGATCAAAATAATTCCCATCCGTCAATCCTGAACAACCATCCTTGGATAACCTCTTTGGAGGGGGGTTGTACTTTTGACTTTATTTTGCTTTTTTTGATGATTATAGAAAAAGTACTGGAAATAACATTTTGCACAAGACTGTCTCCATGTGTTTTACTGCATATATTATTATTATTATTATTATTATTATTATTATTATTATTATTATTATTATTACATTCAGAAGATGAACCTTATACATATAGAACATACCCACAGGGGCCATTGACTTGAAATTCAAGCTTCCATAAGTTCATTAGAAAGAAGTAACAGGTGATGGGGAATACAGAAAAAAGAGATCACTTATTAGAAAATAAAAAATAAATAAATAAATAACAATTTGTACGGAGAAACTCCTCTTTGCATTTAGTTTTCTGTCAATAACTCATAAAAAAACTAAATTTACGTTAAATACTATACAGATGACACTGCAGATTGCAAACTTTTGATGTTGCCATTCAATGACCTTCAGTGCTTTCACACTCAAGAGTGAGCAACAGGTAAACCCATTTATTGAAAATGCTTTCGGTGAAGCCCCTCTGTGAGTGATGCCTCCAGTGCTTAATATCTTTTCATCAGTTTTGGTTTTCTGAAAAGAAAACTACTGTGCCGGCTTTGACTGTCCGCCCGCACTTTTTTCTGTCCGCCTTTTTCTGTCCGGCCTCAGATCTCAAAAACTACTGAGGCTAGAGGGCTGCAAATTGGTATGTTGATCATCCACCCTCTAATCATCAAACATACCAAATTGCAGCCCCCTAGCCTAAGCAGTTTTTTTTTTATTTAAGTTAAAGTTAGCCATAATCGTGCTCTGGCAACGACATAGGCCAGGCCACCACCGGACCGTTGTTAAAGTTTCATGGGCCACGGCTCATACAACATTATACCGAGACCACCCAAAGATAGATCTATTTTCGGTGGCCTTGACTATACTAAAGAAAATTCGACTGCGCCGAAGAAACTTCGGCGCATTTTTTACTTGTTTTCTCTTGTCATATATGACCATACACTTCACCACCACTCTCTTCTACAGAAAATTTCTGGTACCCTCTGTGTGCCACGTTGAGCTGAAGACTACACGTAAGGTATAACTACACTTAAGCTAGTGATCTGTACTGTTATACGGGCATGGATCATTTTACGATACAAAAACTATGCCCAAAAGATTATGATGAGCTGAGACTAAAACTTTAAAAAGAATGTTGGAATTGGAATAAAATATTTATGCCAAAGGCCTAGACCTGGGACCTATGAGGTCATTCAGTTCTGAAAAAGAAACTGCGAGTAAAGGAGGTTATCAACGCACAACAGAAAGAAAATCTCGCAGTTGCAATATCAAAACAACTGTTAGGAGAAGGTGGAAACTAAGATGGAAATAAGAGAATATGGACGGAGGTATAGTAAAAAGGAATGAAAGGGGTTGCAGCTAGGGGCTGAGGGGACGCTGCAAAGAACTTTAAGTAATGAAGAAATAGTGTCAATGGTCAGATAGCAGGGCTGAGTTAGAAATGATACCACAAAGGGGAGAATGACGGTAGTTCCACATGTAAAAGTTAAGTATACCTTAGTTTTACCAGACCACTGAGCTGATTAGCAGCTCTCCTAGGGCTGGCCCGAAGGATTAGACTTATTTTACGTGGCTAAGAACCAACTGGTTACTTAGCAACGGGACCTACAGCTTATTGTGGAATCCGAACCACATTATAGCGAGAAATGAATTTCTACCACCAGAAATAAATTCCTCTAACTCTTCATCAGCCGGCCGGAGACTCGACCTCGGGCCTAGCGAGTGCTAGTCCACAGCTCTATCGACTCGCCCAACGAAGAGCTTTAGTTCCATATGTAGATGACATAATGATGAAAAGGAGAGAAGGATGGCCTGGACATGCCCTTCGTACAACCCCTGGGAGACAATGGTGGAAGTACCGTATGGTACGTTTTATTTCTCGTACACGTACTGTGAGGAATGCGGAACTGAATTCCGTACTGTATCCTTGACTTTCTTTCTGCACTGTATAGTAACATAAAAATACCGTAGGAAATCCCACGGTTTTCCCGTCCTTATGAAGGAAAGTATTCTAAAAATTCAACTCTCTTTATTTCTTTTACGGATGCAATAAATTATTTTACTGTTACTATTAATAATGGTAAAAAAAAAAAGACTTTACTATCGACATAACTTTCAAATCAAGATTATGTTTCAAGTCGCCAGCATATGTATATATATATATATATATATATATATATATATATATATATATATATATATATATATATATATATATGCCTTAAAATTGATTTCTGTATTATGCTAGAAAGCATAATCAGGACTATATATATATATATATATATATATATATATATATATATATATATATATATATATATATGCCTTAAAATTGATTTCTGTATTATGCTAGAAAGCATAATCAGGACTATATATATATATATATATATATATATATATATATATATATATATATATAGGGGACAACAAAAGCTCCGATCCTGTTCCAGTGAACCAAAACAAAATATGATCTAAATATTCCGTCAAAATAAGTGTTGATAAAAAGTGGCCGGTGTGGACATTGTCTCACTGAATACAAGTTTCAAAACAAAAAAAAATATTCGGAACACAAACGACTGCAAAAATAGCATCGGTTTACTGCAAAGCTGACAATAAATGGCGCATATGAACATTCCATTTGCAAGTGAAAACAACCAACAATCCTCGAATGACGTGAGGCGGACTTTTTCATGACGGACTATTTTACACTGAAGTTGTTTTGCTTTTAAGACCGTTATTTTCAGACAAAAAGGGAATTATGATCACGACAACGAACACATAATGATGCTAAACGAGAGAGAGAGAGAGAGAGAGAGAGAGAGAGAGAGAGAGAGAGAGAGAGAGAGAGAGAGAGAGAGAGAGGTTCTTAATAGTAATTCCGCGGTTTACCCTAATGTCCATTACAGTTCGGAATGTATTCCGCTAATTAACAGTTTTCCATTAAAGAGGATTTAGCTCCCTATACATTCCGGCCTTTAACTACCACTGACGGTCTCTGCTTTCGAACCGGGAGAGGAAAATGATCGTTTACGAGATCCGTTATTTCCTTCCTTAAATGCAACTGCAGTTTGGAATAAAATTTTTCGGTGCAGGAGTGGCATGATTTGACTATTGAAGTAGGAAAACGAATATCACACTTTATGAAAAAGGGTTTATTTATTTTTTATGAAAAAGTCAAAAGCATTCAGCCTGTGTTTACGAGTATTGGATTCAGTACCAAAACTTATGCCTATGAAGCACCATTAGCTTTCGAACGGACAATAAATTTTTCGAGGAAAACTCTCCATTTCCACCTCGGTTTTATATACATTTTATAGGGGAATTCTAAACCTTTACTGCCGCTTTCCTTTTTGAAGACAAGGTCTTTTATACCATATCTGACACACTGAATTGCGCATATTGAATGAATGCTGTACTTAAAAAAAAACAAAAAACCAGGGCACTCAGTAAACTAAAAATCCAGATACTGATGTTGGAAGAAATTATGCGTATATCTAGAATTCTACATATCCTTTGCACATTATGTTATCCTCCGTGTTAAGGTCATAGTTATTAAGTAAAACAACGTTTTAAGGGATGCAAATAAAGAGAAACACAGAGTAATATATTGTAATGATTGCATTTAAATTATTCGTAACTTTAGATTATTCGTGACTTTAACGTAGTATTTTTGCTTTGTTTTGCTCAGTCACGAAAAGCTGAATTAGGGCCTTTTTCCCCACCACGGGGTTTTCTGTATTCAAGTGGAACCTTGCCCATGAGTGTTTTTTTTTTTTTTTTATCTTTTCTTGTTTTGTTCGTTGGACGGCTCTTCGTCTGGCCTTCGCTTGTTATCTCGTTCTGGTATTCATTGTGGGAACCTTTTGCGCGAGTATTCAGGGGTGTGCTCGGCTCGTTGGTGTTGGAAGTACGGCTTAACCTACGGATTTGTTTTGGCAGTACCTTTAGGGGAGAGAGAGAGAGAGAGAGAGAGAGAGATCACGGCCATGAATTGAACCGAATATAGAATTTAGGCCAAAGGCCCAGCACTGGGACCTATGAGGTCATTCAGCGCTGGAACAGATATTGACGGTAAAAGGTTTGAAGGTGTAACAGGAGGAAAACCTTGCAGTTGCGCTATGAATCAATTGTTAGGAGAGGGTGGAAAGCAAGGTGGAAGAGAGAATATGAAAGGAGGTACAGTAAAAGGATCGAGAGGGGTTGCATCTAGGGGCCGGAGGGACGCTGCAAAGAACCTTATATAATGCCTACAGTGCGCCGCATGAGGTGCACTGACGGCACTACCCCCGTACGAGAGAGCGCGAGATCACGGCCCTGATTACTTTCTGAATTCCTTGGTGCTTGCCGTGATCTTTTACCTACGGAGGATTTTCTCCTCTCGGACCCGTGCAGTGGGCTACACTCCTGTTCCTTCCGGAGTTCTCGGCTGTTTTCACCTGATTTTTGGAGCCCCGCGCCTGCCTCTTCTGCCGTGCTTGTCCTTCGGTTTCGCGACAAGGCTTCCTCTGAATTTTTCACCTGGTAAGGGTACATAAGTTAATCATTCTCTGGGACGTCACTGACGCGTGTCAGTATTCATCTTACCAGTGTGCTATCTTCGCATGTTATCTCCGTGCCTCATGGACAGCCTTGTTGCTGCGGTTTCAACGTCACCATATTAGCATATTTTTATAAAGTGTAAATGTTTTGTCTTTGGGTTTTTGCTGTTAATTGAAAAAAGGGTTTAAAGTTCTCTTCTTCCTGATTTGAATCTGCTGTGTGGTAGGTTACATTTACGCACTGGTGTGTAAGATAAATTCTCACCTCTCCCTAATTTCTTTCCCTTCTACTCGCGGAATGAGAGTTAGACTGGCGAAAGAGTGTAGTGTTTGTGTACTGTAAGTGTATGGGTTTCTCCCTCCCCCTAAATATTCAGCTTTCCGGGGACTGCTTCATTTATCCATGTTTTATGTAATAAACTGTTGTTTGGTTATTGCGTGGTATCTTTAACCATCTTTGAGTATTCCTTGTTTGTCATTGGTACTTTTTGTGATCCATCCCTTTGGATTATAAATCCACTGTGGGCCAGATCAGGACAGGTGAAAAGAGCCTGGTCTAATAACTTAACACAGAATATTGTAGCGGTCGGAGGTGGTCGTTACAACTGGAACTCCCGGAGGCACAGCAGTGTAACCAGTCACTGCACGGGTCCAAGAGGAGGAAAATCCTCCGCAGGTAAAGGATCACGGCAAGCCCCAAGGAGTCCAAAAAGTAATCCAGGGCCGTGATCTCTCTCTCTCCTAATGGTAATGCCGAAGCAAAGCCGTAGGTCAGGCCGTTCTTCCAATCCCAACGAGCCGAGCACACTCCTGGATACTCGCGCAAAGGTTCCCACAACGAATGCGAGAACGAGATAACAAGCGAAGGCCAGACGAAGAGCCGTCCAACGACCAAAACATGAAAAGATAAAAACAAGCAACATTCATGGGCGAGGTACCACTTCAATGCAGAAAAACCCGTGGTGGGGAAAAGAACCATAATTCAGCTTTTCCTGGCTGAGCAAAAGAAAACAAAAATACTACGTTAAAATCACGTCCATACACATTAACACACGCAAATAAATAATGTATATATATATATATATATATATATATATATATATATACATATATATATATATATATATATATATATATATATATATATATATATATATATATATATATATATATATATATGTGACGACTGTCAGCAATTGAAATATCCAGAAATGTATGATACAAAATTATCAACAGCAATGTTCATGTGAGGAGAAATGCCTACTATAGTTTTAAGTTTATAAATTAGAGAACTTTCTCAACAAGAAAACTAGAGATGCAGAACCAAACAGGCATTTATTGCCTGATCCCAATTAGCACGAATGTCGAACGCTTTAAACGTCAAAGGATTCAATATTTCTGATTTAATGTAGATTCAGATAGATTTTAAATGTGCTCAGTAACTGTGTGTATGCACACGAGGACGGGTAGGCGAGATAATTGTTGAAAGCGCTGGGACTTTACAACGATCTGAATTCATTTGCTGGTTCATGTATAAAGGGAAAAAAAATCTTGATACAGACACTGACAAAGGGTGTGAAAGCGGGCTAAAAGTGAATAATGTGAACAAATGGAGAGAATAGGGCAAAAAGGAATAAACGAAAGTAGCCTACACTTGTTATAATGAGTTCCCACATGGAAAACTATTTTTTTCTTTTGAGAATTGAGTACATTCACATGAAAAATGAGAGAGAGAGAGAGAGAGAGAGAGAGAGAGAGAGAGAGAGAGAGAGAGAGAGAGAGAGAGAGAGAGAATTCCATTTGTCACTGAACAGTATGTAAATTTGCGAATAAATACTCAAGTAACCGTCAAGACACAACAGAATTGTGCGCAAATATAGAATTTCATGTCTCAGCATCGACGGAATAAGCCGAGAACAGCACCCTCGTCAGCATTCACTACAAGAACAGTATGTTTGCTACAGACTACATCAGAGGACCCTACAATACGTCCGTCTCCGGACTACTGAATGGCTGATCAGTTGCGATTCGGAGGGCAATGTGACATACGGCAATAATTTCGAGGCGAATGTCTGCATCCATGATAAAGAGGAAGGCATTTATCGTAACGGAGCCTTTACACTCTCAGAGAGAGAGAGAGAGAGAGAGAGAGAGAGAGAGAGAGAGAGAGAGAGAGAGAGAGAGAGAGAGAATATCGCTAAATTTAACGTACATTTGCTTTCGTTGTCAACAGCAATAAGCTAAGGGGGCAGTGCCATCAGTGCACGTCATGTGGTGCACTGTAGGCATTACTTAAGGTTCTTTACAGCGTGCCTTCGACCCCTAGCTGCAACCCCTTTCGTTCATTTTACTGTGCTTCCTTTCATAATCACTTTCTTCCATCTTACTCTCCACCTCTCCTAATAATTGATTCATGGTGCAACTGCGAGGTTTTCCTCCTGTTACACCTTTCAGACCTTTTACTGACAATTTCCATTTCAGCGCTGAATGACCTCATAGGTCCCAGTGCCGAACCTTTGGCCTAAAATTCTGAATTCAATTCAATTCAACTGCAATAAGCCAAGGTCCGAACCCGCTTTGACGTAAGCTTAAAGACGGTGTATTTAGAGACAATGTTCAAATTCACTGGGGGAATCAGTGATACTGCGTAGTAGAAAACCAGGGAACAAGATTCATCCATGATGGAACAAACAACTGAGCGGACGATCTCTCAGTCCTTTCTTGATATCAGTTCCCCGCTTAATGATTCCTTGATCTGGAAGATTGCCCCTGACATGACCCAGTGAACGACATCAGGGGATAGTTCCCTTCAACATATGCCATTATCCAACACAGGCCAGAGCTCAGAGTGACTTTGGACGGTTATTAAGCTCACAGATGACTAATAAGTTCGTTAAGGGATCTACAGGTGAGCGGTTACTGATACAGATAATAACGAGGCTCTATTGGTCATACTGAAATATGCACTTGAAACTCACACAGCGTTCAACATCGCCATAATTTCTTACTTGAACGCAAAATATAGATATTTCCTCATTACGAAGTGTTTATGCTAAACTGTGGAGAATCAAAATGACTCTGAAACATAATGCCCACTGTGAGTCATATTTTTAAAATACACAATGATTTCGCTCCTGGAAACGAAGACATGTCTTCTATTTGGAGAAAGGACATAGGGTTCTGCAAACACTGGGGAAGAAATAGTTCCTGGCCTTGTACATGTGGGAAGAATTCTAGGAGAGACCTACAAATGTTAACGGAAGTATTCTATCAAAACTAATGATTCTCGAGTTTATATCTTTTAAATGTGCCTACTGCTGAATACACAAAGCGCAATCACCTCAGGAACTCTCAAGAACAACATTCGAACCAACTGTTGTACGAGAGAGAGAGAGAGAGAGAGAGAGAGAGAGAGAGAGAGAGAGAGTAAATACTGTATACTTTTGAAATAGAAGTTTTATTAATAAGTCAGAGGTCTTCAAATTAAAAAAAAAAAATAATAATAAAACTACAAGTTGGTTGTGCTCAACATCTTAAGTCATCAAATATGTTTTTTTTTCATTTGACTCGACATATTAGATGGATGATAACCGCAAAACCATTGTTCTCGAACTTTGAGTTACCCTGTACTTAAGGTTTCCATAGCCATGATACAATCCAGCACGCTTTTCTCTGTTCTTTTAAATATTCATCTATCCTTATTCGCTATGAATTATACATTTTTTAATTTCATATTTTGTTCTCTGTAACATATTCTATGCAAGTAAATCTTTTTAATATTTAGTTTCATTTATTTTTGCTCAATTATCACTTCCTAATAAATTTTCTTCTTACTCAGTATAATAATAATAATAATAATAATAATAATAATAATAATAATAATAATAATAATATCTCGGAAAAAGAACCTCTTTCAAACAAGCTTCATTAAACAGAATGGCCGTCTGTTGCCGTTGAGTTTATATTGCAGTTTCTCAACCTCTCGAATGAGCTTTGTTGTACCAGCAGGTAAATTTATATAACAGCAGCCAAAAGTTCATTTAGTCCTTGACGTTTCGGTAGTACTCTCTACCACTTACTGAAAGGAAAATGAAGCCACGGGGAGTCATGCCAAATCTATACCCGAAAGCAAACTTACAAAAATTTCAGGCTAATTCTTAAACAAGGTTTCTTCGTTTCATAGAGGATTTCATTCCACCTGATGTCTACGACACCAGTTTTGAAATCCATAACAAACAAACCTATCTAATCCTTCATATTTTCATCATAAGGTGAGTTTTTTTGAAACGTGGAAAGTAAGCTATTGTGTCTCTTAATGGCCGCGCCCTGTGGTAATCTATGGTAGATTATAATGATTCTTGTTGGTTCTCATTATTCCTAGCGCCCTGGCACGTGGGCCAAGCTACAACGCGAACCCTCTACATTACCACAGAGGTCTCTGGGTCATCTTTCAGCACTTTTCAGACTCGCAACCACGAGTTGTTCACTCACACTGAGCCAAAATTTACATCTCTTTTGTTGGAGCTGAAGTTATTAATTTCCTTACAAAAGACAACAGTTACTATGCCTTCGGTATACAGATGCAATATGAGTTTCTAGTACAACTGATGGCGGAACAAGAGACCAAGATAATAAAAAATGCAGAAATATTAGGCAAAGCCATACCAGAAAGCTAATTGCATCCTTCAGTATACCCCCATGGCAAAAATGCACGGATTTACTGGGAAAGAAACCCGTGTAGCGTGAAGTTCATTGACCAAATCTCTCAGCCTATCAAGAAAGCGAGCTTTAAATGAAGCTCCAGTTCTGAAAGCCTTGTGGCAATTGTTCACTGGCATAACTATAAATAACTAAAAAAAAAAAGCTGTCTGAGTCTCATCAAAATTAAGTTAAATCACTTGTCAGGAGTTTAAATTGTTTATAGCACTGTCGACTCCGGAAATGGAGATAACGTGTTAAAGTACGGAAAACATTGACATATACTGTGGACAAATAATGCCGAATTGCTTAGTTTTTGCTATAAATATAAATATATATATATATATATATATATATATATATATATATATATATATATATATATATATATATATACTACCCAAGTAGCATATCTTGAGCACCGCAGGCAAATGTATGGGAGAGGAGGATGACTACAGGTTAATCCGCTGTTATGAGGTCGACAGACCCTTGTCCATGGGAATCTAAGTTCATCCAGTCTGCCCGGTGATTTACTTCTCTAATAAGTTAGCAACGCCCAGGAAAGTTCTAAAATGGAAATGCTTACAATTCCTTGGGCGAGATATGGTACAGGTAATGCTTATTAATGCCATAGGGAAGTCCGCTGTTCCTCCGCTGCAGTTTTGACTAGCTGGGGACGAGACCATCCTGGGAGCAGTTCTTCCATGACGTCATGAAAGTGCTTCATGGCGATTGGTGGCCTTCTGTCTACGGAATCACGTGGTTTCCTGGTGAAGCACGTCAGAAATGACGTCATTTGCTTCTATCTCCCAATATCCAACATAGGAAATATTAGAAGTCGCTGTACCTGGCTTCTCAAAAAACAAATTTGCTTTGCAATAATAGCAACTTTCAGTTCGGCTTAACCCCAGATAAAATTCAGTTTTAGTTTAAACAGAATCTTAGTTTTTATCCTTAACTGTATACAGTGGCCCGTGATATGAACCAACATGAGGAAGCTTTTGTCCTTATAACTGTATAGTTCCGTTTACTATGCACCACGGCGTCAATAACCCAAGTGTTTTAGTAGTCATAAATCACATTGATCTGCAGCAATTTGTGGATACTTCTCCTCCGTCAGTTTCAAAGGCTCAAAGCACTCGGATCAAATCTCATGTTACTGATGGGCTGATTTCCTTGCCGTATTCAAACTGAAGTACAGGATAATTTTTTCTTGCTTTACATGCTGGGATTCTGTGACTATGTCAGTATTTATATTTTTGCTGTCAGTTCAAAGCTACATCAACTGCAAAAAAATTGTACGTGTATTTTTAGGCACATACATGGAGGCAAATTAATTAAATAAAGAGCATTTAGCATGTTTTGGGATAAAAAGTAGATCCATACCATTCCCTGCACAACAGCTTCAGACGAGGAGATGACATTTTCAAAGTCTACCTTCGTTTGTTTCTGAGTAACAACAGTTTGAATGCCTCTTCAGGATTGGGTAAATTTTTTTTAGAATTTTTAAAGGAGAGAGAGAGAGAGAGAGAGAGAGAGAGAGAGAGAGAGAGAGAGAGAGAGAGAGAGAGAGAGAGAGAGAGAGTAACCAGAACGACTAACGGATTCATAGCACTCAAGTGTGTCACCAAATGTTCAGCCTCAGTAAAAATATATATTTTCCTTTCTCAGATATAGAATTAATATATTCTTCAGGTCAGAAATTATAACATATTTTGTATTCAGGGAAGTAATCAAAGTATGCATCCACTGACAACACAGCAGTAATAATAATGATAATAAAGAGTAATTCCCCTTCTTAGTTCGCCATTTTATCTGTTATTCGCATTTTCATCGAATAAATTCTGTAGTTGGGTTATTCAAACCCATAAATTCTGCTGAACGATTTATTAAAGCCCGTTAGCCACTGACGATCACCCAAGCCCACTTAATTCAGACAACTGCGCTTCACCGAGCCTCCTCCCCGTCACATGCGAGAATTCTCAAGTGTGATTGGCTCGCCATTTTAGTGATCAGCCACTCTCAGAGACCTCGCAGCAACGCCCCAGGACACGTGATCCAAAAGAACCCAGTTCACCCATTCTGCATGCATCACGTAATGCGACGAACCAAATTTATACTCCAAGTCCTACCACGCGCTATACACTTCAGATTAGGATTAGATAAGCAAGGCTCGTCGCCCTCATACAATTTCCTGCAACCTAAATACTGTTACATTACAATCATGTGTGGCGACTGTTTTCCATTAAAATATACTATACGAAAGTTTCTTGGGATTGCTGGTGGAGATGGAAACATTAGTGATAGAAAAAGAGCAATTTTTAAGTGTTAAGGAGCTATAACTCAAAAATGAGCCCTTTGTAAACAAAATTGTCATACTGTACTCAGTGGACTTGGTCACTGACACCTCTAGAGCGCTCTCTGACGGCACAGCAACTATGGCAAACCAAGCTGGAAAAGTTTACCTGGAAAATTACCTTCATTACCTTAATGTGATAACTATCATATGTGTTAACTTTACCGAACAAGCATGAGAGAGAGAGAGAGAGAGAGAGAGAGAGAGAGAGATTGACTATGGGTGAACGCATAAAACATCTTATAACCTTTTTATAATGGAATTTGATAAGATCACAGTGGAGTACGAGATACGATATGGATGTTACATCTAATGTTACTGCATGCTAGAGAGCATACACATCTTTAAATTGAAATAAGAAGTGAAATATGAGATTTTTGGGCTTCACTGAAAATGTTTTGATATCTTAGCATCGGCACCCAAATGTCTCCCACCCTCTCTCTCTCTCTCTCTCTCTCTCTCTCTCTCTCTCTCTCTCTCTGATGTATTGCATGTTGACTAGCTACTAATTACACTTGCAGCCGCGTGCATATACATTAAGCATAAGAGAAGAAGTGAACTGAATAGAGAATGGACTACATTCTTTATTCTTGTTCAGTGATATAGATTAAGTTACTGACAGTAAGAGATAAATATTAACAGCGATGATGGAATATTGAGGAGGCTGACTTGCACGAGTAAATAAAAGTCAAGCTCATATACGACAGAAGAATGAACAGCGAGGAAGTAAGTCACATAAGAGTAAAACATTTGGAATACTGGCTAGTTATGAAATTTTGGGTCCATGGGGGGTGTAACTTACGAAGGCGCAAAACAGATGAAATTAGTATAATTGTAACGGGTACAATAGCGTCCACAATCTGTGGGGTAAAACGTTTGTAAATATAAGTAGCTCCAATGAAAACATTATCAAGATATGCGCTTAGGTGGTTCGAACATGCGCAGAGAACGGAGTAAATCGGTTCATAAAATCAAATAAGCACTAAACATTTCTGAAGATAAAAGTTCTGCAAAAGGCTTGGGTGTTGGTCTGTTGGCATATAAACAAAGTTATGTAGATGGATTGCATTCATCCTGATATACATAAGTCATTAGTTAGATGAATACTAGCTTTCATCAACATGAGACAGGAATCTTCAAAATCCTGAGAAGTTCCGTGTTATCAAAAGGTCAAAACTTAACCATTTCAATTTATAGAAACACTCTCACCACTTGATCGGTGTTATGGCCCCCAAAAAAAGATTAAACAGCGACTTCTTGCTTGATGCCGTGGTCAATATAGTAAATCACACACCTAATGAGAAAGAACATATTAGATTCCCTTCCTGGTCTGCTTTTTACTGTCATAAAACCTTAGTTCCTGCCGTAAAAAAGGTAATACGGCTGTAAAATGTTACATTTTCACGCTTTATGGGGTAGCAAAGTTTTCCATAAAACCCCGAATGTCTGGCGATTAATTTTACATAAGAAAGTTTACAACCAAGTAAACACTCTCTTTCGAAACACAGCAGTGATGTGGCTGTTAGCCTCTTTTAATACACGGCGGAAAAATGAAGAAACCTTATACATCACGAATCTGCAATTCGTACATTTCCTCTCATTTTGGGGTCAGCGGAAGCTCTTATACTAGCCCATATGTGAGAAGAATAAGAGAGCCTGCATCATTAACATACACTATCAATAAAGAGAGAATTTTTCTTATATAACAAGGAAATTTTCAGTCACCCTAAGCTGCTACAGCTTCTTAGTTCCTATCATTTTAGTTGTTCACTTTTACTTGATGATAAGTTCTAAAACCATTAAGAAGATATACTGTAACAATTGCATTCACCGTTTTCTGCCGTCATTTTAAAGTTTTCCGTCAACCTGGTGGTCATACCCTTCCTAAAATAATGAAATGTTTATACATTACGAACCTGTCTATCCCAGTCGACCTGTTTCGTATAAGACGCAAAAGGTCATGACCCGCATGTTTTGGAAGAATCAAACCCGATACGTTCATTAAAGCCATTAGCCAATTCAAGAGTCATGTGCGCTAACGACCTTTCAGTATTTGTGGGGTTATCTACAGAGTTTTCATGTTTTGTTTTTTCTTATATCAGTCATCGAAGCTATATAATTAGGAAATGAATCAGAGGTTTTGGTGCTCAATACGGGAACCAGAGCAAAACAAACAACAAAAAGAACATTTTTATATAATATATGTATAGATATATATATATATATATATATATATATATATATATATATATATATATATAATGTGTGTGTGTGTGTGTATGTGTGTGTAAAACGTGTGTGAGTGTTTGTGTATATGAACGGGTCAGTATCCGTAGCTGTGGTCATTGAAAAATGCATTTACGATAAAGTTTCCATTCCTAAGTCAAAACAAAATTACCCCTGGTGATTGAGGCCAGAGAGCAGCAGAACAAGACAAATGCTGAAAGACGTAAACATCGAGTTTATACCTTGCTACGCCTGATTAAGTGATCTTATCATTGATGATTATGGCGCGAATTAACTCATCGTTTAAAGAAATAAAACTAGGTGACGGGTCATCGATTTCTGAACGTTATTATTAAGGTTCGAGGCACCTCTGTTTTCTTAAAAACCATGCCTCTAATTCATAGGCTATATATATATATATATATATATATATATATATATATATATATATATATATATATATCTATATATATATATATATATATATATATATATATATATATATATATATATATATATATAGTACACACACACTGTATATATGTACAGTATGTATACATATCATACATATTACCTGTAATATATATATATATATATATATATATATATATATATAATATATATATATATATATACATATAAAACCACACATCTTCACTATGTATATATCTTCATATTACTCGTGTTAAGGTGGGATGGTTTAAATTCCAGATTTTTCATTCACAACATACAATTTACCCAGTACTACAGTAGCTATCGAAGATATAAAAAAAATTGAGCCATCTCTCCTTTGTGGGAGTAAAATCTGAGTGTTTGTGCAAATCAAAAAGAAGGAAGTTGCTGAGATAATATGGTTGCTTATTACAGGTGGCTGAAAGGCTAGTAAATGTTGAGAAACGAAAAAGATTATGCAAAGACTTTAGCATGGATGAAAAGATGGATTAACGCATAATGAGGTTGTATGGTCTTGTGGAGAGAATCGAGATCGACAGATTTATAAAATTTGAGTATAATTCAGGCATTTGAAGGAGAGATAACAGAGAAAATTGCTGGTGAGATCAAATTCATAAAGTAGTGCTCGAAGCTCGAGCGTAGCTGAATTTGAACTCTCTCTCTCTCTCTCTCTCACTCTATAATATATATATATATATATATATATATATATATATATATATATATATATATATATATATATATATATATATATATATAAATAAAGTAAAAAGAGAACTATTTTGTTACACCATCCTTCCCCGAAAACAAATCACGAGAAAACGAACGGAAAATACAATAACTTCTTTCGGACGCCACACTAAAGAAACTTCTTTTAATGCTGAATCATTTCCCGAGGGAGACTCCACATTTCTCATCTTGTGACAAGCGAGGCGTGATGACGTGTGATGACATCACAGCTGGAAGGCGCTTTCAATACTTCACGTGATCAGATTACCCACCCATGGACCATTAGGGAATCATTATCTACTAAGAAAGGATGACTTTACTTATGAGCATCTATTAAAGACAAAGGTTATTCTTGTCTAGTGTTTCTGCCTACTCATTACGTTCATTAAGTCACCATAAAGCATTTACAAATCCATAAAGAAATCGAGATCTCAAAGAATCATACGGTCAACTTATAAGTATAAATACGTTGCGCATTTACTTAAATGAATTAAAATTCATTCACAGAGAGAGAGAGAGAGAGAGAGAGAGAGAGAGAGAGAGAGAGAGAGAGAGAGAGAAGGGGGGGAGAAAGGATCAACCTATATGCCCTTCTAGTCGTATGAACGAATCTTACCGTTCTTCTTTGTTGGAAAAAGCATATAAGAAGGCGCGCGCGTGTGTGTTGGAAGGAGGTGATGAGCTAAAAGAGACGCCGTCGAGCAGAGTCTGCGCGAGAAAGCAAATGTTATGGAAATCAAATCACCAATTAATCTGAAGTGTGAGCGGGCGACGAATACAGCAGGTCTTTGCATATCAATAAAAACAAGCTTTCTTTGTCCAAAGCCAATCTTTAACCAAGTCTCGGTAAACAAGAGCTTCCTCGGGAATTATAAACTTACAAGATCCTCTGCGTACGAAAACCTATTGAAGCAGTTAGGACTAGTATACTATGTACCCTATGCTTATTTTGGGGAGTGCAGTGATTTGCGCTCACCTCGTTCCCCTTTGAAAGGGGCGCCGCCACAGGGTTAAGGGTAAAGCTTTCTGGTTTCTCTGCAAGTTTTGAGGATGAGGTTGCTAGCCCAATACTCATTTCTCGACCCTAACAGATAATGTTGAACAATTCACAGCTGGGTAGGACTAATGGGGGTTGGACAGGAGAGACCTATGGACCTAGAGAACTCTAGGTCCATAGGTCTAAAATAATGAAATGTATCATAAACGTACTTATCGCTATTTTAGTTGAGAAAGTAGCAAGAAAAAACCCCAAATGTAGTGAAGTAAAAATAAACAAAAAGTCCCTCGTGCATAAAATGAAATTATAAAAGAAGAAATTAGCAAGACGACAAATATATTGACATTTTTAAAGGAAAAGTATAATGAATTGGGGAGTCACTCTAGGGCTCTGAAATTGGATCCTAATTAAGTTGACATGCGCGCAAGAAAACAACCAGGGCAAAAAACTAAAAAACACAGAATAACCTATAAGAACACAATGAAATTACCTTTACCATACAGAAGCTTCGAAAAAGAACTAAAAAGTATACAAAAAGAATCGAATACTCTATAGCAGAACTCTACGATGCACTCAATTTCTTTAATCAAGTTAAGAAAAATGTTAAAAATAAAAAAATTAAAACTCAAAACTGAAAAAATATACAAAAATGAGAGTTTCACAAGTAAAACTTGTACAACTCAGATTTTTATTGGGGAACTCACCAGACTTACACATCATAAATATAGGTATATATTGGCATATACAGGTAATCTGTCTGCTTCCTAAGGTAACATTCTTGAATACATTATATAAACTGTCTGCTTCTTAAGGTAACATATATTACTATATACAATAAATTTGTTTTAACACTAAAAATAAACTAGAAAACTATTCACATTAATGAAAATTTTCCAGATAAATGTGTAAACTATGCTGGATCTAGCCGAATGGTATAAAAGTGTCAGTTACACAGGAAAGTACCCAAACCAGTCAAAAGTGGCCACGGATCTAAGAGTAATCAATCGCTCCCAATAGGAACAAAGGACCCATGGGACACAATGATCACCTGAGCCACCTAGCTGCACTTGCAAGTACATTGCTACGAAAAACTTTGCAACCCTATTGTGACACCCCCTTCCGTCCCAGCCCTGGCCCCTACGGCCATGGTTTGACAACTTCATGTACGCTACATAGGATGATAGCTTAGGAACTTGATGAACTGTAGCTCTGTTGTTCTTAAGAAAGTTTCAAGAGGTTTTTCTTATATATTCTTATGTAATAAATTTGGGCCACGACTCTTGCTCCAGTGGTGTACCAGGTTACAAGGTTTGAAGAACTTGAACCTGCACTACCTAAAAAAAAAAAAACTTTTACGCGGTTTGTAATTTCTATTACAGTAGCTTTACAAAAGAAGCTTTGTATACGACATTACAATATCTTAATTATTTCCTGAATATCTCCATTACCCAAGGATCAATGTCATAAGCTCGTTTGCAACTGATCCAGTGGTTCTGAAAAAGTCGACTGTATGAAAAGTTTCGGCCATAGGAATTTATGCATACATAAATGCATTCATACAATTAAGCATACACTAATACATGCATACCGACAGACAAATGCCGGACAAAAATGATCTAAACAGTTCACCTGGAATCTCCGCTCAGTTGAGCTAAAAAGGAAGCGAGTAATTTACAGGTTCTACTAAAGGAGGGAAAGTAAGACAAAAGATAATTAACAATAAGAATTGTAACAGATTTTTCCATGTCCTGATTACAGACGAAAGATCGTCTTTCAAAAAAAAAAAAAAAAATAGCCTTGTCACATTGCCGGAAATAAAGACTACAAGTTATTTTTATGTATAGGCTTCCTTTCCAAACATTAGAAACAAATGTTACTGTGAACATTTGTAACTGCGAACAGTAAGTTTAGTGAAGCAGTTTCCTATCCAGAACTCAAAGACGTTAATATCCTGAATACGGGTATTAGCTAAAAAGTTAACAAGTATCCATATAAAGTATCACAATTCTGTTAGTATAAATAATCTTAAAAGAATTACAGAGTAAGCAATCTTACTGAACAAGTCATGTCGTAATTGTGAAACTAAATTGGTTGCATTGTCATCATCAAAGAGTATAATGTTTTACCCACTGAATGTAGGTTTCATACATGTGTATGTATGCTTATGTGAGTGTTTGTTCCATATTGACTATAATGAGGTCTCGTTTTACAGCGCTCTCTCTCTCTCCCTCTTGTGTAGAGAGAGAGAGAGAGACAGAGAGCCACTCAGCGGGCTTCCAACCTTCTCCCCCCCCCCCCACGGACAATCCATGCACAGTGAAACGAGACTTCACTGTAGCCAATGTGGAACAAACACCCACATAAGCATACATACACATGCATGAAACCTAAATTCATTAGCTAAAGCATACTCTTTGATCGTGACAATGCAACCAATTTAGCTTCATAATTATGACATGACTTGTGACAAAGTGCCATAGTTTCGTTAGTTGTTCAGTAAGATTGCCTGCTCTTTAACTCTTTTAAGATTGTTTATACTAAGAGAATTGTGATAGTATATATATATATATATATATATATATATATATATATATATATATATATATATAATATATATATATATATATATATATATATATATATATATATATATATATATATATATATATATATATATATATATATATATATATATATGCACACACACACAGGGTGTACATAAAGACCCTTTACAATTCAAAAAATATATTACAAAAGCAAATGAACAGACAAATATATGAAATTATTACAAAATGAGGAGAATATACGGAAGTTTTTTGCCTCATTTAATACACCTCTATATGGGCACCATTAGTTTGCATGAAGCACATCAAGACGGTACTCGATTTCTTGCCGCCATGTTCTCTGTAGCATAGTCTCCTCAATGGTGGCAATGGCATCAGTGATCTTTTGCTTGAGATCAGTGATGTCCCGCACCTTTGTTCAATACACGACATCTTTAATGTAACCCCATAGAAAGAATTCCAGGGGAGTGATATCTGGTGAATGAGGTGGCCAGGGAATTGGGCCATCCCTTCCAATCCACCGGTCTGGAAATTTTTGATTCAGGGGGCACGAACACGCAGTTCCCAATGTGGTGGTGCACCATCTTGGTGGAAAATGATGGTTGGTTGAAGGTCATCTATTTGTGGTGCCACATATTCAGTCAAACATCTGCAGTAGTTGATGTCTCACTGAAGAAAAATAGGCCAATGATTCGACTGCACATGATCCCATACCACACATTCACCTTTGGACTATCTCGGTGAAGTTTCCTAGTCACATGGGTACGTTCTGATCCCTAGATTCTCACATTAGTTTCCCTGAAATATGAAAGGTTGCTTCATCACTACAACAAACTCAGTTGAGGGACATTTCATCCTCAGAAATTCATTCCAGCATATTAACTGCAAATTCTTTTCGTCTTGGTTTATCATCTGGCTAAAGTGCCTGTGTGAGTTGCACTTTGTAAGCATAGAATCGCAAGTTCTTGTATAGGACTTTGTGCACTGCTGAACGTGGTAGCTACCAGATTCAACACTGTCTGGCAGCAGTACGGATGGACTTTGTAGGAGAACGATCAAAGGCTTGTCTTACATGATTGATGTTTTCCTCAGATGTTCTTGGCCATCCACTCCTCCCTTTACCTAACACTGTCCCTGTCTCCATAAATTTCTTGTGCTTTGCACAAATTGACGGACGTGATGGTGGATCTCTTCCATACTTAGTTTTGTAACTTCACTGAGTGCACTGAGTGCACTTTGTGCACTGCTGAACGTGGTAGCTACCAGATTCAACACTGTCTGGCAGCAGTACGGATGGACTTTGTAGGAGAACGATCAAAGGCTTGTCTTACATGATTGATGTTTTCCTCAGATGTTCTTGGCCATCCACTCCTCCCTTTACCTAACACTGTCCCTGTCTCCATAAATTTCTTGTGCTTTGCACAAATTGACGGACGTGATGGTGGATCTCTTCCATACTTAGTTTTGTAACTTCACTGAGTCTGCATATCCAATTTTGTTTTAATAAACCATGAACCACATTGTGCCTTTTCTTGAGGAGTAGCCATTTTTTAGGGGTTCATTTAACAGTATTTCTTTCATTACCAGGGTACCTGAAATACACAAATGCAATATGATTAAAACTAGATAAATGCTGAGAACACAGAACAAATCTGATTAAGATATCTCATCAATGGCTTTTGTAATATATTTTTTAAATTGTAGAGACTTTATGGACAGCGTGTATATATATTTATATATATATATGTAAATCTTTTTTTTAAGTATTTAGAAAATTCGCCCTGCAGTCAGTTAGCTAGGAAATCAAATTTCATGGCGGCTGGAGAAGACCCCTACCAAGGGGGACAGATGTAGGTGTCCTAATTCCGATAATGCAAGATATTGGGGGACAGAAAGCCATTAGGGTACAAGGACCAGTCAGGGTAGTAATTGGGCTGCTACACTGACCCTAAGTTAATCTTAACCCATTTCCCTTTGACCTTTGTGCTGGCGGTTATTGCTTCTTCCAGATTTACTGCTGTCCAGTGTCCGCCCCTGGAACTGAATGGGGCGCCTCGGTGACCTCTCTCGTTGACTCCGTGCCAGACCCCTACAGAGTAAGGTCGCTTGAATGCTAACAGTGCTAAGCTGGTGCTGTTCTGTCCTCATCCCACTGGCAACGTGTTGGGTCGTCTGTGGCCTGAATCCATCTTTTGCAAACGAGCTCCATGCACAGATGCAATAAGGTACGTCTTGAAGTTGCAAGTAATGCCAGTGTTCTTTTCCTTCTTGTGAATTTCTCTCAATTTTCAGTATTTCCAACTTTTCATTCTCCCAAACAAAGTCCCTTTGTTTCCCACAGCCTAGCATGCACATCTGCCCTCCTGACTTGTTCCAAGCCTAAATCAAGTTTGTTCTGTGATAATAATTAGAGCATTCCCACCATAATGTTACCATGTGCTAATTAAATCTAATTGATAATTACCTCCATCGTGAATAATTAATTTCATGTGAGAGAAAGTCTGTGTCAATGAATGCTGGCTCTTCAAGTTCTGGTCCTGCCCTTGTGAAACAATTGCCTTAGAAGACTCATATCCATCTTGCCAAGTGCATGAATCTTCTGCAAAAGGTAGTCGACAAGGACCACGTGCTAGGCCTCTCAGCGTTATTGTTGTGCTAATGTAAAATAATATTTTCAGCCAGTCTTAAGCAGTTGATAAGCTTCCTGCTGACCTTTTATTCATTGGCTAACTCTAATTACATCTTTTATTGCACATTGCAATATCCATATTAATTTCTATTTGCAAATCTGTAAATATATTACTTTACAATCTAACCAAATGGTATGAAAGGTGACCTTCCCATTTTCTCTGAACAGATGTAATTTCAAGGTAGTCATACCATTAATTACATTTACTGCTTATGTTCTGAGATCTAGGTGTTGGTCCCTAAGGCAAATTACGCACAAAAGTCAATTTAACTCTTCCAACCGGACTCAGAACATAACAATATATAATATATATGTGTGCGCAAATATTCAAATTAGATGAGGAACAGAGAGCGGAAGGAGCTCTCTACGAATTGTGGAGGCAATTCTTGGAATCCCAGCAGTAGATATTATGGCAGATCTTTTCTCCGGAAGTGACGAGTGGTTCCTAAATTTAGGTGAAAGAATGGAGCTGAAATCTCTTGAAATGAATAACTGCATGCTGGTATTTACTGAATTTGGAGTACTAAAAGGAAAAGGTAACTCAGGGAATGGAATATAAATGGTTAAAATTACTAGTGTTAATTAAAATAACTAGAGAGCTCTGTTGTCATTTGGTCATTCAGATAGAAAGGGAGGGTAATGACAGATTTGAAAAGCTTCAAGCCTTGTAAGAATAACTAAATAAAATAAATAATTAAAATAAAAAAATAAAATGTGTGCAACACATTGTCGGTAAAGGATCTTATACAAGGTATTTGAAAAGGGTGGGAAGTTCCGATAGTGTACACTGGGTGTTCATTCCTCTTGTGTTGATTTGAATAAGACGAAAGACAGTACCCGCTGTCTTGCCTTTTTTAATTTTTTCTGTTTGAGAAGGGGGGGCGTAAACGTCATTACCGAGAACTCACACACACACACATATATATACATATATAACCATATACATACATACATACATACATACATACATACATACATACATACATACATACATACATACATACACACACACATATATATACAGTATATATATATATATATATATATATATATATATATATATATATATATATATATATATACACACATATATAATTAGTTTCAATCTGTACTTGAATAGTCAGAAGTAAACCGTACAGAAATTATTACATTCATTTGGTTCTATTT
>JANJGK010000038.1:26859416-26934416 GCA_039081455.1 Macrobrachium rosenbergii
AATCGCCGATTTCAGTGGCCCTGCTTACGTCGCATATGCTTAATTAACCATGTCAAAATGGTGGAGGGGGGATCACCTTAACGAGAAAATGGGTTCTGTCCCTATTTCTATTAGAATAGTTTTAAAAACTGAAAGAGATACGGTCATTTTTTTTCTTGGGGGATGTGGAGGGGGGGGGGGTGGGGGGGAACGTCTTCGTGCAAGTTGGGCGGAAGTGCCGTCATTTTGCAAGAGCAGTTACTTAACATTTACGAAGTTACAAACTCTAAAGACGCCGCCAGCCCGATTTCACCCGGACGAAACTTGAGAAAGACCGCCTTTGCTCGGGAACAGCTGGGGGTCTCGACAAAGGGTGCACCATTGTTTCTAATAGATAAAAAAAAAAATAAAAGGTAAATAAAAACGAGAGAGAGAGAGAGAGAGAGAGAGAGAGAGAGAGAGAGAGAGAGAGAGAGAGAGAGAGAGAGAGAGACGGGTGGGGTGGGGGGGTTTGAAGCTTAGTTCCGAGACTTTTTAAGAGTTAGAGGAACGCAGCTAGGATAGAGTCACGGTCCGAAAATGTACCGGCCGTGCATGCGAACAAGCATAATATAAAACTCGGTTGGTTGGGCCGAGTTTAGATTAGATTGTTCAGTCTGAGATTTGGCATAAGACCGGCTCACTCTATACCAAGGGTTCCCAAACTGACGTCCGTGGTCCCCTTGGGGTTCTGCAAAATTGTTTGTAAAACAAACAAACATATAGAATTTAGGCCAAAGGCCAAACGCTGGGACCTAACAGGTCATTCAGCCCTGAAAGGGAAATTAACAATAAGAAGGTCTGAAAGGTGTAACAGGAGGAATACCTCACAGTTGCACTATGAAACAACAGTTGTCTGAGAGGGTGGAAAGCCAGATGGAAGAAAGAGAATATGAATGGAGGTACAGTAAAAAGATTGAAAGAGGTTGCAGCTAGTGGCCGAAGGGACGCTGCAAAGACTCCTAAGTAATTCCTACAGTGAACCGAGTGAGGTGCGCTGACGGCACCATCCCCCTACGGGGAAAATTGTTTGCAGCCCACACAACCTCACGAAACAGGAACTCTAGTTTACAGCCTAAGAGTGATCATTTGCTAACTCACTCGTAAGATTTTTCGTAAATCAGACAATATCTCCCATGTATTCTTTCGCCGTCTTAGCTTATCGCCTGCCACTTCAAATATAAATGCTAAAGATGAACTTCTAACGACACATCTTAAAAAAGAAAGAAAGAAAAAAAAAATATATATATAGTTACTTCTTCAACTGACTTCATATCTTCACAGCACTTACGTCTTCGCTTGCCACGAAATGTTTCCATTATGTTATTCAAAAACATTAGGCAGACGTCGTGGCCCGTCCGATTTTAGGTGTAAAACGTTAAGAAAATGAGAAAGACAATTTCCTCATTAACCAATATCTGTTTTGATTTATGAAAATTCGGCTATTAAGCCAAGCACCGCGCCGGGGCGCTTTAAGCGATTCAGTGCTTTAGACAATGAAAACAGGAAGTTGCAGCGGTTGGACAGAAAGGCAGAAGAAAGGAAGCGGGAAGGAGGTAAAATAAAAGGCTAAAACGTGGGTTCAGCTAGGGGCCGAAGGGACGCTGCAAACGCCCTTTAGTAATGCCTACAGTTCATCCAGTGAGGTGCACTGATGACACCACTCCTTACGGGGAGTAACCATTAGTTCATTTCTACAGGAACAAATCGATGTTACATCGATAATATTTTTAGGTTTAGTTGGGGGTCTTTGGCTGAGGGATATTATACACTCTTTGATCTATACCTAATAACGAAGAATGGTATAGGTGTTTCCTCTTCATAGATCGTTATCATCTACCTGTAATGTTTAAACAATTGAGATTTAAACAAAAACTTCATATATATATATATATATATATATATATATATATATATATATATATATATATATATATATATATATATATATATATATATATATATAGAATTTACAGGCAGTTACCGAAACCAGGCATTTCACGAACTGCCTGAAATTTCAGGCAGATGGTGAAATGAACTTAGGGGCGTTTGATCTCCCAGGGGCTAGTACCGAACACGGCGAAATACATTTGAACCCCCGGGGCTAGTACTAAACAAGGCGAAACAGTGTAGGTGAGTCACTGCTTCGCCGTGTTTAGTAATAGACCCTGGGAGGATCAAATGTCCCTAAGTGCATTTCGCTATCTGCCTGAAATTTCAGGCAGTTCGCGAAATGCCTGGTTTCGCTATCTGCTGTAATATATATATATATATATATATATATATATATATATATATATATATATATATATTTATATATATGTATATATATATATATATATATATATATATATATATATATATATATATATATATATATATATAGAGAGAGAGAGAGAGAGAGAGAGAGAGAGAGAGAGAGAGAGATAAATTTCTGTGGCAAATACTGGTATAAATTATACCAGATGGTAATAATATAATGCATAATTTATGACAAAAAACTGAATTACGCAGAAAGAAGAGTTCACTGATACGAGGAATAAGACTGTCGAACAATATTTCTCATCTTCGCCCAGGTGCGTCAGTCCATTAATAAATCCACCTGATGCATTAACCATATCGACAGATAAAAAGGTTGGTTTTCGAATTAGAAACCCGAATGAAATATCTCTAATCTTAATAATAGTACTCTGAGTGACGTGTGAAATGTGTATCATGTGCTTCAAGGTTAAAGCACATGAAAAATGATTAGACGCTGCTGCAGAAAAATCACTGACGACTCCTTTCAGGGGGATTGGGAGCGAGGGAGGGAAGGTGGAAGTCACGAACTTGGAAAATGTTACTGCCCCGTGGCTTCATCTCATGATGAGGTCCCGTATCAAATCTTACTACATCAGTTCGAGGTCTAGCTTTTAGCCAGGTAACCAACATACAGAAGCAGTGTGTCAGTATACAGAAAATTCCGTCAGAGAAAGATAGGGCGAGAAAAGATCGTAGCCTATACAATTAAACCAAAAGCAATGCCACCAAGCCTAGACATCAGTATGACTTATGTCACCCTTAGTTTTAATATGAAACGAAACAAGTCGGTGTTGCGCCAGCTGACAAATATCAGATTAACATCGTTGCCCTGTAAATCCAAGGCTGAACAAAATTAATAACATCCTTACGCAGGAAAAAAGGGCCAATTTCATCTAACACGCAAACTTGTATCCTGATTTTCAAAAATCCAACTTTCTACGGAATTGGGAACTTGCTATTCATGCTCAAGTTAAAAATAAATCTTTATCAGGTGAGAGCGTGTAAATAAAATACGCAGTTACTCTAAGTACACTACAGACTAACTAGGGCAGCCCAGGATACTGCCATTTAACCAAATCGGATAATGAGCTTAGCCATTTCTAGATATAATACAATAAAGCCAATGAAAACATTAGGTCACACATACACAATTCTTAAAGTCCTAAAGGGGAAAAACATCCTGTTGAATTCTCTGGACTCCTCCAAAGTCATGAGTCCATCAAATATTTTCCTGCACCGAGAATTTTACATTTAAACGGCAGGGTGTCGGTAACAGTTACCTTAACCGTTATTAAACATCTGGCCTGACCCAGAATGTTTACACAATTGGGGGCATTTGCCCTCCTGAAAGTCCTGCTTTGCATGAGCGCTTCGTGGCTTAAGGGACTTGTTTGTTTACGGCAACTAGAGTGTTGCTAAAAGTGCACTTAGCATTCATTTTTCTTTGCTTACCTGTTCCTTTTTACCGCGTATATCTACCCCATATCTTAGTGATGGAGAGCGCTAATGCAAACTTACAAACAGATATGTATATATATATATATATATATATATATATATATATATATATATATATATATATATATTATACATAAATGAGTGTGAATATATAATATAAATACACACATAATGTATATATATATATACATACTGTATATGTTATATGTTATAAGTATGAGAGAATGAAATTTAATGAACTAATTTCTGGTTAATCTGATATTATATGTATAAATTTGTGTACACACAACGAGAACCCTCACAGTTCCATACATACATGTAAGAGGTTCTCGTTGTATGCACAAATTTTATACATAATAATATTAAATTAACCGGAAATGAGTGAATTAAATTTCTTTCTCTCATACTGATAATATTTATCTTACTGGTAACATCAAGTTCCCTATCACAAATCAGTAATAATAATAATAATAATAATAATAATAATAATAATAATAATAATAATAATAATTTTGTAATCTGCCTGTGCTCTGCAAAAAAACCTACCCTTTTTTTGGCATGTAAACACCAGGCCGCCGGGTATTATGTAATTCACATCATACAGATCCCAACGAACATATTGAAATTCTTGCCATGCCCTGAACAACGAGAGGGTAATAACGATTCGGAAATCATAAACTTCTCAGCCTACTGTTCAGTCGTACTCAGCCAGTGGCTTGTGAACCAACATGACGAACGAAGAAGTTCTAGATTTGGTCTATGAAATGTGTCAACGAGAGACTAGTGAGAAGAGAAGAGATAAAACGAGGAAATAATAAAGTTACGAGAGCTGGTGACACGAACTGCAAGGTCTGCCGTCGACAGGAACCTGTCAATCAAAGTCAGAATCCACTTGCCATTCGATGACTGAGTGGGTCAAGTCACTGTCATTGTTAATCTGTGCATCTATCCAAATAACGTAAGTCCGAATTCAGGCCGTGCAGATGAGGTGATGATATGCTGTATAATACCTTTCTGGCATACGTTTATTTCCAAGGAACACTGAATTTGACATTAACGAGTTATTAATGGCTTAATGTTTGAAAATATAATGCTGCATCCATTAATCTAAGACACCCCTTCTCTAGTTCCCTGTAACTTTCTTACTTTCTTAGCTGAAGTTCTGAGGGGGGAAAACATGGAAACTGTCTTCGTACGGTTCTACTTATTATGTACTGCCAAGAGTCGTTTTAGCCAGTAATTCATGGCTGTCATCAGGGCAATGCTATTTTTTTTAAAATGAAACTACAATTCTATATGAAGCCACCTGAGTTTATGCTCTTTGTTAGCATTTCATATTCAAATACAGGACTGCATTTTTACTGCATACTTAGTATTGCCTTGATGACAACAATTAATGAGTGAAACAGCTATTGCCTCTGGATAAGAAATAGAAAAACTGTACCCTGAGAATAAAAAAAAGGTACAGGAAATTCCAAACACTGTCGTTTTGAAAAAAAAAAAAAAAAATCAGTGATTATGGAGAGGACAGGACGGTTTTCCTTATGCCTTTGTCACTTTTACAGGTGGTCAGGGGGTTATTTTAAGCTCAGAAACTCTGCAGGTAATGAGAGTTAATGATATACAAACTGCCCGGGTCCAACATTGTTTCACCTATTCGACTAAAACAGGAAAACAAGATTTTGTGAGTTCGAGAATTTACGATAAAACAAGATGCAAGATGCTTCAGAACTTCTCTATAGTACTGGGATTTTATCTAAAAAATCGACCACGTTAGGTTTTTGTTAATAGTTTTATAAATCACAGCCAAAATTTTCTAGTTCTATATCCTGTATTCTCAATTTGTTTGAGAACACAAGCTATAATGAGATGTTAAACACAAATGTGCAGAGCCTCAGATGGAAAAGGATGGTTCATACATTCATCACTTCCTCTCTCTCTCTCTCTCTGGACATTCCGGTGCTGAAATGATGATATGTGAAATATTTCTTCTACTCTATAGCTCGTGTATTCTTTTTTGAATTCAGCATCCGTTATCGTATAGCTTCTCTCTCTCTCTCTCTCTCTCTCTCTCTCTCTCTCTCTCTCTCTCTCTCTCTCTCTCTCGGCAACAGTCAAGCTCCCACTAAAAGGAAAACTACTCCTTTCGGCTACGTTAACTAACAACAAGTGAATAAGGTGGAAAAAAATTCTACCCTTTAATTAATACCTTGTACAGATATGAGAGGCAAATCTTTAACAAATAGTGAAATATTAGGGTGATACTGCACTAACTGTCTCACTCACGTACACATTACAATTATTGTATGTTGCCTCCTCAAACCTTTGGTTACCACAGGAATGCTCAAAAGGCTTTCATCTAAGCTCCCGGTATTAAAGGTTAACTCATCAAATTGGAAATCCAGAACTGTAGTGAATGTAATACTGCTGCCGTTAACTTATACGGAGAACGCCACCGATGTGACTTTTTCAGAGTTATGCAGAACACGTTGGAATAGGCTGAAATATGGACTACAGTCATATGGAACAAGCCCAAAGGGAGCATTGACTTGAAATTCAAGCTTCCATAGAACATGGTCTTCATTAGGAAGAAGTACGAGGAGGTAAAAGGAAATGCAGAAAGAGGGGATCTCGCTTATTGAAAAATAAAAACTAAATTAATAAATTAATAAATATATAAAAATGTATTACAATGCAAGGAGATTAGTGGTAGGGCAGTAATGCATTGCATCTTCGCTTGAAGTTTTGAAATTCCAATTGCACGATATCCTCAAGAAGACCATTCCACAGTCCAACGGCGTGAGGAATAAAGGACCTCTGGAACCGAGAAGTTCCACAGCAAGGCACATAGAGGGAGAATTATTGGGAGCTGGTGAAGCAGGGATCAGGGAAGTGTTGGTAAGCAGGGTTGAAAGTGGTGACAGAGGCTTATTTTTCAGTAAGATTTGGGAGCTGGTCCTTTAAATTTTGAAGGCGATCAAAGTTGATTGGAGCTTTGCTGAGGGTGAGATACAATCCCTGAGAACTATCTGGTAGTCTTCGATCTTCACAGTATATCGTTTGTGCTGCTTCGAGACTGACCTCACTAATGGGATCCATGGTTCTGTCCCCTGCGATA
This sequence comes from Macrobrachium rosenbergii, assembly GCA_039081455.1. Taxonomy (NCBI): domain Eukaryota; kingdom Metazoa; phylum Arthropoda; class Malacostraca; order Decapoda; family Palaemonidae; genus Macrobrachium; species Macrobrachium rosenbergii. The sequence continues at coordinate 26,866,312 of JANJGK010000038.1, forward strand.
TGGTACATAAAAGCATGTTATTATTGCATTCCTTATAGATTTGCAATACGATGGTTGAAGGAGAGAGTTCAATGCAACGCCGAAGAGAGTTTGTGTAGGTACGAAGTGTATGAAGTTCTGCAAGTTTTATACACACAGGGTTTATCCGTGTTACTCTGATATATATATATATATATATATATATATATATATATATATATATATATATATATATATATATATATATATATATATATATATATATTGTTACGTGTGAGGGTCTTGGTTGATCATGTATTATTCAATTTACGTAATTTTTACGGCCCTGCAAACCAAGATTACACGTAACCTGCCACTTGAAGCCAAAAGTTAACCTCAAAGACAGTCGTTAATTAGCCAAAGGTCGCCAGTTAAGGGTTATTAGCCTTAACAAAGAATATTCGAGATGAATTTGATTTTAAACGCAACGGTTCTTCCAAACATTCGGACGCGAGGCATACAAAGCATCGAGATTTAACCTGATTTTGCTTACCCTAAATCCTAGGTATTTTACTGGAATAACGGGGTTGAAGCTAACAATATAATAATGAGGCTTAATCTAGACTTCGTAAACACATATACAGTGAGTGGGGGATGAAGGAGGAAACAAAGAAATGCGAAATACAGAAAAAAAATAAAAGAATGGGCGAAGTTTTGAACAAAAAGTGACTTTACCTTAGGACGAACGTTGTGCGTACCAACACCGCCGGGGGGGGGGGTCTTCGCAATTGCTTCTTCACTTCACTAATAGGATAATAGACAAAGAAAGGGAGAAGAGGCCCCGTCGGACATGTGGTCTCTCCGAATGCTCCAGTCTCTCTGCCGTTCCCTGACCGGCCTGGGTCAAAACAGGCCTACAGTCATGCCTTAGGCGTCTACGCTCTGTTAAAAACATTCGCCACGAGAGACAGGAAAAAAGGAAAAAAGGACCTTAGGACCACCTATTTTTAAGGCTGATATGGGAAATTTTCCTATAGGGTGGAAGGCCTAACTTACCTATCCCGTTCTCCAACGGACGTTAAGGTTTGAACTGAAGACGCTTCTAGCGTGGGACAAAGCAATTTCCCTGTCTTGATCAGGCTGATACTACTATCCCTAAATGTTCGAGGGCGAACAGCGTAAATATTTATAAATATATATATATATATATATATATATATATATATATATATATATATATATATATATATATATATATATATATATATATATATATATACATATATACATACATATACATGTGTGTGTGTGCATTGTGCATGATTGCACAGAATTTCTTAGTCACTTATACCACAATACTAGACGTATCTGTAATAGCCACCTTGACCTCTGAACATAAGATGCTACGGTAGTGAGGACGGGTACTGTGTTATTCCGTGCGATAGATAGATAGACAGATAGATAGATAGATGGATATAGAATGAGAGACAGAGAGGAAGGATTGCTGTATGTTATTCCCAGACGGAAACTTCGAATGGAAAATGGTCTATTTAAACTTGCTCAGATCTCCAAGTCTTTAGTTGGTGTCTTTATTTCGGTTTATATATTTCTACAAAACGGCGAAACTATGAATAAGAAGTTTCACTGCCTCTCTACAGTCTCCATTTCTGAAATCATTCATAACTGCAAGTTCCAAAATCTTAACACTGCTCAACGAAAGAGGAAGTCACATTAATAAATACTAACACACTTAGTCTGAATAAACGAACCAAACAGACACCTTTCCCCTACCTCTAATGCCCGAGCCTATTCTAATCTTCAACTTTCAAATCACCGTGAAGGCTAATATAGTGTTTATCTTTTTTCCACTTGAGTTGGTTACGAAGACAACCTTTACTAACCAGAAGTGGAGAGGGAATAAGGGACGTTCCTGGCCGTTATGAGGCATATCCAACTTCAATCGACTTTTACAAAATGGCTGACCTGGTATGCGACGATGGCTGCAGGACGTTGTTTAACTATGGCGAATAGATAGTTTGACGAACATTTGGGGCTGGCTCACCCGTCTTCGTAAATGCAGGTGTGAGGGTTAAAATTCTTCTTTGCAGAATAATGATTAGTGAAGCATTGTATTATGTAAATTAAATTACGAATTATCCCGCAATTCAAATAAAAATACTATATATATATATATATATATATATATATATATATTATATATATATATATATATATATATATATATATATATAATATATATATATATATATATATATATATATATATATATATATGAAAACCTACAAACTAGATGGACTTCAAAATAAACAAGTGAAAAATGCGCCGAAGTTTCTTCGGCGCAATCGAGTTTTCTGTACAGCCGCTACAGCGTATAATCAAGGCCACCGAAAATAGATCTGTCTTTTGGTGGTCTCGGTAAAATGTTGTATTAGCCGTGGCCCATGAAGCTTTAACCACCGCCCGGAAAATAGATCTGTCTTTTGGTGGTCTCGGTAAAATGTTGTATTAGCCGTGGCCCATGAAGCTTTAACCACCGCACGGAAAATAGATCTGTCTTTTGGTGGTCTCGGTAAAATGCTATATTAGCCGCGGCCCATGAAACTTTAACCACCCCCCGGTGGTGGTCTTTCCTATATTGTTGCCAGAAGCACGATTATGTCTAACTTTAACCTTAAATAAAACAAAAACTACCGAGACTAGAGGGCTGCAATTTAGTAGGTTTGATGATTGTAGGGTGGATGATCAACATACCAATTTGAAGCCCTCTAGCCTCAGTAGTTTGTAAGATCTGAGGGCCGACAGAAAAAGTAAGGACAGAAAAAGTGCGGACTGACAGACAAAGCCGGAACAATAGTTTTTTTTGCAGAAAACTAAAAATCAGTATTTGTTCCTTAATACACCCATCATGTATTAGGAAAAAGGCACCCATATTAAAGGTTTATAACGGATTCACAGCCCTCTCCATTGTGTCGGCTTATAGAATACCTTACACTTCACTCTTAAAAACAAATAAAGTTGTTATATGACCTATGAATCTGGTAAAATGGACTTCCTCTCTGACAGAGAGAGAGAGAGAGAGAGAGAGAGAGAGAGAGAGAGAGAGAGAGAGAGAGAGAGAGAGAGAGAGAGAGAGAGTATAAAATTGTCTGTATTATCAGTGAGACGTGACTTGATACCATTTCTGTGAAGGGATATTGAAAAGATGTCAGTGACTGTGAATAAACCTCTCTAGAGAAAATATTGTTTCTCTTGTTACAGCAAAAATATACATTTATTTCTGTATCTCAAGCTTTTGAGCGCATGAATACTACACATTAAGCGTTAAAAATGATAAAACTTTAACGACTAAAACAAGGTATAATGAAAAGTTCAAAGAGGATTGCGTGAAATTCTGAATCTCTTGCCATTTAGAACACAAAGGACGAATGAAGACCTAGGTTTAAAGTGTGGTGTCTTATTTGGTGAACCGCATTTTGGTTTAACAAACATTAAACAAGTAAAAAATGCGCGAAAGTTTCTTCGGTGCAATCGAGTTTTCTGTACAGCCGCTACAGCGTATAATCAAGGCACCGAAAATAGATCTATCTTTCGGTGGTCTCGGCATAATGATGTATGAACCGCGGCCCATATATCGTTACCAGAAGCACGATTATGGCTTTAACCTTAAATAAAAAAAAAAAAAATACTGAGGCTAGAGGGCTGCAATTTGGTATGTTTGATGATTGGAGGGTGTACGATCATCATACCAACTTGCATCCCTCTAGCCTTAATAGTTTTTAAGATCTGAGGGCGGACAGAATAAAGTGCGGACGGACAGACAAAGCCGGCACAATAGTTTTCTTTTACAGCAAACCAAAACTGATTTTTTTTTTCAAATTCAATAATGTCGTAGACAGCGGACTATTTAGCTAACAGTAAGGAAGTGCCGTTGAATATTTAAATAAACTGAATAATAAATGTCTTTCATTTTGAATGCTTGTCTCAGGAAATTAGTACTACATGTACAATAAAAAGTTGCAGCCTTCTCTTCATGAGTTGTGATTTGAACCTTGTAGTGGCAGTGTGCACAGAAAATGTTAGTCGAGTGTTGAGGGACTGTTTGTTTGTTCCATAATAGATCATGAGAAGCAAGACTAAATTTAGCATTATCTACCCCAGTTTCATGCATGATGCTCATAAAAAAAACAATTATTTTGAATCTGAATCAGCTGTATTGACATTCTAGTACTTTCCTTGATTAAATATGCCACTTTGAATTTACAAACAAGCAAAATTAATGGATGTTTAACAACAAAGTATGAGCCGCTAGGCTTGAAGACTACTGAACATTTTTGGAAAAGAAAATAAGCCGCACTCTTCCACTGATACTATTAACAACCCTGAAAGTAACAACTATTCAGCATATTAGTCTCTTTTGATGGTTTATTTGAAGTAGATCAAAAGGAATCTTGCATCGCTTCAAGCTTGTATAACTAAATTAAGGATAGTTACTTCTCAGTGAAGATAACAAGACGGGTTAAATTCATATATATAAAAAAAGACTTGTCCTCTAGTACAACAGAAGACCGAAGGGGTTGGCTGGGCAGCAAAAAAAACAAGTAAAAAATGCACCGAAGTTTCTTCGGTACAATCGAGTTTTCTGTACAGCATATAATGCTGTATGGGCCGTCGCGACGCACGATCCTGGTTAACTTTAACCTTAAATAAAATAAAAGCTACTGAGGCTAGTGGGCTGCAATTTGGTATGTTTGATGATTGGAGGGTGGATGATCAACATGCCAATTTGCAGCCCTCCAACCTATAGTAGTTTTTATGATCTGAGGACGGACAGAATAAGTGCGGACGGACAGAGAAAGTCATCTCAATAGTTTTCTTTTACAGAAAACTAACAATAAAAAGGCAAAGGAAACAGAGATACAGAAGTATGATGAGAATTCCAACCCTGGGTAACGGAAAGAAACAGCGACTGGGCCATGTAATCCGGGATGCATATCGATTTCCACTGAGCGAGAGGATTTGAGCGGAAAAGTTTCAAGACACCCGAGGCATCGATTTCAAATCTGATCATGCAAATGTAAATGGAAAGAGTCCCCAAAACGATGCAGATGAAAATAAAATGGTCAGGGGTGCTCGCTTCCTACAGATCCTCTTTCATACGACGGGAGCTTCACTGGTCACAGGATTTTACACGAATGGCCGACCCTACGGGTACGATTCTGGTAAGAGTGGCTTTCTGGAAAGTGAGCTTTCCACCTTCACAACGTCCGATGGTATCCTTGGTCAAGAGCGCATTGTCACCGATAAATATTTTGCATGCATGAGTAACATATACTGTAAATATACGATTTCACGTTTGACAAGATGTACTGCTCGACGTTAGACCTTTCAGAAAGGTCACAAAAAGTGAACAGTCTCAAGATTATAAATGAATTAATGTTTTAGGATGAAATAAAGCGTTAAGGATCACGAAATGGAAAGGAAACAGACACAGAGAAGACAAATAATGCCATTGTCTAGTAAACATCAGCGAGAGAGAGAGAGAGAGAGAGAGAATACCTCCCATTACTACTGTAAAACGGCAGTGTATTCCGGGCCAGGGCAAAACGAACTTGTGAATACCAAGAGATAGGTTAACAAAGGAAAAGGAGCTTGCGATCGACAAGCCCTTCCAGAAAAAGCACTTCTCTTCTGTAACAGAAAAATCCATTACCAACATTGCGGCCATGAAACCTGCCTCAGCCAAACCCCTCGCTGCACTGCTGGAAGTAAAACAAGGACATCCAATACAACGCCATATCAAATGCAATCAAGCCTAAGGCAGACAGTTATTATGCGAGCATTTTCACTCTGATGAAGCCCCCAGTTTCGCGCTTTCACGATGTACAGTGTTATACCCAGCAATAAGTGATTGGCTTAGGAAAACGACCAAGTTGAATAGCTTTTAACCTCCATGAACAAGCGATCCAAGATGCTATTTAAACAAGTAAAAAATGCGCCAAAGTTTCTTCGGCGCAATCGAGTTTTCTGTATGAGCCGCGGCCCATGAAGCTTCTCAGCCACGGCACGGTGGTGACATGTCCTATAGCGTTGCTAGACGCACAATTATGGCTAACTTTAACCTTAAATAAAATAAAAGCTACTGAGGCTAGATGGCTGCAGTTTGATATGGTTGATGATTGGAGGGTGGATGATCAACATACCAATTTGCAGCCCTCTAGCCTCAGTAGTCTTTAAGATCTGAGGGCGAACAGAAAAGTGCGGACGGACAGACAAAACCAGCAAAACAGTTGTCTTTTACAGAAAACTAAAAACCCAAAGATAAAAAATGAAGACGTTAACCCAAACACGCATATATACAAAAACACGCTCTCTCTCTCTTTCACATGCGCACACGCACACATAAACACACACAGCCACTATATATGTAATATATATATATATATATATATATATATATATATAATTTATTATATATATAAATATATATATATATATATATATATATATATATATATATATATATATATATATATATAGGGGACCTATAATCCGTTACCTGAGAGCTAAATTTTAGAAGAAATTTCGCCCCTGCTTGCATATCAAAATCCTTTCTTTTTCGGAACTTAATCTCGAAATTCAAGTTAGCAGAGCATGAACCTCACTTGTTACCAAAAGCAGTTGACGTGTCATCCATTCTCGTTCACATTCGGTCGAATCTACAGCAAAACATTTCGTAAACACACACGCAGGCAACTCATCGACCTGGCATCATATATAAAGACGGAGTACAAATCACACGATTCGTCAGTTCTATCCAGTACTTCAGAAGATTATCCAGCATTTGCCAAAGGTTCGTTCTCCACTTACGGTCGCTGGCTTTTTTTTTTTACCTGTTTGTGATATACGTGCGATGAGTTCACGACGTGTGTTGATGACGTTTAAGTGGTGAGGAAGTACTTTTACAGGTATTTATTTAATTCTTAATCCTATTCTGTAAAACCTCAGAAGCGCTTCCCGGTACTTCCAGACTGCGGAAGGTCCTGTTGCATTCACGTGAGCCTGCATCTTAAGAGTGGATTTCACAGCCGTATGTTTCACCGCCGTATGTAAACGAGAGTTAGAAGTTAGAAGTTCTTTACGCGTTCATTTACAAAAAAATCCAGACACCCCGAGAACTTCCAGCCTGTGAATATGAATATTATTGCCCCGCCCGTAGGCGGTAATTAAGTAAAAACCCAATAATTTTAATGTTGCATCAAAACTGAAACAGCTAAAAAAAGAAAAGAAAAACCTGAAGTAGAGATAAATGAATGAAATTCTTCAGTATTCTTGTCACTGACTTGGTTTGTGGGCTACTCATACCTGAATGTATTTTTTCTTATTTCTGCTTTATAATGGAACTAAAAAAAAATTTTAATAAGATTTTTTTTTTGTAAATCATATGCAACAATTTTAGGAACATACTGACTTTTGTTTGTATTGACTTTAAAGATGAAGGTAATTACTTTTGCTCAAATAAATGAAAAGGCCCCATTTTTCCAAAACCTGAAGCAGAGTCGCTTTGATTTAAAATCTTCAGATCTTCGAATCTCTTTCCTACATTTGTGCCCCTACTACTGTTATGCTAAAGCGTGTTTCTTCTAATATTTGGCCATTCCTATTCGATTTTTTTTTTGTACCAACGGGGTATTTAATTTTAGTTAAATGTTTGGTTAATACTCCAAAAATTTCCCCGAGAGCTGCTTTATGGTGCATGAATAAAATCTGACATGAATAACAGGATATCGGATATGTCCTTACTTGTTGAGCTGGAGACAAAGTGGATTCTTCCAGTTATATAATCACTGTCATCAGTGGGTGAAGAAAGTCTACAGTTATATGCATGTAAATATTCTCTCTGATGAGGAAGCTTTTGCCAGCTTGATAAGGCTGAAGGAGCAACTGATCACGTTGGCGAAAGTTCTTTATAATTGTGGATTTTCTTCACCCGTTCTGGGATCACGAGAGTGATCGTATTTATGACCATCATTAATAAGGCCAAATAGTTTTTTTTTTCTCTCTCTCTCTTTCTTGATACGTCCACCCATTAAAGCCTTCATCTGTCATTTTTTTTTTCGTAGTAGTACTAAAATCTGACTTGGCTAAGTTAAAAGTTCTTCTCAAGCAGATGCACCACTGAATGATTCCACAGCACTGCAACTTTTATCGAAAACTTACAGAAGTCCTCCTGAAAATCTGATAATACTGTTAGGAGACTATAATATTCTTTTTACTTTAACCTCACTGATAGTAGTAGAGGTGAATTAATTTTTTAGCTATTATACTGTACTGAATATTTATTCAGCATTCCATTTGATGTTTTTTCAGGTTCAGTTTCAATAATTTGCACTACTCTCCTTAGGAACAGAGTTTGCGCCGTCATCTGCTGTAAAACAAAACAAACTAATGTCCTTAGTTAAGCACACCGGTAGATGCTTCAATCAGCAACCATTTGTTCAAAGTTTCCTTGAAGCTGCATCCCACAACGGGTCACTAAGCAAGCTGAGTGTCCGAGTAAAATTTATTGTAAAGGCAAAACAAAAGTACACCACTTGCTTAATATATAGTCCACTCCGAAATTTTTGCCCTCATACTTGATCAAATCTCGTCAGCAGGTCTATAACCTTGATGAGAAACTCCTTTTCCTGAAGCTGATTAACCTGAAAGATTAGTTGACATCAACTTTTGGTAATTTTTCTGTTCAGCCTCAAGTTCCAGTCCAACTAATCCGATTTGTAAACTTGCCGATTAAGGTTGGGATCGATAACTTTCGGGCTATAACGACCAGTCAAAGAATCTAAAGAAATCTACTTGACATCGAGGATCGTTTAGTTCCCTAAAAATCTACCCGCTGACTGAACAGGTACAGGTAAAGGTAGGTGGAACAATCTTACTATTCCTGACACCTCTTTGTCCCTCGGTATCAGACAACTTACAAGAAGTGTTTTATCTGCTTTAATTGAGGTGTTAGATTTTGCAGTTTTTGATGCATGTGTATCCTGAAAGTTGATGAAATGAGGTGTTTATGTGTGATTTTTATGAGAGCTACAACTGCTATGAGAGCAATGTAGAATTCGGAATTAGCAACACTGAAAATGACTTTCCTTTAGAGGACACTTTCCAGCTTCTAGTTCTTGCCCTTCTCACGCAAGGGTTTATTTTCTTGAACAGAAATGTATTCTCTTAACCTTGTATGTTACAACGTGTGTGTGTACGTATATATATGTGTGTGTGTGCGTGTGTATATATATACATATATCTATATATATATATATACACATGCTACATACACACACACACACACACACACACATATATATATATATATATATATATATATATATATATATATATATATGTATAATGTACTGTATGTATGTATGTATGTATGCAGTGCAAGCGAGAGTTCTGGTCGATTCGCAGTCAGGTTCTCGACATTACTCTAATGAACACGATAAACGATATTAGTTTGCTCCAAAGATCATATAGGCCGTATCTACTGAAGGAATTTTATATTTCATATCCCGGGGGCTTCACCATGACTGATGAACTCCTAATCCTTACCTACCTGGCCTTTGTGAAAAACTTTGTGAATACAACGTTTCGAAGATTGTTCTGAAAATGGGCACGGATGTCATCAACAGTACAATATTCCTCTATTTACTCCGGGTTTTATTCCGATGGGCATCCTTGTTCTTTACTGCAAACTTTTTCACAGAAAAATTAAGGATATGTAAGAAATGTGTTGCTTATACCAATTAAGCGAGACTTGAAACTCACTACTGTGTTAAGTATACCTTAGTTTTACCAGACTACTGAGCTGATTAACAGCTCTCCCTGGGCTGGCCCGAAGGATTAAACTTACTTAACGTGGCTAAGAAACAATTGGTTACTTAGCAACGGGATCTACAGCTTATTGTGGAATCCGAACCACATTATAGCGAGAAATGAATTTCTGTCACCAGAAATAAATTCCTCTAACTCTTCATTAGCCGGCCGGAGAGTCGAACTCGGGCCTAACGAGTGCAAGGCCACAACTCTACCGACTCGCCCAAGGAAGAGCTATGTACTTAGGTGGATAATAGTTACTGACAGAAAACCAACGCCTACGAAAAGCGACAATACCAGCTGTAGGTCCCGTTGCTAAGTAACCAATTGGTTCTTAGCCACGTAAAATAAGTCTAATCCTTCGGGCCAGCCCTAGGAGAGCTGTTAATCAGCTCAGTGGTCTGGTAAAACTAAGGTATACTTAAGTAAATACGAGGCAAATTTGCCTTGTTTTTACTGGTATCATCGCTTTTCATAGACGTTGGTTTTCTATCAGTAACTATTATCCACATAAACACAGTAGTGTGTTTCAAGTCTCGCTTAATTGGTATAAGCAACCATTTCTTACATATCCTTAATTTGTCTGTGAAAAAGTTTGCAGTAAAGAACAACGATGCCCATCGGAATGAAACCGGAGTAAATAGAGGAATATTGTACTGTTGATGGTTCATCCAGCCGACCAGAATTCATAAACTGGACCCGGACACCCCCCCCCCCTTAACTCTCACTCTCTCTCTTTTCAAAGGCGCAAATCTTCTAATCAATCATGCAATTGACGGACAGCCAGTGCATTTTCGGACGGACAACCATTCGTGCAAAATCACAAGCAACTCCTTGCAATTCTTCGGGGGTCGGCAAATAAATTTTGCTATCACCTTGTAACAAGAGGTGCGCATACGATATTTATCCCGGATCTAAATAAAATGCAGTTTGACCAAAGGAGAGATTGCCAAAATCATCAACTTCTTTTAAATAACATTGTAGTGTTAGCTAATAGATTCACAATTTCGTGAAAAACAATCTGTGTGATAAAAATCCACAATTATATAGTAAATATATTACTATGTAAAATATGTACAAATAAACCATATTTTACATAGTTATATATTTACTATATAATAGTGGATTTTTATTACACACACTGCAGTATGAACTGTATTTTTTTTATTATATACTCTTTATGTTTCCTATATATACAATTATGAGACAACTCATCACCTGCTAAAAAGCTGTCACTAACTCTTAAGCCTAAAAAGCTGTCACTAACTCTTAAGTCTAAAAAGCTGTCACTAACTCTTAAGCCTAAAAAGCTGTCACTAACTCTTAAGTCTAAAAAGCTGTCACTAACTCTTAAGCCTAAAAAGCTGTCACTAACTCTTAAGCCTAAAAAGCTGTCACTAACTCTTAAGCCTAAAAAGCTGTCACTAACTCTTAAGTCTAAAAAGCTGTCACTAACTCTTAAGTCATTTTAATTACGACAGTTCTATCGAAGATAAGCTTTCATCTCCCAACAATCATGAAAAAAGTCTTTGTTACTGTTATCAAAAATTCCCTTCACATTTTACCCCTACTTACTGGCTTCTGCAGTACGGTATATTCGATCCATAACAACATAAATCACTTATCGCCCGCGTTCCAATTGCTGAAGACATTAAAAAACCCAACAGTGCGCGTATACCAATCGTTCCAACAAGTTTCGATAATATATGCCTAGCATTTTAACCTGTGAACGGAAATTTCCTCTTTGAGGCAAACTAATGCGTAACACATGTCGAACAGAGAGGCGAATAACAATGATTCACTTGGGTCAACGCGTCAGCTGTACTACCCTGGACCTTAAACCCTCCTTGACGCAATTCACTAGTTATAACTAAGCAACTGACATGTTAGTAGTTGCTTATCTCCTTCTTTATGGAGAACTAACAGTAAGCAATAGAATTCAACCTGCTTTGCTACAGCCACGCCTAATAAGTATTCAGTTGACAATAATTCAATCACCGGGCCAGTGGCTAAGAGATTGAGCATTTTTGGTTTCCTATGGATAAACGATTAAGAGGCAACTGGTTGCACGCATGTTGCGATGGAGGTTCAATCCGTCATGAAAATGCTGTGATATATTCTGTTCATCCAAACCAAAGATTATAAATACGGTACGAAATCACAGCATTTGAATCTTGCATAAATTGCTTAAGCCGTAATGGGAAAGTTAAGATAGTAAATTCAGTAAGTATAAACACTGTATATGTACGTATATTATCTTACATAAAGCAATTTGAGGTCTACTCAGCATGAAAAACATGTACACCTTAGATTATTTAATGGCAGTCATTAAATCAAGACTGTATTACAAAAATTTTGAGACTGAGGAAAAAATGTGTATATATACAGTATATGTGTATATATATATATATATATATATATATATATATATATATATATATATATATATATATATATATATATATATATATATATATATATACAGGCGATTTAATCATCAGTTCAAGCCATATGAAATATTCAAAAGGCGAAGACAGACTTCCGAGAATTTTCGTGTATTTTAGACATCTTCTGGACACATAGTGACAAAAAACATTTTGAAGCACGCAAAAAAGTTCTTGCATAAATAAAAAAAAGTATTATTAGGCCATCACCAACGGAAACATTGGCCTATCAAATTACTGTGTAAAAGTAAGAATAAAAGTGTCCCAAAAGAAAAAAGGATTTATTAAAATTGCATCCTATACAATTCTAAATAAGAAAGCAAGCCTAAGTGCTGGTCAACCAATGCATGACCTCATCTGAATAAACAAATAGTAAATGTAATTTTATATACACAAATAATGGCAGTAACTGTCAAATTCAAGGTAAGAATAATACAAGTAACGGTAATAGTAACAGTAATAAAACAATTCCCTTCAAACCGTAAGTCAATCATATGATAATCTTGAAACTCTCTAATTTATCAATGATGAGATAGTCTAATTGTACATACCATGGCTCAAATTTAAAAATATTATTTGGAAAACGTCTTTATAAAAGGAGATTGATTAACCGTTGATTAGCTTTTGCATTAAGGACTGTAAATCTGCATTTCTTGGTAAATATTCTAAAAAAATTTGGGGTAACCACTCCTTCTGGCGCTTAATAAATATTTAGATAAATCGCACTGATCGACAGCCTTATATAAATTTACTGCTGAAAAGGAAAAACTTTCAGTTTTGCCGTTTCTAGATATAAGTCCATAGGATTAACCATAATTCTAAATTAAATTTTTACCGAAAGCAAACAAAAATAAGCTCCTAAGTCCAAAGCCCACTAGTATTCAGAGCACCACACGAAAGCTGAATCATCATTCTACTCCATGTTTTTCAGAGCATTATGGATATGCAGTCGTTAGCTTTCAGATGAGGAGTCTGACAAGGTTTGATTTATTAGGGAAAAAAATTCAATATCTAAAGATTTTTAGCGACAAAACTTTACTAAACGACAAGAAAATTTTGTATTCAAAGGGGGTTAAAGGATCTTTTTAATGCCCTAATATGTAAGGTTTGCTTGATCACATAAATGTTTATTAATTACATGACATATTTCAAAAACTCAAATCAAGATAATAATTCACAGGCTGAATCTATACCATACCATGTAGGGCTTGTGAAAATATATATATTAGCAAAACTGGAAAAAAATGACCAAAAAGTTTACATCGACATACAGACTGTTGGAACAGTACAATCCTCTAACGCTCATTTAATTCTTCCTATTAATTGCGATCAACCTATAAATCGGACAAATCCTGCATGAATTTTTTTGTCTACTGATTATATTAACAAGGATATGACTGAATATTACTGACGAAATAGTGGCGAGAATCGAGATTACCCTTTGATTGCTTTTGTGTTCAAAATTAGCAGTTTAGTTACTGATGTTACCATTTTATTTTCATTATTTTGTCACTAATTTACCATTATCAATTTCTATTTTATCTTCATCGTCTTACACACACACACACACACATATATATATATATATATTAAGTCTGGATTGACTTGGGTCAGTAGGGGAGAACTATGTGCTGGCCTGGTAGTGGCACTTCTGCTGCAAACGCATTTGGGTCTGTCACGATCCAAGTGCATGGAAACAGCATGATAGAACGTTGAACCACTGAACCGATGCACCGGAAGTGCCCAGGTTCCGGTGGGGTATGTGCGTGTGTGCGTGCGATCTCCTATGGGATATTTATGAGAGGAACAGTGACACTCACCGGGAGACTGCCTCGATCTTGGATGGCTGATATGTGCTTTTAGCCTGGGTTAGTGTTTAAAGAAACCAACACTATGAAGATAAGATACATTATCTGGGCCATAGAAAAAGCAAGTAAGATCGCCCATTGACATTTATATCTTTTCCAGACTTTAGAGGGAAAACCCCCGGATGGAAAGCAGGGAAATTGATCGATGTCTACATAATGAATTTTCTTATTTAATGCTCCATTAGACATTTTTCTGTTTTGAACATGTATGTAATGAACACCATTTCAGGTTTTAATATAATGATATGTTTCTTTCAACAGGAATTCGAGTTTCGTCCTGAGAGGACGAATATTCTTTTACATACTACATGACATGTATTGTAGTCTAGAATAATTATGATCTTATTACTTTGTTTGATGACCAGGGTGTTATTCACAAGTATTGCACGGTACAGAATTATTAATATGCTTGTCTGTGAAACAGTATTTCCTCTAGTTGTGAATTCCATTGATAGGGGGTGTGAATCACTCCATTTCATGACCATAGCTTTTGCTGAATCACTTTTGATAAATCTGCAAATAAAGTCTAGTTTTGTACGTCAGTGTTTAATTTCAGTAGGCCTTTGTTTTAAGATAGATACAGTGAGAGAAGTTGACAAAGGGGAAGGAATTTGCTGACGCAAGGGGCCACGGCTACCATAGACGTCTTAGGAAAAGTTTTTCATTTTGTTTTTAAAACATGCCGGTCATAATTAGCCAGTTGCAGTCTGTTTTGATTGTGTTAAGATTTCTGTAAAAGCTTTGTCCCATACCAGAAGAAGACGAATGATTTCGCAATGTTACATACATTGCTCTGACCACCTACTATTCTGATCGCGTTCCATATAATTTTTTCTTTTTCAAATCACTTATGCCCTTTTGAGAGTAAGAGTACATGTCTCGATCGATTACGTCATGTTTTGTAAGATTGCAGTTCATAACGTTTTGCTCCCTTCTTCTAGAACTTTCTCTCGTATCTCGTTCCCAAAGTGCCTTAATGACGCAATTCTTGATAGTTGAAATTCTGCTTAATTTAATTTCTTGATGAATTAAAGTTTTTGTGATTTAGTTTTGTTTAATAATTTAACTCAAGAATTAAGTAAATTCTGTGTTGTTTTCAAGTAATAGTAAATTTTTCAGATTGTGAATTCTAATTATAAATTTTGAATTTAAAGGTCCTCGCACTCTTTCGCTTCCTACTGAACGTTTCCTGTGGCTTCAGCCGCTATGTTTATATATATATGTTATATACATATATATATATATATATATATATATATATATATATATATATATATATATATATATATATATATGTATGTATGTATGTATATATATACACATACCCTATATGCATATACATACAGTACATAGTAAAACGTTTGTGCATATTAGCGCATACTAGATGTGTGGACATAATTGTTTTGAAATAAATAATGCTGTTTGTTCTGCGTAAACGTCTTCACATTTTATATGCAAACTTGCCAAAGACATTTTTGTGAACAATAAGGAATTTGTTTGGACTGTTACTTTTTTACTTAAGCTACAGATAGAAAAATTCCCTAGTTATCTTGACCTTTAGACAGTATTCTTCAACCAAATGAAGGCCAGTGAATTATCTGTTTACTGACCGAGAACATCAGAACTAACTTAAATTAAACCAAATATTGTTTTAAGACAACTAAATCTCTCTGCTATTAGGGAGCTTGTGGAGCGCGTGACGTCACTGGGAAATTGTAGATTCTGTCTAGATGAACTGTCTTAAAGGTCTCGGGAGAGCTAAAATCTAGTCTAGAATAACATACAAGTGTTCCCCATATCAGTAACGTACCAAGAGCCCTCATCCCTGATCCTTACTACTCTTTCTTCAGTAGTTTAAATATTGGAATGCGAGGGTTTTTCTATTTGAAACTTGATAAAGTGGTTAGCCTGCTTATACATGTCCTCTGTTTCGTACCTGTCGACAGAAATCACCACAGCAGCCCAGACAGAAAATGCCTTCTGATTTCAACTGATTTACTCTTTTTTTGTCAGGTTTTCTTTAACTTCATTATGTAGTACATAGCAATTTCAATATGACCTGTATCTCTATCCTCTACTTAGTGTGGTGACAGTTCACCGTAGAACTCTTCCTTGATAAGGATTATGGCCTTTTCTTCTGGTAGCACCTATTTTCAACAATTTTTATCTAATAATACCACTGGTATTATCTGACACTCCTTGCACACTGTCTTTCACACCATCTTAATGCTCAAATTTTAGTCCCCCAATATATCTACTGACGTGACTTTGAACACAGCTATTTACGGACTGAGCCTGTGTCTTCCTATTCTTTTGTGTTCTTCTGTTGCTTGATCTCTTTTCTTTCTTCATTTGACATCGCCCTATACTAATGTATTCATTTTACTTCTCAGTGTTCTTTTTTCTCCGAGAAATCAGTATAGTTTCTACTGAGGTCACAAACATATCATCCTGCAATTATACACTGAAAGCACAAGAAATTGGGCTAATCATCATTTTACTAAAAAAAAGGGATTACAATAAAATTGCAGTTAAAGGGAAGCTAATAAAATAGAGAACTAGACCAGTTATAAAAAATTAGCTGCAAAACTGAGTGTTAACGATAGCAATTCACTTTAAATGTCGGAGAATTAAAGCATACATACTTCTTTCTTCATCCCCAATGCTATCCCTAAAGGGTTGATTGCCTTGTTCTCCAACAACTTCTATCGAAAACAACGTCGTCTCTAAATTCTTGTTCTCCAGATCCTCCCTCACTTTATCCCCCGTAAGGAGGTACTGCCGCCAGTGCACCGCATGTGGTGCACTTTAGGCAGCGGCCCTTAGACCCCTAGGCGCACCCACTTGTTAGCTTTTTACTTTACCTCCATTCCCACTCCCTTTCTTCTAGCCTGCCGTCTAACAACTCCGACTCCCTCTTTTCACGTTGGGCACTGAATGGCTGAAAGTACCCCAGTGCTTGGCTATGGCCAAATTTTCATAAATCAATCAATCAATGCCTCACTTTATCACGCCATCTAATCCTTTGCCTCCCCCTCGACCTTATACCCCTAAAAGGTTCCTTCCAAGCCATCTTCTCACCTTCCTCCTCACCCATCCTTACCACATGCCCAAACCATATCAGCTTCGACGCTCTTACCATATCAGTAATCTTTGCCACTCGCGCACTTCTAATTTTCTAGCCTTTCATGAAACGAGATCCCCCCAATCCACCTCTGTACAGATTTCGCTGAAGAAAAATTACAGAACTTAATGCATCACTTACATACAACGGTGCTATCGAGAAGTGAAACACTCACTGGTTCGGCTGTATGGCCCACTACATTTAAAGGCAACTATTCTTACAACAACTTGAAAATAACAACTATTATACTGGCAACAACACTCTGAGAATGTTTTGGATTAAGGTTAAGACTTTCTGCAAAAATATACCAAAGTTGTTACTTGAATCAGTTTCAAAAAGCAAAACATTCTTCAG
This sequence comes from Macrobrachium rosenbergii, assembly GCA_039081455.1. Taxonomy (NCBI): domain Eukaryota; kingdom Metazoa; phylum Arthropoda; class Malacostraca; order Decapoda; family Palaemonidae; genus Macrobrachium; species Macrobrachium rosenbergii. The sequence continues at coordinate 26,883,948 of JANJGK010000038.1, forward strand.
ATCGAATCTCACCATACCAGCTAATTTTAATTCTATATGGCACTGCACACGAAATGAAACAAATCAATCCTTCTTTTAACTCAATATCAATTCATACACAGTCTTCAACTATTCAAACATTAACAATATATTCAAATACAGTCGACAGACTACGCTGACATATTATGTAAGCAAGTAGAAATAAGTATTATAGAAACACATGCATACTGAAAGACTTATTGGGGCACATAACAAAATCACACAGCATAACAAGTTAGATGACAATTTGACATGTAGGCTTTATACCTCCGAGAAGATGAAATACAGCCTTAACAAAACAACTATTAAGCACTGAATACAAAGATATTTCCCTATATGGGAATTGAATGCAATAAAACATACCATCATACATTACTTGTCTTCCAATACAAAGTAGGGGGAGTTCTTAATAAGCCTTTCAAGTAGCAAACATTCTTTGCTTAGTAAATTCCATGAAATGTTTTGATACAGCAAAACCTATTGGATGTTCTGACTAACGAATGAATGTTTCAGATACCTGATTGATTTTCGACAGCATTAGTTCTTTTAAATGACAACCCTGGAATACTAATAATCCTCTTGTTCCAAAGAAGCTACTTAACTTGATCGGCATTCAGATCCCTGCAGACACATACAGAAACTTCTGGACAGCTAGGCAGCTTCTTGTGTACAGAGGCAATGCAGTACCCTAATAGGACTGGGTCAGTGATGTTCCTATGCATGGCAAGAGTAAGAGAAACAAACAGGAGGTCTAAGTTAGGTCTAGTACTATTAGACATGAGGGATCCCGTGTGCAAAACGAAGAGGTGAAATCAGCCCTGGTTAACAGTAATGTTTCTCAGGAGTACTTCTGCTAAGTAAGCAAAAGTACATCTGAGAAGCAATAACTCAATCGTCAGACTGACTGCAGACTTGGGTCTTTGCTATGGTCTACATAACACTTCACTCAATACAACTGACCCGCACAGCACAAGTTCCGTCAAAGTGCAAATGCTATTTCTACATAATATGAATCAATACTCCCTACCATACTCTCCACCATTACGAATGAATAAAAAAAATCCCGACACAAGGAAGCAAAGAAATCATAAAAAAGTTTGATATTTATTTCACAGTACACTTCACTCTTCTTTCGGCTCTGATTCTTCTTCTCTCTTGTCACACTGTATAGCTTTATTTTTTGAGGAAGATCTCTGGAAATGTCACGGGAATTTTACTTTGCTCCATAAGAATGTTAGCACATTATAAAATATTAATAATCATTTTGGGATATCACTCTAATATATGACAAGTGTAATCCACTGCACTGAGCAACCTCAAAATTCTATTGGTTTTCCTTAAATATAGTGATCACAATCATAGCACGATTTTAGGAATTCCGTCCGACCCGTCTGAACATAACGTGCACGGCATCATACAACTTTCAGACATGTTCCGCAAACTAAATTATTTTGCGAGGGTGACACCCATCATTGGGATTCCTTGCTACAGTATTTTGAACAAGAGCGTGCAGTAGAGAGGACATAGCCGCCAATACCGGCTTCTACATACAAATTCGTATCCTCCAGAACAGGGTAGTTTTCAGGATCCGAACGATATCCTACATATAGACAAAAGCCGTAACCGCCGTCAGTCTCCGTTGGTGAAGTTCTTGAAAATTAGTTACTAAATCTATGGAACACTCTTGCAACGTTTCACTTCTACACCTCTGCTCAAAGGTGATACTTAAAACGAAAAACATTATAGTTTCCATGGCGATATATCGTCATATCTTCATCAGCTTCACAAGTTAGAGCTCAACAGATATCCTGCTCTCACCGACAAAAACTCTCGGAGCAGTTAACTAAATCGTCCAAGTTCCTTATCATTATAGCTTGTTTTTTCTCTCTCTCTTTCTTACAGGTACCCACTTTTAACGATATACTTTCATTACGTTTGCTGTGCTGACTTCAATTTACCTATCGCATTCCTCGGCTCTTCACTAGGTTAGGTCATCTGTAAAATCACTGGAAACACAACTGATATGATTGCTAGCCTTAAGTGACTCTAGTTCTTTACTTTTAATCTTTCTACTGGCATTTACACGGGAATTTTTTATCATCTTTTTTACGGAGGTAACAAAATCCCAGATCCCACGGCCGCTTGTAATTGGATAACTGGCAACTGTTAGTTGTTTCCGGGAAAACGATGATTTCGTAATTAAAACACACACACACACACACACACACACACACACAATCCAAGACGTCAAAAGTTAGCCACAGTAAAAACATCTTATTTCAGACCTATTATTTCTCATTTTATTGCATAACAAGTGCCTGTTTCATGTTATCTCACTCTATAAGATTCACGATTTCATTACATATAAATATCTGCATAAATCTGATATATTCGTATTAGGAAAGGAGACAAATAAACGTATATTTTACGATAGTTCTTTACTGAAACTAATTTGATTCGAGTAACTTAAATAATACCGTATTAAACAAGATGTTTGTATTGACAATAGAGATATATCCCACAAATAAACTCTAAGGCTCATTTGACCAATCATCAGCTGGTCACATACATACATATATACATACATAAATACAAACATGCGTACATACATACCGTCATTTAATTTTATATATGTGTGCGACTGTACTGGTACTGATAACATATAATGCAACGCAAGGTTAAGGTATGCCATATTGTATATACATTGCTGGACTTAATTCAATCGTATATATAAAATTTCAATGCACGTACTTTTATTGCGAATGTGAATATGGCCATTAAAAAGTTTAAATGCAAAATAGTTTGTGTGTGTGTCTGTAGTGTGTGTATATATATATATATATATATATATATATATATATATATATATATATATATATATATATATATATAGTTACATTCTGAGGCCGGTTGGAAAACTGAACATGGTTTTCTTAATTAACTACCTTGAGGCCAACACAAAGTGCTCAGAATGTAAGTGATAAATGGAACGAATAAACTGACTTACCTTGATATTACATCTAAGTAAACAGAGAATTGAAGGTCACCATGGGGAAAATTTAACCAGTTATTTAATTTAAACCGAATTGCTGAACCATCAAAATCCTTATTCTGAGATGCCAATACCAGTATTAATAAAATATGTCTCTTCAGAAGCGTAACCTATACCCTATCTATTTACCTACTTGACTATCTATTCATGTCTATTACCACTGCCCACCACACTGTTATGACACAGAACGGGGTCAATTACAGTCATAATCTCTTACTACATCTGTTTCAAGAACAGCGTCATATCATCTTACATCCCTAAGATCCTCTGGTAACAATGGCCGGTGTTGGGTCAGCACATTCTTTCTCTCTCGTCGGCTCCCCTCCCTGTATCTAATTTCAGACAAAGGCCTTCTGGAATTAAACATTGAGATACAAAACTAGACTTTATTTGCAAATTTAACGAAAGTATTTCAGCAAAAGCTACGGTCATGAAATGGAGTGACTCACCCCATAAAAATGGAAAGCATATCTAGAGGAAATTCAGACTCACAATCCATCGAATTAATGATTCTAGGCCAAACAATACTAGTGACTGACACCCTGGTCACCAAACAAAATAAAAGGGTCATAATTATTCTATACCAAAATAAATGCTATAGAGATGTTAAAAAGAACACCACTTCCAAAATTTTCGTCCTCAGAGGATGAACCCAGAATTCCTGTTAAAAGAAACATAACATATATATTAAAACCAGAAATGGTGTATGAAAAAGACATTTAAAGCAGAAAAATGCATAATTGAGAACAGGTTGGGAAAATGCATAATGGGAAAGCAGAGGAGTTTCACTGTGACACAAACTGGGTATTCCACATAATGTCTGGAAAATGTGTTAATGAGTTGTCTTACTCACATTCTATGGCCGCAAATAAACGTACCTCACAGTGGCTATTCTTACCACTAACACTGCACAAAGAGTGAATCACACCCAGCCGTAAATTGAAGTCAATAGCCATTGTGTGTTTCTCTCATAATATGCCATTAGAGAGTGCACATACGCACGCACTCACTTAATAACCCCTCCCCGGAAGCGTGACAACACCAGTTCAATGTTCGAAGGATCACAACGCTTCCATCAATCTGTCACGCTGTCTCCATGCACTTTGGCCATGATCAGAAGGCAGAAATGTATGTGTCAGATACTGCTGTATCTAACTGTGGAAACCCCCAACATCAACACAAATGCCACCTGCACCGGATATACCTTTCACAGGCCAGTACATAGTTCGCCAAAAGACTTAATATATACACACACATACATATATATATATTATATATATATGTATATATATAATTATATATATTATATATTATATATATATATATATTTCCAACGTGACCTTTAGCTTTTAATATATCATTCAAGAGCAAAACACTCAGAGCGTCACCTTTATGGAAATGGATTCATTCCGCCTCGTAACATTCTAATCTCAGCTGGTGTACGTATGTATGCGCTGAAAAATTATTTTTACAGTTGTTGGTGGCTCAGTTATTAAATGTTTGAGTTCAGGCATGAAAACAAGAAATCTTTTATGTTTTCAATCTGGAGGCAGGGCTCTCAGATTGGGAAGCGCAAACAACAAATTCAAATTCCTTGCTGAATAACTTAGACAAATTTATGTATATATATATACACATACATATATATACATATATAATATATATATATACACACACACATATATATATATATATATATATATATATATATATATATATATATATATATATATATGTGTGTGTGTGTGTGTGCACACACACACACATATATATATATATATATATATATATATATATATATATATATATATAAATATATATAATATTTTTTTACATATTTGGTGGGCTTTGGCGAGATGAAATGGATATTGATTGAGAGTTTGCCTTATGGGCAACTCCCCAGAACCAAACATGTAGGCAAATGTAACAAGAATAGAACTTACCGTCTGATTACATTCAAAACAAAGGGAAGGTCGCTAGAAAGCCAGTAAGTCCCCTTGATTTACTCTATTTCACATAGCTCAAACAAGTAGAATAAATCCTGGCTGGTATGCAACCCAGCAAAGTAAGTGCAACACGTATCTTACAACAAAGTTACAGTTAACTAGCTTTAAAAATGCAATTGAATTTTGACACAATGGTAACGCAATGTGGCGCCCGTGGCTCGTGCTTTCTGGTTGCTGTGACCCTCCGTTTCAGAAGCTGAATTAATAATCTTTTAAGGCATCCTCTCATAGGAGTGACAGGGGGCAAAATACGAGGGACAGGATATCACGTCTCTGGAAATAGATTTCCCAGATAAGAATTCATACATAAAAACCTCTCACCTGCAATAATCGATCACACTGGAGGGCTGATGTACTGTATGTTAATGAGCAATGGATTATTTTAGTAATAACTTTAATTCATATGGGGAACAAGCATGTTAGTATGTGAATAAGGGATTGGTTACCTAGCAACCAGACCTACAGCTTATTGTGGAATCCGAACCATATTATACCGAGAAATGAATTTCTATCACCAGAAATAAATTTCTCTAAGTCTTCATTGGCCGGCCGGAGACTCGAACTCGGCCCTAGTAGAGTGCTAGCCGAGAACTCTACCGCCTCGTCCAATAAGGAACTAGTCCAAGGAAAACAAGTAAAATTTGAACTGATGAGCAAGCACGGTTATGGACACAATATGACAACAAACTGACCTACCAGATCTTTGGTGAAAGTTTCCAGAAAAAATGATTAATGAATTGGTGAGAGAAATGACAATTTTAATGTTTATTTCACTTCATTTTACGCCATTTATGTATGTATTTAGACATTCGTCAACAGGAACATTATATTGTAAAGTGTGAATACTATGTTTCAGATTGCAAGTTCAAAATGCGCTGCTGCAGCGTGCTGATCTGCTTGGTGGTGTCTCTCCCCACGGTGGTCTCTCTCTTTGGCTTCACTTTCATATTTTTGAACGGTCCGCCTACGCCTGTGGGTGACGCTGGAGGAGTCTTAATCGTTGCCGTATCAATACTGGTACTTTGATTTTCTCATGTTAGATGTTCATGTAACGGTTGTCAAAATGATTGTCTTATTCCTTTGTAAGTTTTAATAATTTCCTGTGTATGAAGTCTCGTTCTCAGTTCAGTTCTATAAAATGGCTTGAAGTTATCATAATTTTCGTAACATTATTATCAACAGTAAGTTGTTTAACGATGTCACTAAAATAAAGGATGATTAGCCTCTTCCAACGCACTGAAATATTTATTGTCTCGTTAAATAATCGAAAGAAAAGAAAACGAAATTCTCTCTCATTTGACCCATACAGCAAATGGAAACAAAGGAGAGAGAATTTCGTGTAAAGTTGAACTTTGCTATTCTGTGAACTGCTGAATCGAAAAAATGCGAGACATTTCTCTTATTAAATGACATACCAAACTCAAACACACATATGTGGTTGCTTCTGGCCTCAGGAGATAGGCTCATCCGGCATTTAAGGGCAGTTTCTCCATCAAGGGATTCACAACCTTGGGATGTGGTACATCTGATTCCCAAACCATTGGCACTTCCTAGAGCAGCAGCAACCAGGAAGTAATCCATGCTATATACCACCGAATATATATATTCATTCATGTGGTTATAATCACTTTAACACGTGAGTCGTTTATCACACATTACCCAGGTGAAAAAAATATGAGATGGTGTAGTTCCTGACCAGTTTCGACTTTATTTCCAATCCATTTCAAAGGCTTGGAAATAATGTTGAAACTGGTCACGACCCACACACCGTCTCTTATTTTTTCACTTGTGTTAATGGGTGATATATTATATATATATATATATATATATATATATATATATATATATATATATATATATATATATATATATATATATATATATATATATATTCTAGTCAGGTTAGCTAATTCAAACTGAACATCTGGGAAAGGTTGGGAACCTCTTTGGAAGAGGAAATGCCACCTAAATGGCAAATGAGCCTTTACATATGAGGTCAATGGCAATAACAGTACAACTCCTGTAAAATGCCATGGAATGCTATTCTTTTCACCCTACATGATGTAAAAGCCACCGGTAGATCACTGACATGAGGAGTTGTTGAATAAGGACCGCAGGCAGAATAAGTTGTTTTACACAGAAGCAAATGCAGAGAGAAATGGGCCTCATAATAAGCCTGTAAAGTATTCAGTCTTGGGTCAATGGAGTGAGTTTTTGAGGATTTGCTGAATGTGGAAGCGAGAAGAGAAGCAGAGGTGAATGACATAATGCAAGAGGGTAATTTTGAGAATGCTTATGCAAGTCAATGCACAGAGAGCAATTAAGGAGCTGAAAAATGGAAAACTGAGGGAATTACAAGTGAGATGATGCAGTGCTGTGGTGAAAGTGTGACTGCGCGACTAACCAAGTAGCGCAGTGTATGTCTGGATGGGGAGGAAATTCCAGGGATATCGGTGAGAGGGATACTTGTTCCTCTGTGTAAAGAAATGACATGGGAGACTAAAAATTATTGGCACATAACTTTAGTGTGTATACCAAGGAAGGTGTATGTTAGAGTTTGACTGAGAAGCTTAGAAGGATGACAGAAGGTTTAAGAGGGGATAAAGTGTTTTTTATGAAACAGTTATCTGAGAATTTTGAAAGAGAAGAAGCTGCATAAGCCATACACGGACATAAAAAAGTTAATGTTAGAACTAACAGAAAAGGAAAGCAGAGGCTAAAGAGAATGTATGGTATAAAGGGTAACTTGCTAAGGGTGATATAACTTTTGTTTTTATGATGGGAAGTGAAGCTCGTGATAGTTTGTAAGTGGGATAATGACTTGTTTGGTATAAAAATTGGGTTGAGACAAAGTGTGCTAGGTATTCACGACTGTTTATTATCTGTATGATGGAGTGATGTGAGTAAATGTAGATTCTAAGTTGAAGGGTAACAAGATGAATCATAAATGGGGTGTATAAGTTGAGAGCAGGCTTGAGCGAGAGTACGGTTATGACGACAAACGGGAAACAGGAGGATCATATTGTAAATGTTGTTGTGGACAGAGGTTAATGGAAACAATTGATTCTTATAACTGCTGGAGTATAAATATTTCAGACTAAGTTAGGATGAGTGAGAAGGTGAGTCACTCAGTAGGTGAAGCAAGAAGGGTAACAGAATGTGTGTATAAAAATGGACGGAAATATGATCATGTCTGTGGAAACAAAGGTTGGAATGTTTGAGGGTACTGTTGAACCAATTGTCCTCTTTGGCGGTTAATTCAACAGATGGTGCAGTTTTTGTGGTACTGTACAAGAAGCCAAAGTGTGAGAAATGTGGATATGCAGGAGTTGTAGAATTGTTAGCGTTCTGAGATTGTCTGGTCATTTGGAAAAAATGGAGGATTTTTGGTTGGTGAAAAAGGTAAACAGTTCAGAAGTAATGGAAGAGAGGAGGAAAGGAAGACCTAGGAAGGGATAGACAGTTGGAGTGCAAAAGGAAAGGAGGGGCCTCAACATCCAGGAAGCGTGAGTGTGTGAAAGAGAGAGGTAAATGGCACACAGCGTGTAAAGGGGATTCGTTGCACTTCTGTAAACCTCCTGTGTAGGCGGCGAGGAAGGTTTCTGCACAGGGGTTCATCTATGATTCAGCAGTTCAAGTGTGAATGTGGCCATGCTCGTTGTCACTTCCTTCCTTAGTGGTCATCCTTGCTCAAGGGAACAGCTTACTGTTGAGAAACATCTATAGTGTAATCCTTTTGGCAAAATTAAAAAAATACTAGTTACACTTGTATTCTAGATTGTGGTACTAAGTGCGCTGGGTTTACTCCCTATTGATATGAACATCGCCCTGAAGACTCTGTTGGATATCAATAGGAAGAAGAGAGATGTCTTTTTGGATGTCTTCACACTCTTATTCCAGAACTCGACACTCAATCAGGTATGTTGGAAATTTATTGCAAGTTTCTTTTAGCCATTAACACTTCTAAGTCTGGTTGTAGCTCTACTCAGCTGAGGTTAGCTAACAGCCAAGTATTAATAGTTCATAGTCTTTATCGTACTTTGGTTCAGTATCCAAAAATTGCAAAAAGACTGATGTGGCGTGCTGACCCGCTCATCGGTGTGTTAAACACACGTGGAACTTGTTCAATCAATAAATAAATTTTAGGAATCCAAGTTAATAATGGTTCATCGATAAGAAAAACTCTAAACACCTGTCATCAAAATTCTGTTTCATCATAGTTAACTAGAACACAATGTTATCAAATCTTTGAATCTTTGACGCAAGTTTTGATAAAGTTTTGACATGTAAAATGTTTTGCCAGCTTGATGTTAAAATTACCACCTCTCTCTCTATATGATGTTACATGATGGTGCACTCTCATGTGGGGGGATTTAGATTTTTGCTTCAACGCTCGTTGGTTTGCTACTCTTGCTACTCGAGCAGTTGGTGTCTAGAGAAAAAAATCTTATCTTTTTGCATACCTGGGCTCTGCAGGTGCTCAATACCGTACCTCCTACTGGCTCTTGTGTCAACTGAAATCAATAATGTTAAGCCAAGTACCTTGTTTGGGCTCCATAATATTAACCAGAACACAACAACTTGAAAGATTAATCTCCCCCCGCCTCTCTCTTCCTCTTGAATGTCTTTGAAGGTAGAATTTCTTATACCCCCGCACTCCATATTACATTCAGTGATAAGGACTATCACAGCCAAAAGGCATTTTGTTCACCATTTTCTTTCTGTCAAGAAATTTCTAGAAATATCATGTTCTCAGAGCTGCTTAATATACATGGACCAAGCAAGGGCTATTGATGACACTACTGAGTTTTCACTTTTTATAATCTTATTTACACCACTAGTAGCATTGATAAATGGTTCACTCACAGAATGACATCCAAGAAATAAAAAGAAATGAAAGAATTAAATAGAAAATGTAAACAAAAGAGGAGTGAAAAAAAAATCAAAGGCACTCATGAAAAGTAAGTTGCGCTCAATGATTTAGTGGCTAATCATAAATGCAAAAACTAAGTCTTTAAATTAACCTCACCACACCCACAAGTGGCCAATGACTGGAATTAACTTTCCATCCATTCGCCATAGAATGAATGAGCTCAGGTTGTTTAAACTTCCCGGAGGGGCGGAATTTACTTTCTTTACATGGAGTAAGGGACCCTGTTATGACGTCCTCTCCAATTTACGGTTTCACAAAAAAAAAAAAAAAAAAAAAAAAAAAAAATAGACAATAACCAAACCAAGCTTCAATTCGAGCCATGCATTTGTGCACAACTGCGATGATTTTATGTTAAAGATACAAAATGAAATGTCTTATGGAAAGACTCCCACAGCATCAAAGACTTATTTCAGCAGTGTTATTTTACTCTACACCTGTTAAATGTCAACTTCATTGCAACCATTTAGTAGAGATCTACTTGGACACAGCTATCTATTTCCTAACCGGAACCTTAAGAAATGTGAGTTGGACACAGCTATCTATTTCTTAACCGGAACCTTAAGAAATGTGAGTTGGACACAGCTATCTATTTCTTAACCGGAACCTTAAAAAATGTGAGTTGGACACAGCTATCTATTTCTTAACCGGAACCTTAAAAATTGTGAGTTCAAGTATGCGATCGCCCCACCGAGGGTGGTACATAAAGAAATCCTCTCATGAATTTTTCTGGCACAACAAAATTCACTATCTAGACCACAGACAATTGATTTTGTTATGGAAAAAATATTTCGATGGGTTTAAGAAAAGTCTACAATTTTAGGAGCAGTGTACCTAGCACAAATACTTCTCTCACAAGTGGTTACCAAGACTAAGCAATCTCTAGTATAATTATGCCACATTGCAATGAGTGTTATGTCACTCGGTTATGACAATCCTTTAAGGAGAACACTCTTAACAAAATGAGCTCCTTCAAAACTTACAATCACTCCAGCAATGCTTCCCCACAAAAGAATTGATTTCTTTTACGTTAAAGTGTAAGCTACATTAATACATAATCTCATTTCACCCTCGTTGAACTAACGACGCTCTCTCTCTCTCTCTCTCTTTAAACTTCTTTACTTTACCTAACTTTATCAGTTCAGGTACTTAGCTTTTTGGCTCATGCGTGTCCGGCGTTTTCTCGTGGTACTACATTCACTTCGACTTCCCACAACCGTTAGTGGCAGAGGGGTTGGGTCGGGTTCTGTGGAAGGAGAAAGGCCAGCTGCAGGTCTCAAGAAGTCTCAAAAGTATATGGTGTCGCTATGCGAATTGTCACAGTTGGACACCCTTTGGATTTCTCAGTTTCCAGTACCGGAATCACTGCCGGCTGCCTTCACGCGTGGTTTCGATCCGGTCATCTTGTGACTTTCTTTTTATTGTCTTTCTCGGCCAACTAACTTAGCAAGTTTCAAACATCTACCCTATTCGAGTATGTTTGTAGAAGGGCCTAAGGAAAACGGCTCTCATTGGTTGGATTTAAAATTTCTGACAGGCAGGCCTACGGTAGATTTTTCTCGCCTTGTTGCTGTGACCTTAGGACACAGGTAGCAGGGGTAATGGAGGCAGAAAAACCGACCACTGAAGATTCGCAGGTCAAAGACTTTTTAATCTTCAATTCTCTTCTGTTTCATCGCTGCGAGAGGTCAACACCGCTCTCCAATCTTGACGTTCTGCCTGAGAGCGTTAATGGGCTTTTCGGCAATGGATTTGTTCCAGCGTCTGTTTGTCTGCCTGACGGCCACTCCTTTGGTAACGACAAGTGCGCAATATTCTAAAAAAAAGTTATAGAAAGTTTCTGAGAGAATTTTCTTGAAAATTACAATAACTGCGTCTACAACAGAACTCGAATTTCTGAGCGCCCATTAGGAAAATTATTGACAAAACTCACTCTAGTTTCATTTACAGAGAGAGAGAGAGAGAGAGAGAGAGAGAGAGAGAGAGAGAGAGAGAGAGAGAGAGAGAGAGAGCTACTGTCTTGTAGCTAAATTTCTAATTAGGAGGAAAATGCTCCGGGAGCTAGTAATTATTAGCGCTTAACCAGTTCCCGAAATTCCCTCTGGGACATTTTTAACACCGGTGAGGATACCATGAATTCGTAATTTATTCTCAGGCCTAACACAGAGAGAGAGAGAGAGAGAGAGAGAGAGAGAGAGAGAGAGAGAGAGAGAGAGAGAGAGAGAGAGAGAGAGCCTCATTATATTCACGTAATTTTATGGAGAGCATCTCAGCATTTCCGAGCAATGATATATTCCACAATTGGTGTTACATACTGTAGGTGTTGCCTATTACAGCTTTTCATCATCTAACCACTAAACGGATTCTTTATAAAGATTCTGTATATAAGGAGAACGAGAAGGAAGCCATCTGATTGAAAACGTTTTTCTGCAAACAGGTTTCCCCAGCGTTTTGCTTCTACTCAGCTTAATCCCAAGTCAGGGTTGCTGTTGTTAATGAGCCTTTTCCAGGAGCTTCTATTCTGTGTCTTCCCTCTGTCCACTCCTCTGTTCCTCGTGTCTTGTCTTCTTCCCCAATGCAATCTCTTCATCTCCTTTTAGGTCTTCTCTCCTTCGTGTCCCTAGCACTTCCATTTCCATGATCTCACCTGCAACATGTCACTCATCAACTCTCCTCCTCCTCAGAGGCCCAAACCGTCTCAATCTTGACTATGGGGCTTTCTTTAACACTGATAAAAAGAAATGAAGGAGGCTGTGAAAATGCGTTTGCAGTTAAACGTTTTTCGTCAGATGCCTTTCTTCCCAAACTCTCAAGCTTTCTTTGGAATATGCAAGAAAAACACATTTAATTTGATGGCTTTCTCCCCACTGAGAACTAAAGCTTTTATATTCAAAACATTCAAGCTAACCTGGTATTACTCATCTTTTCCATTAGCTTGCAGATTTAACTGTTTAAGAGACATTGGTATGTAACTTGTGGATTCACAGGGATTCTTATTAGGTTTCTTAACTGGAATGATAGTAACAAATTTCCAGCTACGAAAAAGTATACCAATCTCTCACATCTTATCTACTGTTTTCAAAAGAAAGGTCACAGCTTTTCTGGCAGTTGATTTTGCATCTCATAAACAGCTACTTTTCCCAGGGGCAGCGGCCTCAGTTGGAGGCAAAGGATCCCTAGTTTCTTCGATAGAAAATATTTCATTATATATCTCCTTCCCAATAGAGCTGATATCCAAAGCTATCTTAAACTTACTTTAAAAGGCTCAATGATGACAGCATCATTCATCTGAGATGAGTCACTATTTTTATACTTTCTGAAGTATATTCTAGTAATTTTTCTGAAAACATTACATGTTTTAGTCCACTAAAACTAAAGGTCTCTCAGGTTTCCCTCTTAATTTTTGGTATAGCATCATGAGCACTTTTCTAGGTTGCTTCAGTAATCATGAGATTCAGCATAAGAGTTGAAAGCATCAAATTCTTGGTCCAGGGCAACAACCTGGCTGAATTTGCTCCAATACGTTTCCTCAGCCTTCTTAGAAGGAAATTCAGCAAGAATATTTTTAAAATGTATTAAGTGAAATAGGAAATGGCCACTTCCGTTCAAATATTCACTGAATGACTAAACAAAATAGCAGATGAGTCACTGGTTATTAATAATAATATCTTATGCAATTTTTCCTTCTGAATCCTATACATCACCACCCTACAGAGGATGATCAGCATTGAAGTTCCCAATTGGTAGAAATGAAAAACTAATTACTACTACTGAAGCAACACCTTGGAAAGAACAAGAAGCAAATGGTTAACTGTGTCTAAAATACACAAATAGTCACAGATTGCGAAGAAGTATTCAATTTTAAAACTGAATGCTTTAAAGACTTGCATACAATAACTGCAGCACTGCCATGGTCACAGTCCCCACCAGAAGGTAAAGAATGAAAAATTTCATAATTCAGTTCAGGAATGAAAGGATATTTGTCTACCAAGGTCTCCAGTTAGCAAATAAATCCTGAATTATGATAATTAACCATAACCTTGAATTTTCGGTTCTAGCCCTCAGACACTTACAGTTCCAAGACAAAATATCTTATGAATTTAAAACAATATTCACATTTTTTTACCAGGCGTACTAGCTCTGAGAGGAAGGATGCTACGGATAAAAGTTTTGTTTAACTTTTTAACCTTAATATGAAAAGAATCTCTGGTATTTGTTTGACCAGCAGAAGAGGGGATTTCTGGCTTCCAGCCATGAGAAGTTTAGGCAACTGAAGAACCTTTTCATCTTGAGAAACAGTATTTGTAGTAACAATACATTAGTAACTTTAGGTGAAGTACGTCCTACCCACTTCTTATTACTTGGAAATTCAAAACCATTTTCACTTATCATTTTCCTAAGTGGGTGAAACAGACTGATCCGTTATATTGTACTTTACTGTTTATGGTATTCCCTAGGACAGCTGGGAGTAACTCAGCTGAACTAAATTCAGTGACAAAATGGTCATCATTCTCCTTCCTTATCTAACTTATGTTAGGTAATAAGCCTAACATGGTTGGGAAGGAAATAGTTGCGGCAAGAAAGCCACACTTAGGGACAGCAGGAGGACCAGACTTAGACACAGTCCTTAGGCCATGTTAAGAGTTTTTTTTTATATATATTTCAAGAGAGGTGGAAGGTTAAGATAAGGGACCTTTCTCCTTTACGTTCTAAGTAATCTGTGGAGTCTAATTTGAGACAAGTAAAGTTTTTTTTTAAGTTTTTGATTCAGTGCTTCTATTAGCCCTCATCAGGTATTGCACTACATGTAACACTGAGGTTACAATTTCCAGGATATCCTGTTCAACATCTTGACGAGGCAAATCTTTGAATTTGGAGGATGGGCACCTTTACAGTGGAAATACTCTATCATCAAGACACTGGCCCAAAAGATCAACCTCTTTGGAACAGACATACACTTCTGTTTGCTCTGCCACTGTAAACCAACGAAGCCATATTCATAACACTTGAAGCACTGGCTAGATCTACTTTTGAATTCGTCAACTCTAGGCATCCAATACTTCTGCAGTCAGCCAAACATTTTGGAAACAGTCAATAAGATAGTGTTGCTGCTTCCACCTAGTTCCTTAGCTGAATAAATGTGAGAAGGATATCTACTTGCAATTTATTCCTCTCGGAAGATATAAAGGTCTTTGCTGAATACTAACCCTTTCTCTGTTTGAGCTGAGGGAACTATTGTGGGGGGGGGGGGGGGTGTTAACTGATTCAGCATTTCCATCTGGATAAGGTTTAAAGTTACGTCAGCAAAGCTGCGAGTTAGATGATCCAGGGTAGGGGGTTCATTTTGGGATGGATCCATAAAAATCTGAAAGGAAAAATTATAAATGATGGCTCCTTGAGAATATTAAGAAATCATCATTCGTTGTTTAGGAAATTCATGTTTCCCATAATGGGCATAAAAGTTGACTTACCCCAGTGGTCCTCTCCATACCCCACCCATACAGGGTAGCGCCACTGCAATAATGGACTTCCAAACTAAAGCCAAAAATCGTAACCCATAGATTCGTTCACCAAGGATTCCATTGAGCTAACCCCTAAAAATGGTTGTGCCAAAATGTCCGAACCTTCTCAGGGATGACAGACAAGACTTATAATACTCACAGTTATCTTCAAATGCAGATCCATTCTCAAACAAGATCCATTTTTCTCATTCACCTGAGCGTGTTGATGGCAACACTGAAGAAACCTAATAAAATGTGAAAGGATGAAGCATTAATGCGACAAAAATATTTAGATTCGAACCGGGGGAATCTCTCTTCTCCCGGTTCAAGAGCCCTCTCGCCTGTCACACGGCTTCAACAAGGCACATTCTATGATGAAGACTTGTGACTTCAACAAGGCAGACTCTCATCGAGACAGTTGATGATTATTTGCCACTATTATGTCTCAGATTACAAATAAGTCATTCAAAAGCGGTTAGTGATAAAGTATTCACTGTATCTGAGAACACTGACGGTAACCGAGTATTCATGACTCGCATCATACGAGAATGGCAAAACAACATATACTTTTAAATTCACTAAATCGACAGACTGCTCTAAAAAGGGTGAATTCTCACGTATGTCATGCAACTGGGAGTGTCATAACCATCCCCCAAAAAACAAATTTGTAATAATATTGGAGAGAGAGAGAGAGAGAGAGAGAGAGAGAGAGAGAGAGAGAGAGAGAGAGAGAGAGAGAGAGATTTGGTGTGGCCTCGAATTGCTATTTGCTTTTACCTTATATGAGCAAATCCCGTCAGTCCAGATGTAAAGATTCAGTTTTATTCTTTCCCTATTAAAATGTTTATTACAAAATACATTTTTCCGCTCTGTATGTTCAAAAGGGATACAAATATTAAAGAATTTATTCAACAGTTCAGAATCTCAATAGACGATAGACAGAGAGCACAACTCCGTGAATAATTATTTCAAGCCTTTGTTTCTAAATGTAGGTTCCAGATGTGGACTTGGCGCCCTGCATAAGGTTTTTCATTTGCGATCTGGAGGACGTAATCAGAGCGATCCACAAATTCCCTCACAAGTGGCCCAATGCCATCGACGAAGAAGACGACGAAGGGAACCCAGAGGAGGAATTAGCCTCTGAACCAGAGGTCCCCTTGTCTGAACTTCACGTGGAAACCGTGAGGACTCTGTTCCAGTAAGTTTTCAGCAGAGATTTCTGTCAACGTTAAAGCTCTCTCTCTCTCTCTCTCTCTCTCTCTCTCTCTCTCTCTCTCCTCTCTCTCTCTCTCTCTCTCTCTCTCATCAAACTTATCGTACTGTATGAGGATTGCATTAACGGTAGAATTACCACTACGATCAATTACAATACCATGATTTTCGTCAAAGTGATTAGTGTTACAGTCATTATGTCAGCAAGTAAATGCAAATGAGGTTAGCACGCACAACAGTAGTGAAACTGCAGAACTGCTGTAACAAACAAAGCCGGGTTATGATATTGCAGCTACTCCTACTACTGCTAGCTTCATAATTATTATATTACTTCACGCTGACTAAATCTAATGGTCTTGCATTAAAAAAAAGGTAAAAAACAAATTCAAGAGGAGGTAACTTTTAGGAAGAAATTAGGTATACGATAGATTTAGGCCAAAGGACCAACGCTGGGACATATGAGGTCATTCGACGCTGAAAGGGAAATTGAGAGTATTAAGGTTTAAAAGGTGCAACAAGTGGAAAACCTCGCAGCTGCACTATGATACAATTGTTAGGAGATGGTGGAAAGTAAGATGGAAGATATAGAATATGAACGGGGGTACAGTAAAAGGAATGAAAGGGGTTGTAGCTAGGGGCTGAAGGGACCCTGCAAAGAACCTTAAGCAATGCCTACAGTGCACCACATGAGGTGCACTGATGGCACTACCCCCTACGGAGTGAGAGGGAACGGGGGGGGGGGGCGGCTGATGAATTTCGGAAGAAAGACTCGCCAGAAAATAAGAAATCCTTTCGGGCAACAAAGTACGTCTTTTAAACTTCATCTTCAAAAACACAGAGGCCAAAGAGGTCCTCAGTTCCTGTTTCCAGCAAGAACAATGAAGAGTGAAGCTCATCAATGTCGGGAGAGTTGTAAACTTTCCAGCCGACGGGGAAAAACAAGGGCTCATAAAAACTGAAGCGGATTCATTACACGACATTAAAGTGAAAAGGATCGGGCATCATTAAATCCTGGAACTCTGTAAGCTCACGCTCTGAAACGGCTAAGCCTTTCGCTTTTGATCAAATCATAACCGTTTGTCACGAGCAGAGCTAATTCTTAATGCAAGAGAATGTATTTTACAATCGGAATTAAATCTTGCAACAATATCATAATTGTTGCTTTGAATAAAATGAAGCCATTAAGTGGATATTGCTAATCTAGTTATGTCTTGATAAAGCTCTTTGTTCTCAGTGACGGCTTAAATGTTTGAAATGTTAATATTCTTTTATTGCATATAAAGTATATTTTGCTCACAACGCCCAATGCTTACGCTTTTATTCAAATGTCTTGCAAAGAGAGAGAGAAAAAAAGCTTCAAACAACATATCGTATAGAATCGAAAATTTATGCATGTTTTCTACAGCCTCGTAATGAAGCATACTTTGCTTTGTGGCTGAAATGATGGAATACTATCGGGTTATTTACGGGCAATTTGTTTCCCTCAAAATTCAGTCTGTGATTTAAAAAAAAAAAAAAGTCCGTAACCAACATCGTGACGGACCAGCAAAATGAAAAGCAGGTAACCAAAAAACAATGCAGTTCATCGTCAAAAGATTTTGGCACGTTTACTTGGCAACCAAGATATTCAAAAGAGGTAACAATATACAACTGAATGTAAACCGATTTTGATAAAAAGAAATGTATACCGACACGATACAAAAATTAAGAGGTACGACTTTCAGTAATTATTAATTTAACTTCCTAAGAAAATAATTATTATCATGACCGTCAATGAGAATGTTCAGACGATTGCTGTTATGAAGATTATACAGGTTTCTCTCTCTCTCT
This sequence comes from Macrobrachium rosenbergii, assembly GCA_039081455.1. NCBI lineage: Eukaryota > Metazoa > Arthropoda > Malacostraca > Decapoda > Palaemonidae > Macrobrachium > Macrobrachium rosenbergii. The sequence goes on from JANJGK010000038.1 coordinate 26,902,497, forward strand.
CTCTCTCTCTCTCTCTCTCTCTCTCTCTCTCTCTCTCTCTCTCTCTCTCAATAGAAAATACAGTATCTTAAATTCTTAAAGATGGGAAGGATCCTATCAGCAACTCTGTGGACAGGTACGCATCTATTCATCATTCAAAACAACTCATCAGGTTTCGCCGATTAGCCACATTTCTTTCTAATTCCAGAGGCGAGGATCCAACAGGGGAACTGTTCGAGAGCAGAGGAGGGCTGCCAGCTACAGAAACCCTTTCGGGGCCTGTGTGTACTGAAGCTTTTAGGCTCTGTCAAGGGAGGTATGCCAAAGACTTTCACTTTTCTTCTTCTTCATGAAAATGAATCTTTCTTTCTCTATTCAGCGCCAGGGAAAAATTTGGGACCTCAGACTGTCAGGAAGAGGTCGTAGTGATTCTTAGGAGTTATTTTTCGAGTAGTTGCGGAAACCAACCAAGATATTAACATTAATTTACTTACTGGAATATAAATAATTTACTTTTGCTTGAAAGCATATATAATGTTGAGTTTTACACGAACTTACTATGGAATGGTTAGTATTAATGCTATTCTTATAACGAGAAGCTGAAATGCTCTTTTTGTTAAATAATTTTAAGGAAACTTACGCATAATATTTATCTTCTTCACTGGAACAATCATACTTCCTTCTAAAGTTAAAAAAGCAACGGGAAAATAAATGTGACTTTTTGTCTTTTTAATGTTTATTAAATTTTATTTAAGTTGAGAATATTAGCATCGATGTTCTGTTGTGTCGTAAGTATTGCTCATGTTCTCTTTTGTCCACAAAATCATTAATTAATGTTTTCATCCTGAGTACCACATCTATTTGTTACAAGGAGAGAAAAAAATATTTTTTTTATTTTCTTCTTGTCAGAAAGTAACACAGGCAAATAGGCAGACACTCTGTAGCGGCAAATGGCGTGCTTTTCCTTAGAAGGAATACGAAGTTCAAGAAGTTACATATTACTTAATTTATTGAACGCTGAATCACATCCATCTGACATAAGTGGATTTGAATACAGCATTTGTCAAACCTTATACTAATTCCATTTAGCTGGAGAAATGGAATAAAATTATTCTGTTTACCACACGGAAAGAAATCCAATGAATTCCATCACTGCATGGAACAGAAATTGGATTTTGAAATCATTCGATACTCATATTTTCACTTCTTTTTCATAATTTACAGCGCCAATTATCATATACAGTCCTGACAGCCCATAAACTACCAAAAGCAATGGATAAATTCTAAGACTTAGAGCAGACTGACTTCGACACTGCCTTAATTTAGGCCTGACTACTCTACAGAGGCTGACATCGTTCACACACGCAAGACATGTCTTCAAGACAGCTCCACGAAGGCAACGGACTTCGTAGCAAACTACACGGTGAGACTGATAAAGGATGCCTATAGAGATATGACGGCTAATGTGATGTCTTGGGAAAATTTCGAGAAAAGTAAAATACTTTGAATCAAATAGGTTTAGGGTTTTCTAGGTCGGGGAAAATGTACTTCCATGACTTTTGAACAGTATCACGGGCATTTTTCATTGTCCATTATCTGACTATTGACAGTTTATCAGATCATTAGGCAAATGATGTACACAGACAAAGGACGACAAGGACTTTTTCCATGAGTATTAATTAATATATTACTTTTTTCTTTTACTATATCAAAAGACTGTTCATTTTTCAAAATAGGGCATTGTTCTTAAATGACGAAGGTAGATATCACTGTCTTATTTTCCTCCTACACCTTTTAATCTATCCACTGCTCTCATGCAGTCCGAATAAATGAATTAACATCAAATCACTCTTGATGACAAGGACGAAATGTCCCAATAAAATAGCAAGCAAGTTTGCGTCACTGGAGGCAATGAGGGATTTCAATACTCCCTTTCATCTGCTGTAACAGTTTGCAAAACCAGTAAATAAGAAATTAAACCGATAATTCAAGATAGTTGAAATAAAAGTATCAATTCAACTTACGTTAAATAAATAAAACCTGTAAACTTACATGGAATAACAGAGACCAGTTTGAATAATTAAGACCAGTTTGAATAATTAAGTTGATTTCCCTAATTTATCTGTATCTCCACGTTTACGTGTTCCTGCATGAAAGCATCCAGATTTTGCGGGTTTGTTTATGTGATTTAACGAAGCAGTTTTTCATCATCCAATATTTTCAAACTTCTTATTCAGAAAAAGTATTTTTCCCGATCCTGCTTTTATTTAGCTTTTACAGTGTGAATACATAATCTAAGCCCCCCCAAAAAACTGCTGAAAAGTAATTTTTATACGCCCAAAAATGGCCGGGTGTTTGGGTTATTTGGTATGAAAGGCTCCTCTCGATTTTTTCATCCTAATTCGGACTATGCTGAATCAGCAAGAAGGAAAGGACCATTGGAAATGCCGAGTTGTTGGGATCTTGTAAGGAATTTTCTGGAACGTTAACTTTTGAGTACTGGCTACTTTTGCTTTTAATATTAGTAAAAATACCAATTAAAAGGTAATACAACTATTATTATTACCGTGCTAAGTGAATGCTTCTCTTGACTCTGATCCTATATCATGTCGTTAAAAAGCCCAATGTTTTCATAAAACCGAACTTGAATGTCTTCTTCATAGCTCACTTTACAAAATAACGGATCTGATTTCTAAAATCAAGATTCCAAATTTCATCAAAAAACAGTCACTAAGCTGACAGATTCTTCTCTTATTTATTGCAATTTATTTTCTTCTTCCCTATCTCTTTATTAAATTAATTTGCTTCCTTTATTCAGTCTGTGTCCCTCATTAGCAACCTCAAGTCAGGTCTATTGTGTGGGAACAGAAAGCGTGGTCACCCCCACAGGCCAGACTGAAGGCTGGATAAAGAGAACAGGAAGTAGAAATTACGGCTTGCGGTCTGCCCCCCCCCCACCACAACCAAAGCGAGCACCATAGGGTCAGAGCAACGTCCAGAGGCCTTGGTGGAAGTTCAGTTGAGACTCGGTCATTTAGTGACCTCAGGCGGGAGTTTGATTCATAACCAATGTTATAAACATCAAAAGAGTGACCTACAGAATCACGTCTTCTGTATGTGAACATTATTTGACCTTATGGTGTTGCATACCTTCAAAAAGATATGGCCTTTATTCAAGTACTGTTTTCCTGGATGTTTTAATACACATTCATACGCAACACTTCTGCTCAAACCTGAGCCTATAACACTCACGTATGAAAACGTACATCACCCAAGTGTCTCTCTCTTTCTCACATATATACACACACATATATATGTGAGAGAGAGAGAGAGAGAGAGAGAGAGAGAGAGAGAGAGAGAGAGAGAGAGAGAGAGAGAGAGAGTAACCGCAGCCACAGACACACGAACACTGCATATATGAGCGTGTATGCATATGCATGAGCCTAATTTCATTTCTCTAGCCTCGAGACTGCACACAACGATAATCTAATAAGAACTTCTCGGTTGCTAAAACAAAATAAAGAGGAAAACAATACAAACTCAATCTGGCACGAAGTTGCTCAAACGGGCTTTGCTTACGGCCGTCCTTTGGGCCAAATGTCTTTCCATTTTTGTTTCGAACTAAGAAGGTGGAATGGAATTCCTGAGATCAAGACGCTCATTTCAGCACAAATAAGCGAGGAAGAAGGAAGAGGCGGAGGAGCAACTTCCTGGAAGGATGGTAGGCAAGGAAGAAGGGACTCTACATGCTCGTAGATGTGGGAGCATTTTTGTAAAATGAAGTAATTTTTTGGAATACAGAATTTTGTCTGGGATGTGATTTTTTATGTCTGTGATTTTATGTTACCACCCGCATGACTGAAAAAGTGCATTTGAGAATATTTCTGATGCACAATTTCATATACAATTTCATTAACAGCACCAAGATGTACCAAAAATATCTTCAGTCAATATCAACTTTATAAAAGACGGTAGATAGTTATACTAAATCTCTCCTTTTCTCAGGTGAATACAGATTTGTTACTAGTTTATACAAGAGAGATCAGAGGACTGGACACACAAAAGAAAAGCATACAAGTGAAAAGAGTTTAGAAGTTTTAGAAGAACGTCTGGTTAATATCTCCTATTCTTTGAGCACAGTTTACCCAAAATGACAGAACTCTCACGAATACCAATGATAAATATATAAAATCTTTCAACATATTTAATATGAAGAGCCTTTCATAAATCCAAAGGCTGACTACTACTATATTGACTATATAATGAGTATATCCAATGTTTTCTCCTGAAATTATAAAAGTCCCAGATAAGAAACTTACCCCAATAAAGCTCTTGGTTCAAATGCTAAGTACATTGGCAAGATAATCTGAAATATCAGTTGTCATGAAACTTTCCATTAGTCTTGGTCAATTTTTAGTCCTATGTCTACTATTTCCTAATACTAGAGCAATAACAAAACTGGTTAAGGAAATAATAAACATCCTTATTCCAATATTTCCAGCTTACGTTCTATAAATGAATATTACATAATTATTTTCCTAAGAGATAGAAAAAACTGAATGCTTGTCCCTTGGACCTAATTATATTATGTTTCAAAATTTTGGACTTGAAGTAATGAAAAAATAAATAAAAAAAGAAGAGAAAATAAACATCGAAAGCCAGAATTCCCTAGGTAACAAGATTTTTCAAAGTTTCATTAGCTGTACACTAGAAAATGACTGAACTACGACTCTGACAGAAAATGATCCAATTTGACCACAGTGATGTCAGCAGGAAGGATATTGATGTTTATAACCACAGTGATGTCAGCAAGAAGGATAGTGATATTTATAACCACAGTGATATCAGCAGGAAGGACAATGATATTTATAGCCACAGTGATATCAGCAAGAAGGATAATGATATTTATAACCACAGTGATATCAGCAAGAAGGATAATGACATTTATAACCACAGTGATATCAGCAGGAAGGATGATGATATTTATAATTACACTGATATCAGCAAGAAGGATAATGATATTTATAACCACAGTGATATCAGCAAGAAGGATAATGGTATTTGTAACCAAGTACACTCTGCACTGGCGAACTTTGAGAAACGTATAAAAGTTTGAACAACGTAGACTTGTCTGAAAATCTCATCATAGAATCAATACAAATTGATAGTAACGCAAACAAATAAATTCTACTTTAAAATGACCTTTAACCGCAGTTATAAGATCATGAAGAAAATTAAAAATAACATTCAGAAGAAGCACCACTAACAACTTTTACTTTATGCTCAATAAACTGCTATTTCGAACAGAGAAGAAAGTCAGCGACTTCTTGCCCAGGTGGGTAAGGTTTTCATATATGTTTCATGGAACAACCTACAAGTGATGATTCGAATATTAAACTGAATTTAGATCTCTACCCTACCTGAGGAACGCCAGGATGCATGTGTAACATTTACCGTTAATATGATAATATTTCTGATTATGAAATTAAAAATACGAGAGACGAGATCCATTACAGAAAATCTAGCAAGAGGAATGATTATAAGCGCTTGTGTTTGCATACAGAAAACTCAAGGAGCTGTGAACCTAAAAATTCTAAAGTTAGCCTTAACTATGTTTAATTAAATTTTCTTATCATAATTCTTCTACCGAGCGCAGGGATCAAATATCGTTTGGTAAGATGAAGAAACAAAATGAAGAACTAAAAGGAAGATATGAAACCTACTAGACCATTTTTAAGTAGTATTTGCCTAATAAAATATATATGTAATTTTAAATATAAAACCCAGCATAAAAGCAATCAGCAACAACACATAAACATATCTAATAAAAAACTGGCCAACCTGTAACAAATATCCATTAAACCTGTCTCAATTTTTCCCATAGTGAAAATCGAACTGATATATCAAAAAGATAAAATTCCTAACCTTAGGTGTACAAATACAATATTGTATTACCATGAAAAAGCAGTTTTCCATAACTTCTACCCTGGCCCAATATCAAGTAAAGTTGGCCTGGCCGTTCGACGTCCTCTCAAGATACGAGCTGAAGGAAAAATGGCCCGTATGAAATTCTCGTTCAGACCGCCATCAAATATCACCCTGAGTAAATATGCAAAAAAGATGGCGGTTGGGAGAGAATTTGGCATATGTCTCAAAATCTGTAGGATGTTAGACACCCTGAAATCTTATGAGATATTTTAAGGCTACACTAAAATTAGAAAGTTCTGATTTCTCTCCTATATATTCATAAGGTTATTATCCTTTCTTATCTATCCACTTTTTGTGTGTTTAACACTCATCTATAACAACGATTTCATATTGTGGTCTTTTTAGCATAATTTACTTACCTCGGGGAAATGTGTCAGGTTTATCTTACACTGGAAACTTAAGACAAAATAGAAAAGGAGACATCATAGAACTTTCCTAGATAGTGACCGCCACGGGTTAATTTAACCCGGTATGTACCCACCTTTGCGGCGTATTTAGTACAAGCCCGTTGGGGATTGCCGTAAAAACATAAACAAAAGACTGTAAATATCATAAAGATAATGACCCCAAGAAATATTAGTCCTAGATAACGACCCCCGAAAACCCTTGGGGCTCTATCTAACTCATGTACGATATGTAAAATATACCAGTCATGAGAAAACTCTGTATAATACGTGAGCTGTCGCCGAATAATATACTTCAACTTAGAATTTTAGAGTTGAAGCATTACAGAAGAAATTAAGTGAACGAAGATTCCTGAAGAGTGAACTAAACTGACACATGATGGCTCAAGTTAAACAGTGGGACAAACAATCGATATGACAAAACAATAATACATCTCCCCAACAACTATGAAAAATAAAACTATGAACCAGACCTAAACTATCTGATATATTAATATAAAAGCCTAAATTCCGATACAATAACCATAAGATAAACAGGTAAGCTGCTTTATGCATATCTAATCAGAACTTATGGGTTGAATGTTTTCAATAACAGAAAGTATCCGAGATAATTCTACGAATATTAATGGATAAAAACCCCAGGCGGTCAGGGAGTGAATTACACTGAAGTAAGGCTCATCTTGTAAATTAACTCGAGTGAAAAGCTCGATAATAATAATAATGATAAAGCGACTTGAAGCCAAGAAGTTAAAAGTTGAAAACGATCCGAAAGCACACACTGCCGAAGTATTTGAGGGCTAGTTATGAGAGGGTAGGAGCCATGAACGATAATTAAAAGGAGTGAAAACCGACCGATACAAACACATCCAAAGTGGAAAAGGACTCCAACGATGCTAGGTACTAGAGAACGCCAAGTGGCATTCATTCAACTGGAAAACTGTCAATGCCTTTCCCTTATCCTTCAGAATTAACATTGCCAGTTTAAGCGACGTGTTTCTGACAACTGAAAGCAGCGATTCGAGTAAGGTAAAGGAACAATGAAATCTTTAAACGCTTTGAAATCTGTTAACGCCAAACGACACTTCCGTATACCACCAAAGACTAGGTACGTTTGCAGAAACATGTTACCATGAGAGAACGAGTTTTAAGGTGGCAAATTTCGATCTTAACCTTTGGAAAGCTTACCTCATTGACCTGGTGACCCCAACTCTAATTCCATTTCATACTAACCTATTTGGGTTAGAATAACAAATAAATCGAGTGCTATATATCGTATGCTTCGATAAAGCTACATTGTCAGAACAATAATGCTCGATAAAATAATAAATCAAAAGCATTACTATTTTATGAAAAATATTCGTTTTCCAGTCGATGCCACTACATCAAAAGAATTATCAATAAAACTGAAAACTTTAATTACGAAATACAGAATGGCATACTTCGCATAAAACATTAACGGTCCCTAAAAAAGTATCACTTTTCAAGACCACTGGACGTTTATATGACAAAGCTCTGCAAAGGCAAGAAACAAATGAACAAATAAAATTAGAAAGCTGGAAGGCTGCCACAAACATCTGACTATGGAAACAGTCATTATCAATTCCCTTTGAGCTTTTCTCATTCCTTTCGAATTTAGCTTTGTAAAAATATGAAAAAATTTGAATGATTTAACGGTTTATTCCGCACATAAAAATCGAGTTCACTAGGCAATGAGCAGTCAAATGCGCCATCATCTGAAAACTAAAAATGAAAAACATAAAATCCGAAATAAAGCAAAATCAATTCCGCGGACACTCGCAGACAGTTTTTGGATCCCTCTGAAAATTTCTGTCCTTAAACAACAGATTACTATTAGGATACTTTGAATGAATAAAGTATGGCAACAGAAGGAATGACAGTACAATGGGTCTGCTATTTGCTTGACGCTATTTGGTGGTATATTCTTTAGTACTGGATTATATTATTGAAAAGCGTTTCCCATACAAAAAGAAACTGAACCCTTCCTTGTCATGGAAATAAAATTATGTAATCATGGTTATCTGTTCGTAAAGCTCTGATAAGATGCTGGAACAGTGTATATTGCAGCAAGTTAATTAATTATCAAACCGCAGGTTAATTCTTGTTAGCAAGAAGCATACAGCCTTATACAGTATTACACCATACGGGGTGTCAAAAAGTTGATAAAGTTTTACAGACAATAAAAATGTCATCATTCAGCAATCTTCCTGAAACCATCAGTACTGCAGATTAGTCATATGAAAGTACCAGGTGTTGTGTAAATGTAATTAGTTTGTATATGATCCTTGTAACACGCCCCTACAAGTAGGAGAAACATTACACAGTCGAAGATTAAAATTGCATGAGAGAACATTTGGCATTCGTGACTATCCACAAATTAAAAAAAAAAAAAAGATAACCAGACGAGCCATATTTATGTCAAGAGAAATAGGATTCATTATGCCACTGCTTTAATTTATGTTTTCCTCGATAACTTTCCTCTCCCTCGGCAGACCGGCTCAGTCATATACCCCACCAAGACATCTGATGAATTATGTCCTTTCATTTATTTCGCTTTACAGAATCTCTGACTGCGTTTCAACGGCTATTCTTGATAATTCCATGTGATGAATTATGTCCTTAATTTATTTCGCTTTACGGTGTCCCTGATTGCGTTGCAACAGCTATTCTTGATATGCCAGTAATTCAAAGGGGAGAACGTTTCTGCCTAATGTGCGTAAGAGGAACATGAGCGCGTTTTAACACGAATCAAAAAGAAAACATGTTTGTTCTCGACCTTAATAAATAAACTGTACTGGCAGGTATTTATTTTTTTTAGAACCCTACAAATAAAACAACGAATGTAGTTCAAAAGTAAATACAAATGGAGACTCAACTGGTGGCGAGTGCTAGCAATACTCTTCGTAAGAAAAAGATGAACAGGAGAAAAGTTAAGTATATCTTAATTTAACCAGACCACTGAGCTGATTAACAGCTCTCCTAGGGCTGGAACGAAAGATCAGATCTATTTTACGTGGCTAAAAACCAATTGGTTACCTAGCAACGGGACCTACAGCTTATTGTGGAATCCGAACCATATTATGACGAGAAATGAATTTCTATCACCAGAAATAAATTCCTCTAATTCTTCATTGGCCGGTCGGAGAGTGGAACGCTGGGCCAACAGCGTGCTAGCCGAGAGCTCTACCCACCACTCCAACGAAGAGGAGAAGAGAGGTGGTGAAGTAGGTGTGAGGGCAGATACATAACGAGCACCAACTTAAACTCAGTCGCAGACGATAAATTACGTTGGTGACAAGTCATAATAAGAAAATCAGATGTGTAATATGGACGTTGCAAACCAATATAAATGATACAATACGATACACAAAAAGGTAATAGTACAAGATACCAGCAGACATACTAAGCTTTGAAGGGAAATGTCTATACCTTACGTATGCGGTAAAATTACGCTCGTGATTTCATAACGTACTTTCAAGAACATTTCTTACGTTACTGTTAAATTTGGTATCGGACGAGATGCTTGGTATGAGGGTCTGAAAAAATAATGTATTTGCTTCAAAAAATAATGTTGATGTTTTTTTAGTATGAGTACTCATTCAAATGTATTACTGCATCAGTGTCGACAGCAAGTTTTAGCATTCTGGGTTTATTTCAAAGGCTGCCACTTGCAACCAAAGCCTCCAGTATCATGTTTTCTCAATGGCAGTAAAAATCATAAAATTTAACCTAGCTACCCGTACCTTTCGTCATAACTAAGGATCCGTTCGTTGAACTATGGTCATCATGGCAGTGTCGCTTGTTCGCCATCTTATTTTTACTAGTTTTGATATAAGAATGTAATAAAAACACTCCACCCATTTCTATTAAATAATCTAAGCAAGAGAGACAAATGCAAGTATGCTAACTATCATATCAGCTGCATGATATGATATGTCCTCTGCGCAATCGCCCAAAATTAAATCGTCTAAAATCTGACTGAGCAGTATAAAGTTCAAGCCAGCTGAAGAAACGCAGTTTGGATCCGACAGGCCAAATGAAACATCCAAAACAGGGACTGTCAGTGCTGTATATGAGCTTTCATGACTAAGGTTTAGGTCATGAATTACTACTTTTACATGATTGGATAAGTTTCAATCATTTAAAATATAATAGTATCGACCAATCTTCTTAGTACTGGCTCAACAAATAGAAACAACTGGACAACTTAAATGTTGGATTCTAAGAATAATTCAACTTCTACGTGTTTAATATTAGGTAATTCATTTTGTTTAATTCACAGTTTAATTTTCATGCATATAATGGGGAAAAAAAGAGGCTATTATACCACTTGATATTATCACACAGCTGTTTCGTAAATAAGCGATCACTTACTTTTTGCTATTATACCGACTAAATAAACTCTCTCTACCTTCTACAAAATAGTAAGAGCAGGATAAGTTGAAGTTAACAGATAACAATAATGTTGTATAATTAGTAGAAAAATATCGACCAAAAATAAAATATTGTACACACAGTTTTCATCTCTACTGTGCTATACTACGATATATTACCTTTACAATGACATATTGTTAAATGATATTTATGAAGACTATTGTGCAATAAAATGTGAGAAAAAGATGGAATAAATTTTATGAGTCGCTATCAACAACTTGCCTTTATCGGTCTGTGCACAGTTAGTTTTCAGGCTAGGATTCTCATTCCAAAGGGGAGAATAAGTGTAATTCATTGCTGTACATTCAAAAGGGGAAAATACCTAATATGGAAAGTCAAAATGACAACCTAAGTTGTTAAATAAAAAAAGTTTCCGTCAAAAATTAAGTAGTAAAGCTATTCAAAATCTTTCATCATGCTAAACTCCGAAAATTAGCCTTCCTAATGAAACAGCGTTTATTTTTGTGCGCGCCAAACTTGTGCAGCACAGGAAATTAGCGACATTTCTGACGGTATGTGCACACTACATGTATATATTAAAATAAGTTACCTTTGCTTCATCCGTAATTGTTTTAACATATTTCATAACCAAAGAAAAAGGATCTAGTTTACTTTTACTCATGCTTTCAGGAAACAGAGTAATCAAGTAATGTAAATAACGTATATGACACAGGTATTACCAGACTGTAAAATTATTTAGCACGGGTACGTTGCTTGGAATGCAGTTAATTACCCGACAGCCTAATCTTCAAAAATCAACTCTTCTAAACTGTACAGTTTGTCATTCACACTTAACGGACCTTCAGTCACCCTGGGGAAATGAATTTCCTACGCCTCTGAAATAAACGTGTTACGAAGGAAAAATTAATATAGAATAGAAATGGATGTGAACAAGTTCTTAATTAAGCTAGGTAACCGACCAGCACTTTTCTACCGTCAAACGCAATGAATCTAAATATTTATACAATACTGAATGGCACAAGAATCTGTCCTCTTCTGATTTTCACATTTATATTGGCCTATTACATTTCAAAATATAATTATTTAATAATATAAAGGTGAGGGGAAATATGAAAACTGTCAGAGGAGACTGAAGCAAAACGTTACAAGTTTACCAAAGGAGGTTTGGCAAATGACTTTAATTTTAAAGTATGTTAACGTCCTACGTTTTCATCAAACTGCAGTGAACTAGAGAGTAAACATACTGTACCCAAGGCTGCTCTTCAAGAGGTATACAGTATTTACAGTATTCACCATCTAAATGCACTTATGACGTAGTTTTGATTTCACTTGCAGTTTTGCGCACAATCGTCTGTCAGCTTGATGTCAATGCATGGTTCTAAATAAAATAAATAGCGAATAACTTAGCTTATCAAAAACAAGGCCCCAGTTCTTATGGTGATTCTGAATTGAGTCTGAATCCGCTCTTCACTTTTCTACAAGGTTAGGTTTCACAGGCCAAGTACTTAGTCTAAATGCAAATCGATATTATCAGCAACTTGCGGTACCCTGAGACTATCAAAGTGTTCAGACTACCAAATTAAATTCATTTTACATGAAGGGACTTTTTTTTTTACATAACAGCTAGACAATCTACAAATCCGTAAATATCCTCTTAACTATTTCATATCTTTACTAGCAGTAAGCTAGGTTTAGAAGGTAGCAGTAAGTACCTTCTAAAGTAAACCTAGCCAATCTATCATAGCTCTGGCGAGTTCTGATGACGGTTATGTTACCCGTTGAGGGTACTATTTAAAGACATGGATTCATCCCATGTACTCACAAAGCTTACACTGTGGACCTTATATCTGTACTCCCAGGCCGCTATACAGGACGTTTAAATATCTTATTACTCTACTTTAACTGGTAACCACCGAATGCTATGTGCACAGCCTGGCGCATATGCGCGTAGCGTCAAAATAAAGAAAACCTTGGATCAAGATTTTAATCTAAGGTTAATTGCATTCTCAATGTAGTTTGTTTCCTTCTCAACTTGTTATAAATTACTATATATATATATATATATATATATATATATATATATATATATATATACATATACACATACATATATATATATATATATATATATACATATATATATAATATATATATATATATATATATATATATATATATATATATATATATATATATATATATATATATATATATATATATATATATATATATATATATAGAGAGAGAGAGAGAGAGAGAGAGAGAGAGAGAGAGAGAGAGAGAGAGAGAGAGAGAGAGAGAGAGAGAGAGAGAGAGAGAGAATTGCGAATGTGGGAGGCATTCGCGCAGGATATAACAAAAACCGTATGCGCTACTTATACCTGTTCATCAGTCTTTCATTATATATATATATATATATATATATATATATATATATATATATATATATATATATATATATATATATATAATTTTTTTGTTAGTAAGTAGGAGTCTTGAAAGTTTCTGTGGAAAGCCTATTTCATAGCTCAAGCGATGACGTCAACAATTCTAGTTCAAAGTTCAGTGATCTATTCCTAGCACAGTCCTTCACACATGTATTTTCACAAATGTTTGAAATTGCACTTTAACAGAAGTAATGCATTTCCCGTTTAACTCTCTAAGTCCCTCTAAAACTTGATCTTTGGCAAAAAAAAAAAAAAAAAATGTTAATATGTCCCAGCGGGAATAATAGTCAGTTGTTACTCTTCAGTAAAAAAAAAAGACAAAAAAAAAATTACTGACAATATTTTATCACACAACACTCGACACTACACTATCATGTGTTTTACTGTCACACAAATTCTGCAACGGCAGTGCAATTCAGGATAACATTACACCAAAATCACACTGAAAAGTAATACAGTATGAACCTTGAACCTACTTTCGGTTTCTTTTCCTTCTCTCTTCCGTTCATAAAATCTCTTTGTGATGGAAAACATGACAAAATATAAAAATAAATATTGAAAGAAAAAAATGTATTTGAAAAAATGAGAAAGTTACAGATCACTGCATTCATATTTACTGATGCAAGAAACGGTAGAAAAAAAAAAAAATTCTGACCCTTTTCTTCCTGCGTTGCAAAGTTCGCTTATTCTTTTTAAGCGCATAACGAGCCGTACCTTGCCAGGAGAGCTAAAACTTTTAATTGGCTTTTAGTTTCAGACTATTTTTTTCGGCCATTTATCACAGGCAGAAACTGAACGAAATTTATCAGTCGATCATTTTTGCCCGGACTATAAAGTGACCTTTTATCATGCCCCCTTCCACTTTTTATGTTCTTTATTTAAAATGGTATACTTCTGTACAGGCCAACTTCATGCCTTTGTCAGAGAGAGAGAGAGAGAGAGAGAGAGAGAGAGAGAGAGAGAGAGAGAGAGAGAGAGAGAGAGAGAGAGAGAGAGAGAGAGAGAGATTAGGAAAAGGCTGGGACATACAGCTTCAGCTTTAGCTCTCGTAAATAAATATACTATGTGACATTCAAGTTTTAATTTTCTTGAGCTTTCTTGGGTTGTAATGCTTGAAAGTAGTCACTGCAGTGTCCAATCATTATCACTAATTAATAATGTATCATTTGGAAACGCCAGCCACTATAAAATCAAATGACGACCAATTTTGTTGCCCAACAGATTACACTTATATCATTTGTTGTCCCCATGATCATCCCTTATAAAAATGCATTAAAAATTGCGCCGAAATGTCTTCGGCGCAATCGAGTTTTCTGTACAGCCCCTAGAGCCTATAATCAAGGCCACCGAAAATAGACCTATCCTTCGGTGGTCTCTGTATAATGCTGTATGATCCGCGGCCCATGAAATTTTACCCACGGCCCGGTGGTGGCACGATTATGGCTAACTTTAACCTTAAATAAAATCAAAACTACCGAGGCTCGAGGGCTGCAATTTGGTATGTTTGATGACTGGAGGGTGGATGATCAACATACCAATCTGCAGACCTCTAGCCTAAGTAGTTTTTAAGATACGAAGGCGGAGAGAAAATGTGCGGACAGAAAAAGTGCGGACGGACAGACAAAGCCGGCACAATAGTTTTTTTTTCAGAAAACTAAATAGCTATGAAAAGGATGATATAAAAAATAGCTTTCATAAAGATTTTTGGCAATGTTCTAAAGAAATTATTATTATAATAAGAAGGACAAATTCAGCAGCCCTGTCAGCACCGACTAATAAATAAGGGGCAGCGTTACGCACGTCATACGAGACGCAGAAAATGTATATGAAACTAAGACATTATAATTACAATCCAAAGAGGCAAGGATGAAAGGAATGGACTTAAAAAAAAAAACACCATGTAATTTGATTCTGAGGAAAAAAACTTCCGAGCTTGTTGATAAACTTGAAGTGAAGTAGCTTGGGAGCAAAAAACTTTGCCAAGATTATGTCGTAAATATGCAGAGAGTGTCACTTATACGTCACCCTGAAGAGTAAATTATAAAGTTCCGGCCTCATTATGATGAAGATCTTACAACAAGGGAAGGCGCTGTAAACGCTGCAGGAAAACATTTTCGTTTCGGAAAAATCTTAAGAGCAATTTTTCTCGTCCATAAAAGACCTGGGTTTCCCTCGTAGGAGGTAATCAAGATTATAATGAACGGCATGTACACGCTCACACACATTCACACAATAATTTTATATATATATATATATATATATATATATATATATATATATATATATATATATATATATATATATATATATATATATATATAATGCCATATGTCTTTTCCCTTCGGAGGGAATGGCGGCAGTAGAGAACAGCCATCTGCATTATCAATAAGTATAAGGGCAGAGACCACACTCTTTGTTCGACGCTGCGTTCGCGTTCACGCTGTGATTCCGCATATGGCAGACTTTATGAGAATATAAAGTAATTACCACTAGCTGATAAGAAGTAATGGTTGCCCTGAATATGTTGCTTAATTCAGCGGGTCTTAATAATGTGCGAAATGGGAAGGTATGAGCGAAATCGAGGGAAATGAAGTTATTATTGAGATTTGCACAGTAGACAGGAAATGAATACATTTTTATATATTCTTGTAAGAAATAACCTCTTAAAAAAAGTGTAAACGGTAATTTCACAAATATCTTAACCTTCCTTAACCTAACCTTGGACGCCCTGTCCTGCCTGAACAGAGGTCTTTGTCCCTAAGGAACCTTCTTAACCTCGGCTAAAGGTTATACAAGTAGCGCTATCAGGGATAAGCTATACCTTTCACAACCTAACATTGGACGCCAAAGTCTACCTGACAAACGGGGATAACCAGAAGTTAAAGTATTCATGAACAGAAAAAAAAAATCCCTGTGGTAATACTGTTAGCAGATGGGATGGTGCCAAAATAAAGATAGCAGAAACCTTAACAAGTCATGCTAAATCAGTATGGGATCCACTCCAACGTTAGGGTTAGGAAATTATTTACATTTACGTCTTTACGTATAACAGCCAAAATGTCATCTACATACCGAAACTACTTTACAGGTATCTGGAAAACTGTAGGGATTAAAATGTTTGTCAAAAAAATCCATATATAAATCTGAGAGAACTGGCGATAAAGGGTTACCCCATTGCTATACCAGATGTTGGTTTTTAGAATTTTCCATTAAAAATGAACTTAAATTCACGAATACAAAATTCAGTTAACTGCTAGATTTGATTGACTGTTAGCGATAAATCCAGTCCAGTTAATTCATTTCGGAGATACCTGTATTCGAATACCGATTCAATAGACACTTTTATAAAAATAGAACAAACATCAAAACTGACTAATAGGCAGTCGGAACTGATCGTGATGCCTTTAATTTTTTTTCCGTTAGGCCTTATGAATTAATCAAACGGGTGCCTCGTAGCCACATGTTCTGTTTATATTACGTTACCATTCATAACAGAACATATATATATATATATATATATATATATATATATATATATATATATATATATATATATATATGTATATAAATATATATATATATATATATATATATATATATATATATATATATATATATATATATATACATATATATTATATATAATTATACATATAAATTATATATATATATATTTAGATGCTTGAAGCTACAATAATAGAGACGAGAAACTAAATGAATTTCCTCCTGCATTAACACCAAAATGACTATGAACCTGCCTGTCATTAGCAACGTTGCCAAACTTCTTCCTGACTTATCATCCGACTCTGCATCTCAATTCGGGGTTCTTTAATCCGGTCATAAAATCCCACTTATCCCTCCCACGGGGTTTCCAGAAGAATGAAACAGTTCCGGGACAAGGCCGACTTAATTAACAGTCTTTGAGGAGCCAATAACATTATTATTTTTTTTTATCGCACTGTATCATTTATTTTCATCAGTGAGTCTGGGCTAGATATTAGGCATTTAGAAACTAAATCATCCTTATCCTATCTGTTATCAAAACAGTTAAATGTATGATATCAAATCTTCATTTATTGCAGATTTTTGTTTTCTCTATACATTATCCTTTACTCGTCATCAAATCTCCGTTCTTTCGCTCATTTTACGTCTTCAGTGTGACAAACGCACAACAATAGTGTCAAGGCGTTTACCCTTTTTGACCTGGTAAAAGGAAGATATGGCAGCATTTTTGCCACATCTACATTACATCCCAACTTAGGTCAAGGGTTTATGAAATCAAATCTGGGAAAAGCGGCAACGCCGAAAACGCACTACATGTTCGTAGTCATTTTGGTTTTACTATTGACACAAGAACACCGTATCTATTTTGGGAAAGATTTACATTTGACATCCTATGCATTTCATCGTGACCTGGTTAAACTTATATTCCATACCTGCCTATTCTCTCTGATTCCCTGGCTGGCTGCATATGAATAAAATCATGATGTACTTCTCGAACTTTCAAACTTCTAGTCTGAAGTTGGCCAGAGATACTATCACCAGTTTACTGTTTTCCCTGCTCATTTTGGTTTGATTTACGCGGACGTCATTCTTTAGTACAGGCGTATTAAACCGCTGTAAGGAAGTTATTGTTAATATTCATTAAGGAATACATTTCCGACCTTAACAAAGAATTGATGCAGGCTGTCTGATTTCATCACGAGAATCTCTCTCTCTCTCTCTCTCTCTCTCTCTCTCTCTCTCTCTCTCAACAAAGCCAGTCCCTCTTATGTATCATGTATTCAACGTAGGATAGCGAACAAACCTGCAATGCTGTATAATTAATCCAAAACAGCATAATTACTTTTAGCCCCTTTTCAATTTATTAACGACCTTAGAGAACCCAAAATTGTGCCAAAATCAATCCTTACAACAGGTTCAGAGGATATGTACCTGATAATGAAGCATAATAACGTTCACGTCTCCTGTGCAGACAGCGTAATCATAGATGATATATTCGCGCAATATTATGCTACAGGAATTCCTGAACAGCGGGATCGAACGAAGGAACATTCGCCTAAAAAGGGACTTCCCTCAAGCAATACAAAATAAAGAAGCCACTCGCCCATGTTGATGATGGGTAGCATAAGTCAGAAAGACCAAAATATGCTAATAAAGGAACGGCTAAGTCCCGAAGAAATAAGCCGATTGCGCAAATCCTTTGACTGACCGCCATTTATTCACCCGAAAAAAGTGGGTCGAATTAATCGATATCGTTGGGCACTATAGTATTGGGCGCCCAGTCTCATTTCTACCTCGGCAGAAGAAGCATCAATAGACTGATATTTCTCTGGAGACTTCTAAGGTTAAAACAGCAAAGGTCGTCAACAAGCTGACCTTTAAGAAACATAAAGACTCCATAAATGAAAAAGACTTGATAAAAAACTTCTCCTTTTGCCTATGACATCTGAACTTCAAAAATCATCGTCAATCTGTAATTTCTGAGCACTACCTGTCTGTGCCTTCGCTACAAAGGAAGTCAGTATACTTTTTCAGTAAGGTGAGTTTTATGTTCTTAATGTTGTTTCCATTTTCCAATACCACGAAAACTTTGGCCGTTTTACATGTAAAGTGATTACGTAATTAACAATTAACCCATAACAAGTAAGTTAAAACCCACGCTTTGATACGCCGATTTCCTTATTCATGGGGTTAGCAATCTCATCCAGAACACAACTGGCTTATAGAATAAAGAAGCCTGTTTAGACATTACTACCAATTTCTGATATTGAGGAATGTTTTCAAGTTACTATGAGAGTGCCAACCAAGAGTTTAGGACAGCAGAAGTGGAGGCAATCTACTGTAGAAGTTTAGTCCAAATTTACAAAGATGCCCTGACCTTTACTGCCTTTATTTTCAGTAGTTAAAGTGTTAGATTACAAGGCCCTTTTATATAATGACTAGCCGCATATATATATATATATATATATATATATATATATATATATATATATATATATATATATATATATATAGTTTCATATCCCTCAGCAGAAATATCCCAAAAAATAAACAACAGAATAGACTCCCTAATTGCATTCGATTTGACATGGTTTTGTTAACTTTAACATGGAATAATTATTCGATTTCATACGCCCTATATATCTTTCCTTACTTATCATCGTGGAATAATACCGAGTTGTTTATAATGTGCAGCATTCAGTACTGCCCTTGCATCAACGCAACTTTTCACGAAAAGTAAATGGCACATTATCACTATAAAGAAAACAGGAAATTTTCTCTGAATAAGCTTTGAAAAGATACTCAGAAAGTAAGAAGAATGCAATTTTGTAAAATAGTTCCAGCCTTCTGGGGATGTTGGATTGCCTTGTCGAGGCCACGTTCATAGAACTGGCCATTATTCAAGTTGGTTATGAAAGGCAATAATGTCAGACTTGATTGCTGAATTGAATGCAATATACCAGACTCTAATTTGGGGACTGTGTTGAGAGCATTGAAATGTCGAGTTGCATCACATCTTGATTCAGCTTGAATGATTTTCAGGGACTTGACTTACTCTTTTTTAAATATATCCACTGGTTGATTAGCAATGACTGAAATGCAACGGTTGAGACAGTTCAATACAGTTGGAGGTTATGAGTGCATATTATACTGTAAGAACAGCCCCAGGTGAATTGCGAGGTTGTAGAGAATATGAAATGCCTATTTCGTGGACTGTGGTATAATTGAAAAGAATTAAAAGGACGATGGTAAATTTGTATCTCCTTAATTTAATGAACTTATTACAGCGTTCACAAGGCAGATCTTTCAGATCTCCTACTTTTCTTGAAAAATTACACCGTCCTCCCTCAAGCTGTTCTCTTTAGCCATGGTTCGTAGGTTGGGCAGACCACATTAGTGGGCAATAATTTACTGTCTAATCAATTGCACAGTTAATACTGACATCTCATTTTGCAAAAGTTATTATCAAAGCTGACTACTTAGATAAATTCCTTTTTAAATAAACAATATTAAGGGGAAGTGATGGGGTCCTGCTGCTGAGCTAATTTGCAATGTGTTCATTCCCTTTTCAGTTATTTCCTCATTGAACTCTTTTAATTATATAAAAAAAATCAGTATACTGTTTTCAGTCTACAGGCAACAAAAGCCGACGACTGCTATTTTGTTGAGATGCCACAATGTCTCTGTATATTTTGATTGCTTTTCGTTTCTACCTACCTATCTATCTATCTGTCTATCTATATACACACACATACATATAAATATATATATATATATATAGATAGATAGATAGATAGATAGATAGGTAGATAGATAGATAGATAGATAGACAGATAGACAGATAGATAGATATACATCTTCGGATCAAGTGAAGATACTCACTTCTCTTTTCACATATTTTTTTTTACCTGAGGATGTTTGATGGAAAAGTCACGAAAATTTTCTTGTGCTCCACAAGAATGAACATTAACCAAGCAATACCAATGAGCGAAGGATTTTATGGATCCAATACAGTTTCGTATGAATATAAACTGCCGTCCCTCATGCAAACTAGAATTTTAAAACAGATGATGCTCCTTTCTTATGTATAGAATTAATCCCAGAAATTTCGTTAAAACACTTCGTTGGAACTACTTTCTATAAGTCAAACTACTGTAGTTCCACAAAGAACACAGAGCCGAGAGGGTAATTACACCATTGGCATCTCCTTCATACACACATTTTTATCCTCCAGAGTTAGTTGGTTGTCGGGACCCACTAAAATCGAAGCCCTGTCCTCCATCAGGCTTTGCTGGTGAAATTATTGATACACGATTACTAAATTCATGGAATTAGAATGATGGCTTTCCTTTAACATCTCCGTTCAAGGTAAGAACATGCAAAAACTAGACAGTTTTAACAGTGACGTACCATCATATCTTCACAGACGCCCATCAGAGGTTTAATTATCCTTCGAAAGTTACCCAGAACCTTTCCTTATAACAAACAAATAGATAAATACAGGCAAGGTGCGATAACAACTCTGACGGAAGTAACTATAATGCCTAAGTGTCTCACATTAACAAATTTATTTTGTTCTTATTTCGTATATGCAATCATCGTGTCTCCACTCTATCGTAATTCTTGCATCACCTTCGTTTCTTTAATACAATTTACATAACTCATTCTCTGAGGACCTTTACGACGGTTCTTACGGAAATGGGATTTGCGGTTCAATGATTCTGTTTCGAAGAACTTACGGGACACCGTAATAAGCTGTAGGTCCCGTTGCTAGGTAACCACGTAAAATAAGCCTAATCCTTCGGGCCAGCCCTAGGAGAGCTGTTAATCAGCTCAGTGGTCTGATTAAACTAAGGTATACGTAACTTTATACAGGATGTTTTCAATTAAAGTAAAACGAAATATTACACTAATATACTGGAGTACTCGTTTTACCCGTTATCAACTGGGATCAGGATAAATGCACACATAAATATACATACATATTATCTTTACATTCATACATGTGTGAAAATTAATGCAACATAAAGGTCAAGATACATAAACTCCCACTTTACATAACTACAGTAACGTTCTTGTATCGATCATTTTTTAATCATTACAATGCACACATTTTAACTGATAGATATACACATAAACACACACACACATGCACGCACGCACGCGCGCACATACACACCCACACACATATATATACAATATATATATATATATATATATATATATATATATATATATATATATATATATATATATACATATATATACATATATATATATATATATATATATATATTATATATATATATATATATATATATATATATATATATATATATATATATATATATATATATATATATAGAGAGAGAGAGAGAGAGAGAGAGAGAGAGAGAGAGAGAGAGAGAGAGAGAGAGAGAGGGAGAGAGAGAATGGCCTCTAAACTAATCATCTTCCCTATACTGTTTTTGGATATACAAGCTTAAAATTCAAGCTGGATTCTAACCCCACCATGAAAGGTTCCACACTAATAAGACAGGCGTAAGTCTAGTACTGCCCTTGCATACACATTGCTGTCAAATCTAGACAATATTATTAAGTGTTTATATTTCCACACGAAAAATTAATTGAACTTATAAAATTTAGCATCAGAAGCTCTAAATTTACCTTGAATGGTTATTATTATGAACAACGATTCAGCATGGCTATGAAATATCCTTTTGGCTTCCGATACTGCAATTTATTCGTGGAATTTTTTGAAAGACAATATTAACCTTATTATTGCCTAGAGCTGCGTTATTGCTATGATATGTGGGTGAAAGTTTCTCTTTATGGCCAATAGAAAGGAAAGCAAAAGAATTCTAAATAGATTAAATAAACAGTAACACCCCATAAAATTTGCCCCTGAGAAGAAAGAGGGCGATATCTTGCCATTTGAGATCTTTTGGTACAATGATCAGATAGAAAGTTCAAGTTTCCGTCTACAGGAAGCCTACAGACACATATGTTCTTTATAGTCTTTTTCAAACACTAGGCACAATTAGGAACATTTTAATTATAAATTCTCCGAGAAATAAAAATGGATACATACGATTCCTTGCAAAAGAATGTCATAAAAAATACGCTGGTTACTCGAGTGAAACATTCTAAATATAGTTTAAGAACAGATATATGCCAAATGCACTATTTGTATATATGAATAACAGTAATCATGGTATTAACAGGACAGAATCTTAGGAAATTATGTTTTGCAAAGACCTGGTGAATCTAGTATTATTAAGACACTGATAACATTAAATACTGACCCGAGTATATATCACGTAGACGAAATTTTAATAAAGAGGATTTTAACTCAAGGAGGTAATTAAGTATTACCAATGCTTTGGCAACTGTTGGTATTTTCAATCTTATCACGAAGTCTTCTTGTGATTTATTATATCTGTAGCAACTGAACCCTAATTTGGTGTAGAAATACATGAAAGCGCTCGTTTCGAGTTATATATATATATATATATATATATATATATATATATATATATATATATATATATATATATATATATATATATATATATATATATACATATAATGAAAAGACGTACACTTTCTACTACTGTGATGTAATAAATTGAAGATAGCCGATTTAAACTCAAAAGAAAGACTGTCAATATTACATTTCAAAATGGCCCAAACCATCACATGTACGAACGAAATTGGAGAAGCTATTCACCCAGAGTGGAAAGGAAAAAAAAAAACAACGAGACTGCAACGGTCGGATAAAGGGAGGAAATTGAAGGGTTATCTCAAAATAACAGACGTCACACATGCATCACCATTTACAAAGAGTTGCCTGGGAGAAAGCCTGTGCCAAAACACACACACGTTTTTTCCACAATAAAGATATTTCTACTAATTTGGGGGGGGGGGGGCTTTAGAGAAAAAAACACAACGTACACCGCCAATCCACGCTTTAACTGTTGAATCTTGGATAAACCAACCTACTTAATCCACTCCTGACCTTCCTCTCCTCCTTCCATCAAACACTTTTGAACTGTACACTTTTCACCAACCTCTCGCCGTCCATAGCTTCCACATGACAACCCTCTCAAAATACTCTGCTCTATCCTTTCAGCTAAGCCAACCGTCTTACCACTTCGACGTAGCCACAAATTTTTCAACCTTTCAGTTTTTCTTATGCTGCATGCACTACGCATACAGTTCATTTCAACAGCTTCAGCTTTTTTTACCTTCATCTGCATTCAACATCAAAACTTTACTTTCATATACAAGTCAAGTCTCTTGCCAGTTTTTAAAAACACTCTGCTAACTTCTTTGTTTCACCTAGTCTGCGACAACTTCTCTCATCCTACCATTATCCGTTATATCTAAATCAAATACCTATACGAATCAACCGTTTCCAGTCTTCCACCATGCATATTAACATTCATTGCTGCAGCTTCTGTATTATATTTACGCTTATAAATTATACTTGGTCACGTTTACTAGTCTTTTACTATTTCTTTTCAAATATATATATATATATATATATATATATATATATATATATATATATATATATATATATATATATATATATTTGTGTGTGTGTGTATTATAAAAGTGAATGTTATTTTTTTTAAGTCATTACGGGGTCAGTTAAGACACTGAAGAGCGGAAAGAACCCAGTAATTAATGGATTTGCCAATGACAGGCGATGTAGAGGTAGTTGAGAATGAATGGTATAAAGATACTTTTCTGAGAACAATAAAATTATTTTATAACCAAAGTGAAGCGTTTGCTAGAAGCTGTAGGTGGGAGAGTGGCTGGTTTGGTATGAAAATGGGAATGAGACAAAGGAGCATTATGTCTCCTTGGATTTTAAATATCTCTGTGGATGGACTGATGTATCCAAGCTTGGAACAGGGGAACCAGGCAGGGCTGATTTTAATTCAGCAGGTAGTCTTATGGTAAAAATCTCAAACGCCCCAAACCCATAGTGGTGGTCGCGTTGCTAATTAAATCTAACAAACCACGAGCAGGACCACCACATTTTCAAGTCCAAGGGAAACCAGATGAAATAAGTAAGGATTTCACTGCATGGGATCAAACATAAACTTTTTTAAAACTTGAAAATATGGGGTCAAACGAAGTACCCTAATAATATAAAGACCTACAGGAAAAGAATGATTTTCTGTATGACGTAGAAGAAACGTGGTACGAGTGACATAACAAGGAGAGGTGATGGCGTCCACACGCAACCTGACAAAATGAATGTAAATGAACGTCATCTTTAGTCATTTTCCCATCAAAATTACTTAAAAAACCAGAGAGTACCTTGATTATGTGTATTAACATACCATCATTACATTCCTAAAAAGAAAGAAACAAAAAAATAAACATTCTAAAATGGTCACATTTAGAGACTAAATATGAATCTGGAACTATACATAAGCTCATATAATTATTGATATTCACAAGGGAACAATATATATATATATATATATATATATATATATATATATATATATATATATATATATATATATATGTATATATATATATATATATATAGAGAGAGAGAGAGAGAGAGAGAGAGAGAGAGAGAGAGAGATGATATCCATGGCGGCCATGTGTTGTTTATTTCCACATCCCAAGACAGTTCAACAAACACAGAAGAGATATCTTTGCTGAGAGAGAGAGAGAGAGAGAGAGAGAGAGAGAGAGAGAGAGAGAGAGAGAATATTTGTATTTACACATTTTCGTCAATAACATGCTAAGAAGTATTTACATAATGACATGAGATAAACGAAGCTTAGACGCAACATAATGCGGTATACTCCACGGAAATGTTACCAAGCAGTCGAGGAGCCAAACCCAAAAACTTATTATCATTACAAGGTGATATGAAACAAAGTATTCAACATGAAAAAAAAAATAATGGAAATAAAACAAGTATACAGTTAATATCATTGCAACCCTCACTTTTAATCTACCTATAATGCTTAATGCTTTGGTAGAAACCGTGAGGCAATATGAAAAACGGCACTATTACCTAAATCAAACCCTCCTCGATCTCATTAATAGACATCATTTTCATCAGTCGTTACAGAACCAGTTGAAATAAAATGAATCATGGGAAAATTTGCTGAAAGCATGTAATCAAAATTATATTTATGCATCATAACTAAAACAACAGAGTGCCAAAAATTAAAGGACATTTCACGTGAGAAAAGGAAAGCGCGATTTTTATATACCGTTACAACTTCTTTTCCCTTCCTCCGTCTGGAACACATAAAAGTCCCCACCTAATTGATTATGCAGTTCTGTCGGCATGTTGCAGCACTGTTGCCGTCTGTAAGGATTCATGAGAGAATAACGTGCGTCACATACAGCATTCACTCACCCCTGTCATGACAGATATAGAACAGGAGAGCAATGTTTCATTTATTCATTTCCACATATACGTTTTCTTCGAGGTCATGAAGTGACTGTAACGAGTTCCGTTATAGACACAACCTCGAAATTCTTATCCATACAAGAGCTGATAGACAGAGAGACGAACACAACACAATCGTCAATTACAATTGTTAATTTCTTAAAATCAAGCCGCTTCATACACATACACAGAACACTCTATACCAACTATACCAAATTTCGTCCTCCACCCTTTCAATACGACCAAACCATCTCATACCGGAGATGAGTGCAGATTTATGGAAGGTAAAATAAACGAGACATGAGTGGCAGAACTGCAAGGAGGCGTTAGAGGAAATAACGGAAAAAAAAAAAAAAAAAAAAAAAAAATTATATATATATATATATATATATATATATATATATATATATATATATATATATATATATATATATATATATAGCGATAAACTTACAGAAACTATGACAACATTTGCCGAATTTCCTGGTAGGGTCAGGATAGCTCAGTTGGTTTTGCCTGGACTTGGCAGTGTGGTGGTCCAAAGTTCAAACTCTGCACATGGCATGATGGACATGACTTGCAAACAACAGCTCACCGTCCTGTGAGCCAAAGATAGCAGGTTTGAGCAAGCCCATAGATCCACCTGCTGAATCGTAAGCAGCTACTGTCACTTGCCTTTGCCGCTCATAAAAAACTTTTAAATCTTTTAAACTTTTCATGAAAAAGACAAACACTATCATCATGTAACCAATACAACTTATAATTCAGGGCGTTTAAGCCCATTAACCAGGCTACCTTAATGCAAGAGAAGGGTGCCAAGGCTCACACAGAAGGTCCATCGTAGGCGCATAACTACGTAAGGCCTTTTATCACCAACGTACCTGAAGATCCATCTACACAGAAAAGGAACATGAGAGGCAGACGTTGCTAACCAATGGATGCCCAACAACCTCACAGAAAACATGATATGAAGTAAAAGAAAGAATTCACAACCACAGGTAGAACAAACGAGAGTCCGACAAAAAAAAAAAAAAAGAAAAAAAAAAACCACTACTAAAATTGAGCTTCAGGATGGCCTACATGCAGGAAACAGACGTCACTCGTATGATCCTTCGTGATGGAGAAACACCGAAGGCAACCTACGAGAGAGAGAGAGAGAGAGAGAGAGAGAGAGAGAGAGAGAGAACCGTTGAATCTTCAGCAGCTCCCATCTGGCAGCTGCCTTTGTGATGAGGAACAGCAAAGGGGCTGGAGGAATCAAGGGCCAGCATGGTTTACAAGTTTCATTGTTGGGCGGAGGCATCAAAATCCTCAGAATAAGCAAGTTGGCTTAGCAAAAGATGACAACCCGAGGAGGCAAATTCAAGTCCATTACGTCAACAATATTTAGTGGATGTAAATGACACGCAACTACCTCTAAACGACTTTATCATCATAAATGCTGAAAAATTTCATCAAGAAAATAATTCTGGGAGACTGAAGCAATGCTCCCATCCACCAGTAGGATATTCTATTGGATGCCTTCGGGTCTCCCTCTCCCATCAGAGCCATAGGAGCCAACCTTGTGAAGCTTTATGGCAGAATGCACAGCCCTTCTTATTTTTAGTTTAAATTTTCGTCTATACAGCTATACCGGCTGTTATACAGAACTACAGTTTCACTGCAGAATTATATAGCTCTGATGTCAACCACAAATTATTGGCTGAAACTAGTGTCAGCAAAAGATAACTTTAGGAATATAATACCAACCATTTTTAGACAAGGAAATTACAGGAAATTCAACATCCACTGCTTATGAGGAAGTATATCCATTCAAAATAAATAAATAAATAAATAAACAAATAAATATATATATATATATGTGTGTGCGTGTGTGTGACATTTGCGCAAGGGTATAGCAAGCTGTATATATTCTATAATATCCTGACTCCCAAAATTATTAAATACACATTTCTGTAAATTTTGAAAATGTTGTTGCTTCACGAAGCAATAATGCCTGTCACCTTATTCTCAGTCATCCAAAACTCTTTAGACGAGCTCAGAGTTTCATCTCTATAAAACATAGATCAATAAGACATACGTCCCATGATTATTCCAAGAAATGCAACCTGAGCTAAACAACGCTTTCAAATCCAATTTCCTCTTTACAGCAACGGAAGCTTCTTAATGGATTCAAGGAATCCATCAGGTGACATGAATTTTATTTTATTATTATGGAGAGCACACTATTTAGTGTTGATAATACAACATTGCGTTATCCTAAGTAGATGTTTGGAAATCATTAAAAAATCACAAGAACGCCCCCCTAACCATTGTCGTCCATTAACTAAAACAGATAACTAATAATTAGGAATGCATGAGGAACAAAAATGTCTGTGTGTACTTCTGTCCTCCGTTAAGAAAGGAATACATATAACAATAACTCTGAAATCACTAATCGACATCAGCCACAGAAGATTATAAGAAATCCTTATTGTAGTTAAAGGTGCGGGATGTTTCTCTGTTTTGATCGTATTTTTTTAAATACGCGTATAATGTCTTCCGTGTTAAATAAGTGTTGGGGAACCATAAAGAATGCTTAGCGAACGCAAGTTACAAAAATATGTTATCGGGGAGAGAGAGAGAGAGAGAGAGAGAGAGAGAGAGAGAGAGAGAGAGAGAGAGAGAGAGAGAGAGAGAGAGAGAATCAAGTATGAATCAATACGAAAAGCACGAACGATAAACGTCTTCATGTTATGACACACTTAAAATGGCCTCTCTCTGCGCTAGTCCAGAGAAACAAAACCAATTCACATCAAACGAAAACAGAGCTAAACACAGATAAAACAAAAAAAAAAAAAATTATTTTCTTACTGTTCACTGGCACGGTTTACGGCTGACAAGGCAGAATGGCAGTCTTCCCATACTATGTCGGGCACGTCTGATCATCTTCTCTCAAGAAATTTTTGGAAAGTTGTCTGTTGATGGGCTTAATGTTTCCAAGTTAAAAAATTCCTTAATAGGTCACATCTCTCTTACTCCTTACTTTCAAAGTAGTGTCCTTTTCTTACTCAGCCAGGCAACTTGTTGCAAGTCTGATTCGCAAAAGAAGACCTCCCATTTACGGCTTTATTTATCAAGGCTCCATTTCTGGCGTTGCTGCTCTCCCTCAATGGCAAGGCTTTTGATTTCTTTTGCCGACGATACTACCACGTCCACCCTCCTCGTGCTCTTAAGCAATTTGCTCTCTCCAGTTCACTTTCTACCATTTCCTTAAGCGCCTTCATTTACACACTCTCTGTTTAAGCCTTTCATATGCAGATGACTGCGATCTGCACAAATTGCTTCCTTGCGGTCTTCTCCCTCCAGCAAAGCCAGATCTCACCCTCACTTGACCTCGTATGAAGCGGCTATGTTAATGTAGATGATTTGAAGTCTCAGACTTGAGGCTAATCTGGGCTTTCACATTAATTATTTTTTCCAGTAAAATTGTAATTCGTTCAATAGAGAAAATATGAAATTCAAATCAACATTCTTATTCATATTCATAGCATCAAAAATAACTAACGCCTATTATTATTCTGGATGTGTAAAAATCCATATGGAGCATGTTAAAGGGGTCGAAAAACTGATCACAGTTTCATTCATGAAATAAGATGAAAATAACCACGAGAAAAAAATATGGCATAATACAAATGAACATGAATATAAAAATTTGTACTGATACCTGAAAAAATAGCAGCTGAGAAATTGCAGTCTATCTTAACATCCGTCAGAATTAATAAAAATGTCAGGAAATCAAACATATGCACGTCTACGCCTCAGAAGTAAAAAACAAAGACACATACTATGGATTCCTTACCTATTTTGTAATAACAAGAGTCAGGAGAGTTAAAAACTCCAAGAAAACAGGTAAACGTAGGGATTTTTTGTAAGCTCTATTACTCCTTCACTTTGGAAAGGTATTTAAATGCAATAGTGTGAAGGTGCAAATATAACAGGAAGGAAATCAACGAAATCCGATTAATGGACAGGCTGAACAAGACATCCAAACAATATGCCTTGATTCTCTCTCTCTCTCTCTCTCTCACTTTTTCTTACACACACACACACACACAAATACAACACACAAACGGTAGCGATATAGCTATGAACCGTTAATGAAGAGACTGATGGAGTGAATGGTTTATTGATGTCTCTGATACGACATTACCAAAGGGATTCGCTACCTATACCATTTCCACTAGAATTCGTAATGGTCTGGTTGACTGAATGATATTGCTCTGTATTCTGGTGTCATTACAAGGTTGGCCATCGAGACTGATCCTGTTTTTTCAGCACCGGGGGAGAAAGAAACAGATAACACACACACTGTTAGCCAAAAGTTAAGTATTTCTTGGTTTAACCAGACCACTGAGCTGATTAACAGCTCTCCTAGGGCTGGCCCGAAGGATTCACTTATTTTACGTGGCTAAGAACCAATTGGTTACCTAGCAACGGGACCTACAGCTTATTGTGGAATCCGAACCACATTATAGCGAGAAATGAATTTCTATCACCAGAAATAAATTCCTCTAATTCTTCACTGGCTGGCCGGAGAATCGAACGCGGGTCTAGCAGAGAGCTAGCCGAGTACGATATCGACTCGTCCAATGAGGAACTACTGTTAGCCAAAAAGAATATATATTCTACACTTCTGACCGTAAAACACCAAATACACTCTATGTATTCCTCCCACAGAAGAGTTCACACTGACTGGATGAAACAGCTGTATAGATTATTTAAAAATTAACCTACCCTTTTTTGTCGTTAACACCCGAAGTAAGGAAACCACGGCGAAAGATTCAAACTATTAACTGCAAAATATTTTACGCCGAAATTGAATTTTCAATAATTAATGTCTCCTAGAAAAACAATATATATATATATATATATATATATATATATATATATATATATATATATATATATATATATATATATATATAATTTATATATAAATCTACATACATAAGGGCACGCATGTGTCAACTGACCTAGATTCTTCTTCCAAGGCAGAAGGGACTTCACAGTAAACCAAGACAACTGCTAATAACGAATACACACACGTACAAAGCCACATACTAAGACTATCTTATACCCACTAGAACACGTACAAAAGCTAAAACCGCAAATAAGGTAGAAAACAACGCCGGACTCCAACGGAGACAGTCACGAACAAACATGCCCAGCAGAAGCAAGCACGCAGAGTCCCTAATCCCCAGGCCCTGCCGCCTGCAATCCTTGCTGATCTTCCTCAGATCTGCTTGGGCTTCTCGGAGTCGATCTCTCTCTCTCTCTCTCTCTCTCTCAGGACTATATCAACATATATCTTTGAGCTGGTATTTAGGGTTACTCTAATTTATACGTTGTACTTTCTGTGCTGTATTTGGTTTTGTTGCCTGTAATTTCAAAATTAATTTTTTTTTTGGGTGGGAGGGGGAGGGGGAATCTTGGGTACGTTTCATTTTTTCGCAGCATGCATGATTTTTTAAAAACACGTTTATTTGAGTTGCAGCTATGTATTATTCTTTTTGTACACTGCCTGAAACGATATACTTGGATTTTACAGACATATACAGTGAAACTACTGCACACTATGTATACACACACACACACACACACACACATATATATATATATATATATATATATATATATATATATATATATATATATATATACACACACGAAGATGTACAGGGTAGTCTAAAAAGATAAGTGAGAAATA